>WPIO01000222.1:0-187500 GCA_009760855.2 Cristatella mucedo | reverse complement strand
CAGCCGATACCTGGCGCGTGCACACTCCTGCCCTCGCCTCGAGGAGTGACGCTCTGGCAGCCCAGCGCCGCCGCCGGGTAGCCGCCTGTTTGGCTGGTGGGCAACTCTGCTGTGTGCCTCACGTCCTCAGCCGGCTTTTGTTGTCCCGAAGTTATACCCGTTTCCGGTTGGAAACCGGAGCCCGGCTGGCCTTGGAACGATCGGCTGATGTAAAGGGCTTAGAAAAGAGATTAGCGAGTTATCTGAGGGCGCTATATCAAATGTGTTATTATTATTCTTGTTAGAAAGAAGCAGAGAGAGAGAGAAGAAGCGAAGCTTTGCTGCTAGGCTGCCTTTCAGGGTCCTGGAAGTGGGCGACAGAATGCTGGCAATGCCCACCCGGCCAGGATTTTGCTCAAAAGGCAAGCATATTCAGAGAAAATGGAGTCATCAAAGAAGCACTGGTTACAATGGAGCACTTGCTGGGCGCACTACGGGAGTCAGGATGGTGGAGCTGGCTCCATATATGGTGCTCCTCTGTGGCTTTGTAACGAGCTGACCTTAAAAAGCGACAAGCAACAAGTGAGATGGTCATCGTGGCAGGTCAAGACCCTCAGAGAGGCTAGCCTGCCGCACGAGTCAGCGCCCAGCAGTGCAGAAGTAGCTGCTCAGCCAAAGGCTCAGCCATTGGGCCTATTCCTTGGCAGCACGCAAAATGGGTGAAGCCTACTATCAAGTCTGCTCAGTACCAGTAAGAGCTCTAGCAGTGGCAGCGAGTACTCTCATAGTCTGGCAGCCAGAGCTATGACGCTTGCAAGCAACGTTCACTTGCCAAGCTCCATCGAGCTTTGCCCACACACTATATATATATTTATATATATATATATATATATATATAATATGATATATATAAATAGTATATATATGTATAGATATATATAATATAGATATATATAGTATAGATATATATATAAATAGTATAATATAATATAGATATATATGCCCATACACTAGACACCGCCCATCGGACCTCTCTGAAGCAGTCCTCTCTCACCCTTCAATCGTCTGCACTGAATAGATCGAGCAGAAGCAGTAGCGCAAGCAGGTTCTGCCTCTAGCATCAAGTCGAGCTCGGGATTGCCTGACCACGATCCTGGGCAGCACTCTGACCTCGATCCGGCACACTCTTGGCAACCTCTGACCTCGCATCCGGCACACTCTACAGGCACGACACAGGCTTGCACCCTAGTCGGGGAAACGGAAACAGGAGCCAAGAATGAGCCACTCTCCGCTGCTGCGCATGGGCTCGAATGCCAGCGTAGTCGCAGGTTAGCACGAAGCAGCAGCGAAAAGAGCTGAGCACTTTGCCGGACCGAGTTCAGCACACGTGACTTCGGCACAAGCAGGAGCTCCAAAATGGAGCAGACGTTTATATAGCAGCCCTCGAAGCGTGCTGGCGACAGGGGTTTACGTCAAGCACCACGACAGCAGTTGCTGCTGCAGCATCCTGCCTGCTCACCAACCGTGACCAAGCAGGGACGAGCGCAGCACCACCGTGAGCACCGCCTTCAGCCAGCACCCGACTGTGCGCGGCCGCTCTGCACAGCGGCTGCCATACTATTATTTTATTTATTGTAATTTAATTATTATTATTTATTATTATTATATTATTTATTATTATATTGCCATTATATTTATTTATTATTATTTGTTAACACAGAGCCGCGCACGTGCTAGCTCGCGCACGTGCTAGCTCCTGCACGTGCTAGCTCGCGCACGCGTGTCAGCGCGGCCACGCTGCTGGCTCGCGCACTGGCCTGCAGCTCGGCGATGCCTCGCGCACGTGCTAGCTCGCGACGTGCTGGCTCGCGACGCTAACTCGCGCGCGTTTCGTCGGCGCGATGCTAGCTCCTGCGACATGCTAGCTCAAGACGCGCGTCAGCGTCGGCGTTTTAGCTGCTGACTGAGCCGGCACGAAAGCGGCTGCACGGGGCAGAGCGCGCATGCGCAGTGGAGGAGTTAGTTCCGCAGTCTAGGACCTGCAGAGGCTAAAAGCTTCTACTCGCCAATGGTCTGACGACAACTACTCCTGCTGCCGACTGTGGCTCGTCCTTTTCAGTGGCCCTGAGCTGCTACTTCCATGCTACTCTACTACCTCGACTACTCTCCTGACTCTGATATGCTTTGCACCGTAATGGCACTAATTAGGTAGACGGTGGTTTTCGACCTCGGTCGAGGGCACTGGGTTTGATTCCTGCGGTGGGCGATCCTTTATTGCCACTGCATGCGGTGATAACAGTAAAAAGGCTCTTCTGTCGCTACATAAAGAGGCTGTTTTAATAGCTAGAATTTTCTACTACTTTCTGTTTGTCATGAGATGAAGTCTCTTGGCTAGCATGATGATACCGAAACTGCTTCAGGCTAGAGTGCACTGAAACTCTCTGGCATAGCACCCACATAGTCTTAATGGCTTTGAGGGAGTTACAGACAGAGATGCAAACATCGGATTCTTATAGATATATTGTATGTTTTAGTTGCGTCTGGTGATCAGCTCTTCGCTGTGCAGCTCATGGAGGTCAAGGGCTGGTGGTGATACAAGCCTATGCAGCCGAGATCTACTGTCCTCGGCATACCACACTGTCGTGGCTGGGTTAAGCCGGCAGTGGGCACTCAACTCAACGAGTGTAATCAAGGTGGGAATAACTTAGACAGCAGTGGTTTTTGGGGGAATTTCACTTCTCCTTGGCTTTTTAAGATAGACGACGTCGGTCCATATGACTACCTTGGCAAAGTCGTCACTGTCAATCTTAGTAAGCGACATGGTGCATGCCCACTGGTTCACACTGATTGTCTTGAAAAAATAATTGCATATGTGCCCTAAAAAGAACCTGATCTCTATCCATGCAACATTGTTGCCAAAGGGTTCAAACATTCTGCCCTTGGTAGTTGAAGAATAGCACCCTACCTCTCGGCTAAAACTAGGTATGAGAGAAATGAAAATTAGACATGAAAGTCGTGTCTGGGGCACTGAAAATCAGATCCACATGCTCAACTTCTCAGGCTTCACTGAGTCTTAGCATTTAGTGATAAGATGTTCGCTCTTCATGACCCGTATCCCAGGTTCGAGTCCCAGTAGTGGGTGATCCTTAATTGCCAACTGCAAGTGGTAGTGACCCCTATGCTAACCTAGGGTATGCCTTAAAGGCTTATTTGCTGCAACACAAAAAGCCGATGAACAGCTAAGCTATCTTTGCTATGTTTACAAGGTCCGGAAAAGTCATTAGATTACACAAAGCCTACCTGTCCATCCTATCTGTAGTGCTCTCTCTCATACAACCCATGACTCCTTAGTATTAAGTCGTCTCCTCCATCCTTTTACACTAAATGGATCATTTGGTGATCGGAGGCTGAATGACTACCGGAAGTCTGAGAACACTTTCTACTTTATTTGCTACGTCAGTAACTTTGCATCATTTTTAGTCCCTTTAATCTGCTCATCTTGCTTTGCATGCTTGCTGTTCGTGATTCATTTAGTGTTACCGATTCTTGGTCCTAACCGGTGGCTTTGGTGTCTGCTGTGTGGGCTTTAGCATGCTTGCATAATCATGAAGCTTGAATATAATTAACCCTGGATTATTGGTTCTCGTGCAGTGAGTTGTAGAAAGCACCTGTAAATATTCGGTCTTTCTAAGAGTCGTATTGGGGATTTGTGTTCCTTACGTCCATACCCTCATTGTGACAATGGCTTTATGTCATGGCTTATAATCTGCAATTTTTGTTGCTAAGTGCGTTCCTCAGCCTATTTTTCTTGGCATGCTATACATTATTTGAGTTTGGCCTAAACTAGGGTGCATCATTTAGCCCACAAATCACAATAACATGCTACACAGTGCTGAGATTTACAAAATCAATACACATGCTACTATTGGGGCATATAGTTATACTATGTATCAAATTACCTTTTTCATGTGATTGCATAGCAGGCTAAGCTCTAGCTTGGCAGTTCATGGCAGGATCAAATAGTAAAATAGTTGTATAATTGGTTCATTCATCTGGTAGCACTATCATCAGGCAGTGATGCAAAATTTGGTGGATACGCCATGCATTCCCCTGCATCAACTTCTATTTTACTAGGCTTCTGTTCATTTTACAGTAGGTTTGCAGATGAAGGTACTCAGATTGCTTACCCACAGCGCCAGTGTTATTTGCATTCTTTTCACAATCTCTAAGCATGTTCTGGGTGGAGATTTCCAGACTGAAGCCAGGTGAGTGCAGTTTGCTTTGCTCACTCCATCTTGCTTGCTTCGACTCTTGCTATCATGTTCGATGCTAAACTACGCGGCTGTCATTCGGTCATTACATGAATGCCGATCGTGATTTTACTCCCTAGCAGTCGGGCGCCAGGGCAGGCTGCGCACTTTCTGGCGCCCGTGGCATGATGCTGCCATCGTTTACTGCTGACTGCAGAAAGGGCAGGGCTGGCCACTGGCTGTTGGACTATACTGAGACAGCCCTCTCGTGCTCTTACCAAGACACCCTCTCTCCCGGTATGCTCTAATGGCATGGCGAGCCTCTCATGAGTGTACGCTCCTTTAGTGTCAGTACAGGGGTATCGACAACCGCTGTCAACACCTGTGACAGCTGTTTTCTTACCTGTTGTGCCAATGTGCAGATCGGATGAACTATTGGCTGGTGGGCTTCTCAACTAACAAAGTCTCATCAATGCAATTTAGAGCAGTCACTTGCCAGCGTTTCAATTGGCATTCTGTCTGCCGACGGATCAAGCACCGTAGAAATAGAAGAATTTTTGTGGGCATATAACTGGTTGCAGTGATTAGGCATCTCTTGGGAGCCGACTTCTTTTCCAGGTCGTCTACTGCCGAGGGTCAACGTGTAAGCCCTCCCTCGCCTGCCATCAGCCTGCTGTCATTCCAGTGCAGTCTGCCAGAAGCTCCGCGAGAAAGGACAGATAGTGCTTCCGCTGGGCGGCTGACGGGGCAGTCCGGGATATTAACAAGCAGCAGCAGCAGGCCAAGGTTCTCGTGCTCTTCTACATGTCAACTTTAATCCAGTCTTCTAGTGCCCACTAATGTCTACTTTTGTTCCACCGACTGAGCTTATAGAGGAAGACTGTGAGTTGCGAGACAAGTGAACTGACACAGACCTCTCATGCCTAGGGTGAGAGAGTCAATGCAACCAGCAGCCACCACAGCCACACGAGTATGGCTGCAGCACAGATTGCCCATACCTTATCAAATGTTCTTATACAAGTTAGGGCTTCTCCTATGCTAGAAACGATTTGTAGCACCTTTCGAAAAAATTATTGTCGCTAATCGATGGACCGATATGCTTTTCCTAGATTGCTTGTTTGCACGTGTGATGCCGATGATGGCTCATGACCGAGGGCGTATGTTCAGAGAACGTCGCCGAGGACACCTGCAAGCGTTATGTTGTAGCATTCCACCAGCGATGGCAGGTTAGTTACAGGAGGGATAAGAAGCAGCCAGAAAGACATTTTTGGCTAACAGATTTAACGTCGAGGTTCATAGGGTTTTTGCGATTGCACACGGTTTCCGACTCGAGGGTGGACGTATGCAAAGAGAAAGATATTCGAGCTTGGTCAGATGTCAGAAATTTGGTGTGGGAGATCGTGGCGTGATAAAACGTACCCCAGCGTACTACCCTGCAGCTTCTAAAAGTTTGACGCTGGGGGCCGCATCCAGCCATGGCTATGACATTGAGTGCGGCAGTACTGCTTGCACGTTTTTGCAGCATTGCTAACCAATCGGAAAAAAGAAAGTGTTCCTGGGCAACAGACGATAGCAAAGATCCTGAAAGATTAAAGTCTGCGAAAGGAGTTGATGATTAAGCGTTGTTGAGTTTGGTTGTGTTCCAAGTTCTACAGGTCGTTTGCTGTCCAACAAAACGTGCACGAATGCTCACAACGTTGGAAATAATCGGAGTTGACAGAATGCTCTCACAGGACTGTTGGGTCTCGAGTGATGTCTTTGAGTGACACCGTGCTTATGAGCTAGGAGAGAGGTGAATCAGCAAATGTGAAATTTGCCGCATGGTCAGCTGGGTTATAATAAATGCTAGAATCACACAATGCGAGCAAGAAAGATTTATGGAACATTGAATCGAAATGAGATCAGAAAAGTCTGAAATAACCCAATTCTCGGTCGGTTCCTTTCTCGGTACACCAGTACACTGAAGAAGTTACACTGTATCCTTTCCCACCTGAAGTCGATCTCATACCAGTGAGAGCTTGCGGGACTGGTATCTCGGGGGCCTTTTGAGCCTGGTTGCCCAATATCTCGAACAAACGTAGATGTTTAAATCGTTACCTTGCTGCCAAAGGATCTTTCAGTGTCCACTGAACATCAAATACAGTCGAGACACCTCTTGTGGTCAATAGATGTAGTAAGAGTCGGGTTGTCTTCCGTGTCCTGCTGAGTCTCCTTTCGACACTCAAGCCTGCTGGGGCTCGTCAGATTCATTAGGGGTCATGAGTACTACCCTGTCGTCTCAATTACCTTAAGCTCATCAGCTATCAAGCTGCTTTTCCTCAGCAATCCTCAGCCCAAAGCTTGTAGCTGGGGAAGCCTTCACAACAGATTATCAAGACCCTTAAACCACTGATAAAGCTTCAGCACCTCTGATCAATCGTTTGGTTCGCCCATCAGAGAGCCAGCCGATGCCCAGTGCCGACAGTTTATTACCAGGACGGAGCCGGAAAGAGCACACGGCTCCCCGCCCCGACTCTCGCTTGACTCTTTCCTCGACCCTGGCTGTCCCTTGGCCGACCCCGATGGTGAATCCACCATAAGGTGCACTCCGCGTTATGGCGTGTCTGCCTCATTATAAGCTGACCGCAGCTGTGCACGGCCCCTCTTGCTATCTCCACCAGCTGTGGGAACGAGTGGTACACAGCCAGCATGCAAATCGAACTACAAGGTTTTTAATCACGAAAGACGTCTGTATGGTATTGACGTGGCGATGCGTAAACATTCGTCTCAGAATAGGCCCTCTCAGGAAGTCTGGTGATGTCGAAAGAGCAATTGAAGTAGGAATGGTCGATGCTCTTGCCTGGGTAACCGGTCCCTCAGTTTCAGTTTTCTGTTGGACCGTGGTACTGAGGCCACGTTTGAGGCTGAACCTCGTTATATTGAGGAGGACAATTATAACGAGCTATCGGGAATAGCAGTCACTGGAGATGCCCCGGGACTCCTTATGGGCTTGGTAGTTGTGTTGAAGTGGCCAATGCAGCTTAGGCTGCCGTGAAGTGCTTTCTGTCACATTATACACCGGCATGCACGGCTACGGCTACCAATAAACGTTGTGTAGTAATGTAAGAAGGAAAAATATAGAGGGGAGCTAGTGCAGTTTTTTTGGCAAGTAATTGCTTGGGCGTTAGCACACCATAGATAAGTTTGTGGGTTTTTACAGTATCGTTTTTTTATAGTTAAAAAGTGACATCTTTCTTTCCATTTATGTGATCTATCTCATAACCATTTAGATCTATACCAATATGCCTGAAGAATTCAATGCCATGAATGGTCCAAATCTTTCAAAAAAATAAAGCCTTCAAGTATACTTTCTTGAGTTTGGTCTCGTTTTTCTTCTTCTGCCTCGGCTCGGTATAAAAAAGAATATATCGAATAACATCTCTCTGGTTCTGCCAAACTGTAGAAATGAACGAGCAAAAATTGGCATTGCTGATACATTATTTATGGTTATACCTTAAAAATGTATTTTTTACTTCTTGTTCTCCTTAAGTGGAAGTCCTAGCCACGCTTTTCCTGACATGATTGAACGTAATTCTTTAGCGTATTGGCGATCGTAATCAGGTTGATTGGAGTCGGAAGCGAATTTAGAATTAGCCTCAGTCAACCTTAGACCAGATATATTCCTTAATTCTTTATTTTTCGGCTCCTTTAGATCAGCAGTATCGGTGCAATCATTGCCATGCCACTTTGCAGCTTTGCCTAAATGGTTTACAACTTTATAGCGTTCAGCTAAGCGTTCCTTGATTCAAGTAAATGAGCCAGCCCAAGCTTTCTTCTACAAACTATTCAAGCTTCCACCACAGACAAGTCTCCAAATTTACTTTAGGCAGAGACAATTGTCTCTCTTTACTGTCAAACAGTTTCGTGGCTAGATTAACAAAAAATCTAAAACACATTTTATTGAATGCGTTTCATGATTCTCTTGAATCTTATCATACAATAGCACAATCTTTATGCTTATTCAATTATCCAAATTCTGTTTCATGGGATTGCATTGAGCTTTGGTTACTAGCCATGAATTTGGTAAAGATGGATAATATAAAGCTGAGAATGGCATATTTATGGTTTGTGGAAAAGCCACACTATTTACAAGCATGCACCTCTGATAGTCTGATAGCATAACTTTCTATCCCGTGTATATTAATTCATCTTTATTTATTAATGTCTTATTCCCCACGCGAACTTTTGATTAAGTATTTGTTTCAGTCTATAGCGTACTTTAATTGCATCAGATTAAATGTGCTGTTTTTTCACGCTTCTCAAAAACTATCGCCCGATCTTGATAATATTTAATTTTCTACTTAGATCTACGTCCCATCCTAATTATAAACTTCCCGTATCTACTTAATATATGATGTCGCCCTGATTTTAGATTTGCTTTTCGGAGAGTGCTTACACGATCTTCGTGAGTTCTGGGAGACGGTGCTCCTGCCGTGTAATCAATCGTCTTAATTACATTCTGCTTTATCAACGTGGCCACTGCAATAACAGCTCCTGCCCATCATTCCTGAAGTACCTAATGCAGAGGCAGTCAATGTTATTGGAACTGCCCCTAATAAACCTCTACGTTTCAACATTATAAAAATTATTTGACCAAGATATCGAATTGATTTGACTGGCATCCCAACTTATATCTTTGTTTAATATCTCTTTTTAAATCGCACCAGTATCCGATTGCCAATCTACGTTATCTTTCTCTGCTCCAAGCGACACATTGTTGATATACACAACCAATTCCAAACTGGCAATCATCTTTCTTAGACCATTTTTATTTTCCTATTTAGTTTTCCAATTAATACCTCCGTATTTACCGTAAGCAATGTCATAAACCTTTTCCTTAATAAATAAACCTAAATCAACGATCCCAGTGATTACACCCAAAAGTCCTACAGCTACGTTGGCTACTATTAGAATCACACTTAGAACTATAAGAGCTTTTGGAACTATGCTAGCTATCTTGTTAGAAGCCCTTCAGCTTATTTAAGCTGCTAATTATGGAGAAAAAACTGTATGATGCCTTTAGCAGCAGCATCATTTCCATTACTTACAACATCCACAGCAGTCTTTGGTTTTCCAACACGTTCTTTTTACACCATCTCTACCTGAACCACCATCACTCCTTCATTTCGTTATCTTTGTCGTCTTAATTACCTGCTCTACTGACTTTGCTATGCTTCCCAGTTTCTCTTTGTTGCGTGAGATGAAGTGTGCAGGCTACCGAAGGCACTTTGACAACTTATCTGAGGCCTTCAGAGCTGAATTTCGTGCATCAACTGACTCATTGTTTCTTGTGGCTCATGTGCATGGCCCTACTCACATCAAGGGTCACACACTCAACCAGATTTTCTCATAAAACTGCACTTTATCATTACCAATTATCACCAAATCCTGCTGGTCTGACCACATGCCGATCTCATTCAACCTACAGTGTATGCCTACCACCTCCTCTAAAGTAACCTATGAATCGAAACCTCAAGACCGTTGACATCGATGCTCTCCGAGCGAAAATATTTGCTTCGCCTCAGATGCTCAGTCCTCCCTCCGATCTGTCATCATTGGTAGATAGCTACAACACGACACTAGCTGACAAGCTCGGCGAGTTTGCACCTCGTACTAAGCGCACGGTGCGCTCTCTCCCAGACGGCCAATGGTTTACCATTGGTATACTATGGTTTACAAGAGACATTAAACTAGCCAGGTCTAGTAAGCTCAAGCTTAAAAAAAGGATACAAAAATCAGGACTGACTGTCCATCGACAGGCATATGAAGAGGTAGGCATATGAAGACGTAGGCATATGAAGATGTAGGTCTAACCAACCAATCCTAGCATAGGCAGAGTCGAGCTTCTATGAAAAATATTGTTGAATCACAGATGCACAATCCAACAATACTGATGTCGACGATCAATCATCTCCTCAACCGCTCCCAGATTAGCTCCATACTTGATGATCCTTCTGATGATCTAGCCGATCGCTTCTCTCGATTGTTTGTGCAGAAGACAAACAAGATCAGGGAGTCCATCCCTGCTATTAGAACACCCCCCCCTAGAAGGCTGTTCCACTATTCATGGCTGTTCTCAATATCTACATTTAAGCAGGTCACTAGGGATCTCGTCCTGAAGTTCTAATAAAGTTCTTATAAAATCCTAATAAAGAAGACAGCAAGTCCTTGGACTATATTCCCACTGTCCTGTTCTAACTTTGGATTCATCTAATGCTGCCATGCATAACCGACATCATTAATGTCATTAGCCCCAGCTCATGTCCAAGCACCTTTCACAAAAAGCTGTAGCCAGGCCACTTCTCAAGAAAGCGACACTAGACCAAGAGAACTTGAGCAACTACCGCCCAGTCTCCCTTAGACTATTCCTATCAAAGACACTGGAACGGGTCCTGGTGGACCAGCCGAACTCATATATCGAAACCTCAAACCTTGCTAATAAGTTCCAGTCTGGCTTTAGAGTTAATCAGCCCACAGAGTCAGCACTACTAAGGGTGTACAACGCCCTACGTAGAAATCCAGGCATAGTTAGAGTGTGTGTTGCTGGTTTTGTTCGATCTTTCGGTAGCTTTTGATACTATCGATCACAAAGTTTTCTAGAGCGCCTCTCATCTCGCCTGGGCATGACTCGCACTTGTCTGCGATGGTTTCAGATCGTGTCTTAGTGGGATACTCCAGAGTATTGATATGAATTGACAAAGATCACCCAAGGTTCCTCTGAAATATGGGCTTTTTGCTGGTTTGATTGTTAAGCACAATCTTGGCTTCCGCTTCTATGCAGATGATACAGTTGTACCTTTGCTATCACCCCTCCCAGCCGTCGAGCACCTCGAATTCTCTCAACTCACTAGCTGCATGTAATTACGTCATACGTCCAAGAATGGCGGCAAATTTTCTAAAACTAAACGATGATACAAATAACTTAATAGTTATGGGCAAACCCAATGTCATCCCGAAATTGGAAAGGCTGAAGCTCAAAATTGGCTCTGCTAGCATGTAACTTGTTTAATCAGCTTCAAATCAAGGTGTCATGTTAAACGTTAGGCGTTATACGATCACATCAGCTCCACAGACAAGTCTGCATACTTTCAGCTACACAGCATTGCCAAAATTCGGCTTTTCTAGATAAGAATGCCACCTCTAAATATGTCCATGTATTCGTGACATCTCGTCTTGACTTCGGTAACTCACTGCTTGCTGGCCTACCGGCATGTCAGGCGATTACAGATTCTGTCAAACTCTACAGCTAGGCTTGTCTTTCGTGAGCGTGGCAGTTGCCACATTACACCACTTCTCACCGACTAGCACTGGCTACCAGTCTGGCAACGGATCGACTTCAAAGTTTTGTCGGTCACTTTAAGGTCACTTTATTCTTTGACTCCAGCCTATCTCTCAGATCCCCGACCAGGTCAAGCATCGCACCACCCGCTTTTCAGAATCCAACAGTTTACCACTACCTCGTACAAACCTCAGATCCTTTGAAGACTGTGCATTTAGTCCTTATGCTGCCAAAGCCTGCCACTCCCTCCCGGCTTCGGTAAGAACATCCCCTGATTTGACCACATTTAAAAAGAATTTAAAAACACACGTTTTTAGAACAGCATTTAGTGGGTCCCTGTGATTCGTCCTTTATGTGCTTATGCGTGCTGACACTGTGCATGCTGCCACTAACCACTCTTGCATGCTGACCCTGTGCATGTCACCTCTAACCGTGTTATTTATGTTGCTTATCAAGCATGATATTATTCACCATTCAATCGTGTTTCACTTTGCAGCAAATGTAAAGCGCCTAGAAAGAGATTCAGTTCTCTGAGGGTGCTTTATCAAGTGCATTATTATTAGTATTCCCAAAAGCTGCATAGGCGGTAAGTGTGGTATGAAAAACTCTCCACCGCGACACACCCACATAGCCGTTGTGAACGGTGAAGTTAAAGACCGAGATACGTTACATTACATTACATATTCGTAGGGTTTTACCGATAACAAACTTTGCTTTTGCTCGTAGCTCCAATTAAGATATCTCGCCATTCTATAGAGATATCATTCTATCTTGACAGATTTGGTTATGATAACACCTCGACTTACTTAGGCAAGCCTAGACTAGGGGCAATGCCACCAATCAAGGATATTTTTTTTTTGGAGGATTTTAAACGCAGCCACACCGTAAACGCTCAAGATGATACATCCAAAAAAGATGCTGCAACTAAATCGCAACCCGATTCTACGACGGACAAGCGTGGTCGAAGATGAAGAGTCAGCTGAATTGAGTCAAGATTGTGAACATTGGAGCGATATCTAGGGATGAAACTGAATTCCTAGATAGTAGACCTTACAAAGTCCTCAATAAAGAATATTTGAAAATTAGAGCTTGGTTTCTAAAAGGAAAAGAAACTACTCCCATGGATTTGGGAACTGCTAAAATCACAAACCTTAAGAATCCGACGGATGCGTCCGATCTTTTCAAGGAGGCATATATACAAAAATCTCATAAAACAGCTCTCATTCACGTGAAGCATATTTTTGGATTTTATTTCGAACCCATTCCACGTTGCCAGTTCGTAATTCAAATCAGTACAGACATGTATAACGTGGCTCACACGAGCCTCACGCCTGATCATGTAGAAGTTGTAGACACGAAAGGAAATATGATAGTCTATACGAGAACGCTTCCAACGTTTGTCCCTAGTTCGTTCGATTGGAATCCTGGAAATGCCTCTATGTTTTCTAAATTCCCTGGAGACTTATTCTGGACGTGATTGTTTGAAATTCGCAAAGAATTTATCGAAAGCGCGGGTTACATGGTAGACATACAAGGTGCTAATATTTTAAAAATTGATATATCGTACCGTGATACTAAATGCGATTACCTATATTAACTCATACTTATAGTGCAGTTAATATAAAAATGTTCACTTTTCAAAGATGATGTGGTAGTAATGCTAGAAACTTTGTCAGAAATACTGAAGATGTGATGCCTGGAAAGCTAAACATGAATGCAATCGACATCAAAGGTGCGGCTGATCCTACGAATCCTGGCGATGCTGCCAATCAAAGATAGGTGAATGCAAATTATGTGACTCGAGAGAGCTGAGGTACAACTACTGATGGAGATTTGGATATGAATAACCATTGATTGGCTAATCTGGCGATTCGAGTAGAAGCTAGCAATGCTGCGACGAGAGAGTATGCGGATACGAAGGTACCTTAGAAAGTACTGCATAGGAAGAATGGAGCTAATAAATCCTGCATCGATTGACATTGCCAAAGCGAGGAGAATGTGTATCGAAGAAATCTAAACTTACTACTGGCAGTCTTAATGTATATATAGTTTTACGTAAGTATTTTATCTAACCTATCTGACATTAATTAACAGTTAGCAAATATCGGATACCTGCGACAATGCATAATGAGTATAAGCTTATCGGTTAAAACAAGTACGGCAACTCCAGACTCTAAAGTGTGCAAGCTAGAAAATTGAATTTTGGCCAGTGAGACCCAAAACAGATTATTACGACACCACAATATTTTTTGGTCAAATGCCGATAGGTCTGATTCCTCAGATTTTAACGGCTCAGCCAAAACTGTTTTAGCCTTTCTTACTGAAAAAAATTGAGCACATCTGTACCCCCTTTAAGCCATCTCCAAGTAAAGCAATGAAAGAATCACAGCATGTGACCTTCTTTAAAAAGTTTTCTTAGATTTCTACATGAAATGGGGCTACCTGAATAAGGTCTAGCAAAAAGAGCTGGTCTTTTGAAGACCAGATACCATCATCTCTGCGGTCTTCACTGGCAAACCAACCTAACTCTGTTATAACCGAGATTTTTAATGCTGTTTTGGAAAAAGGGGTTGTACTCAAGTTCTTAAAATCGGCAATCGTTTGACTGATAATTAAAAAGCAAGGATTAGCTACAGAGGTCGTTGCAAACTATCGTCCAGTTTTCTTTCTTCCTTTCTTGTCAAAGATTCTTGAAAAAAAACTGTCGCTAAGCAGCTTGCTGCACATATTGAAAAGAATGAAATATCATCAAAATGTCAACAAGGGTTCAAGAAGCAGCATTCCGCTTAAACTGCTCTCCTCTGTGTTAACAATCACATTCTAGGTGGAAACAATGACAGGAATGTTACTGGCCTAGCTCTGCTACATCTGTCAGTTGTCTTCGAAACCATTGATCACGATGTTCTACTTTTTCCACGATGTTCTAACGATTAAGAGCCACAATCGATCTATCAGACGAGGCACTGGCGTGGTTTGAATCGTACTTGTCTGATGGGTGTTCAATCCGTGTCGTGAGACGGTCAGGATTCCCAGAAGACTTGAGTCACTGTAGACTTCCTCAAGGATTCTTCCTCAGTCTATTGCTGTTCCCAATTTATAATCAAATATGTGCTTCCTTAATATAGCGCCCCGTGAGAACTTAATTTCTATTCAGGCGCTTCACAAATGCACGGGCCTGAGCCCATGACCTCAGCTACGCCTTGGACGGGACGAGCATCTTAACAGCTGGACCAAAGCAGCTACGTGCTCACCTCTGGGAAAGTGATTAAGGCCCATAGAATCGGAGATCACTTTTAGGATACTCTGGCGTATCTTTTATTCAAATCGTCGGCATCTCCTGCAGATACTGATTGACTGAATGCTTGCCTTGCCGACATTCGATCCTGGATGTCGGAAAATTTCTTGAAACTAAATGACAATTAAATCGAAGTGATGCTCATAGGACACCCTGAAAAGCTCATAGGACACCCTGAGCGTGTGGCTGGGTTAAATGGTTGTGCTCTTCTAATAGGTGATGCTGTTGTGCGCCCATCACCATGTGCTCAAAATTTGAGCGTCGTTTTCGACAGCTGCCTAAATATTAAAAGCTTCTTTCAGAAGACTGTTCCGACAGCTAGCCATCACGTCCGATCCCCATCTAAGATTACGAGCTGTCTTCTACCATTTCTTTAAAAAAATATAACTAGCTCCTTAGTTGTGTCTCAGCTTGATTATTGTAATTCTCTTTTGGATGGGGTACCACAGAAAGCTACTAGGCCACTGCTGCCGGCTATGAATATGGCTCCGAGGCTAGTCTTCAAGTCCCAGAGATTTGACCAAGTGTCTCCTTTGGTAAAAGAGCTAGGATGGCTGCCGGTTGATCAATGGATACAGAGAAAAGCTCTACGAAACGACAACTGCTCTCCTGCTGCCTGTCGGCTACCAAATGCTTACCAAAAGCCGCTTTGGCTGTGAGTGTGCGATACAGGACTCTCCTGCCTAATGCCCACATAGTCTGCATGGCTGTATGAAGTGAGAGGCTGAGATACGTTACAATACATTGCCTTTCATAGATGAATGGTTGGAGAACCTGCAGTGACAGACGCAAAAAATGTACATCGCCGGAGATGCAAATACAATATCAAGATTATCTTCAGCTGTTAGACCTCCATTGTTAAGTTTAAGACAATGAAACTTATGAGGGCGCTTTATCAAGTGCCTTATTATCATCATCATTGTTATTATGATAAGCTATCCAAGACTGTTTCAATGTACAGTCTAATAAGTACCAATGAATAATGGTCTATCTGTGAAACGAGCTCCAGAATCGCTTACTGCAGATGAAGGTTACAATGAATATCTTTCAGATGTTCCACCTTAAAACTACTATGGTTGATATGTTAACCAAATGCATGTTATTTACGCTATGCCATCCATCCAATTGGGTGGTTTTTAAAATTAATTTTATATCATGCACCACATTTTTTTTAGAGATAAGTACCTTTATCATAATCAGAAGTTTTTAGACTCATAGGTAATACAGAGTTGGTTAAAATGGTATGATATTGCTAGAATACTATATAATGATCATTAAAATATATATTGATAATGACAAGTGATAATAAAATAAGATGTCCATTTGCAGATATACCCTTCGGATATGTCATCTCTGTAAAAACCGATATATACTCAAAAATCATTGATAGGACAAAGCACAGATACATAATTAATTTTCCAAGACTATAAAAGAAAATAATCTCAAGATAGTTACGATGTTGACGGTATCAACAGGTGATTTCATCGAATTAAAAATCGTCAAGAATGCTTCTCTCACATTGAATTGAATGCAAATTTCCTCACCGTATGATGAATGCTAATACTTTAGCTGTGAGAAAAAAATGTACATTTTGATTAATAATAAAATTCGAGATCGAATCGAACGTCATCCCCTCGAAAGATGATGCATTAACCGACAAGGAAGCGACCGAAGAAGAAGCTATGACGCTATCGAGCTCTCACCTCGACGAGTTCGGCAGCGCTCAGCAGGCGCGCGTCGCATCTGCTCCGCCTCGCGAAGCTGGTGCTCGGCCGTCGACAGGCAGACGTCCACCTGACGACACCTGTCCTCGTACTGAGCGACGACGGGTCGCAGTGCTATCCAGCGCGACACCTGGGCCCGCGCCTGATCAAGCAGCTCGTCCCTCTGCGACTGGCACCGAGCGATCGCGTGAGTCAGCAGGTCGCTGCCGCCGCCGGCCGCAGCTGTAGCGGCAGCCGGCTGATGGTCGTGGTCGCCATCGCCGCCGGAGCTTCCGGTGGCAGCGCTGCCACCGCCGCTCCACAGGCGCACCAGCTGCTCGCCACATAACTCTATATAACTCTAAGCCCTCCACATCGGATCTTCAGCTATCAATTCCGTAGGAATTGATAGTCGTCGTAATTTTTTTTATAAGTTCACTTTACCGATGTCTAACATCACCGCCAGCTTTCATTGCCGTCTGACGCCAGCTCATTCCTGTGAAGCTGTCAGTCAATATTGGGTAAACCTCATCCTTGATGATGCGCTCGATGTCAGGTTTGACTCAGCCGACTCCTCTGATGAGCGGCGAAAGTGTGAGAATCTGATCGGTTACCAAAGCATTGTAAGAGCGGATCTCACTATCTTGAGCCAGCTTGCTATTGATCTGAATACTGACATTTGCTTCCAAGTCTGCCGTAATTGTAGAATTTCCTACGGTAATGATGTTCAGAGCTTCGGTCTCATACCCTGCATTAAAAAAATTTTCACATGAGTATCGGTTAACGTGGAGACGTCTGAAGTGAGCATTCGAGCACCGTATGGAACGAGTCTCAATTTTATGACGTCATCGACATGAAGCTTGTCGTGTGGGGGTTAGGTCTCAGACATGAGAAGGGTCACCTGTGGACTCCCTCAAGGGTCTGTACTCGGTCCCTTGCTGTTCTCGATTAATACACAACTTCTGGGAAAAGTGATTAAGGCCCATGGAATAGGATATCACATCTATGCTGAAGATACGTTGTATTTGTCATTTAAACCGTCGGAATCTGCTGCAGCAACTGAGAAACTGAATGCTTGCCTTGCCGATATTCAATCCTGGATGTCGGAAAACTTTCTGAAATTAAATGATGATAAAACTGAACTACTGCTCACAGGAGACCCAAAGCGTGTGGCTGGATTAAAAGGCTCTGGTCTTCTAATAAATGATGCTGTTGTGCGACCGTCACCACGTGCTAGAAATTTAGGTGTCGTTTTCGACAGCTGCCTCATTTTTTAAAGCTTCATTCAGAAGACGGCTTCTACAGCTAGCCATCACACCCGATCCCTTTTCAAGATCAGGAGCTGTCTCCCGAAGTGGCATGTAAAAAATTTAACTAGCTCTTTAGTTCTGTCTCGGCTTGATTATTGTAATTCCCTTTTGGCTGGGCTGCCAAAGAAAGCTATTATGCCACTACAGCTGACTATGAATATGGCTGCAAGGCTGGTCTTCAAGTCCCAATGGTTTGAGCACGTGTCACCTCTGCTGAAAGAGCTAGGATGGTTGCCGGTTGAGCAAAGGATACAGAGCAAAGTTCTTACGCTGACCCACAAGGCCCGCCACGGCTTAGATCCTTCGTACCTAGCTGAGCTGGTGCATCAGTTTCAGCCTGTTCGCGCCCTCAGGTCCTGTGTGGACAATAAATTAGCTGACAGAAGCTTTAGCTCTGCAGGTCCTAGACTGTGGAACTCGCTTCCACAATTCTTACGCAACGACAACTACTCTCCAACTGCCGACTAAGGCACATCTTTTTCAACAATCCTAAACTGCTACTTCTATGCTACTCACTACCTCAACTGCTCTCCTGACTCTGCTATGCTTCCCACTTTCTCTTTGTTGTGTGAGACGAAGTCTGTTGGCTACCGAATGCGTACCGAAAGCCGCTTAGGCTGTGAGTGGGCTATACAAAACTCTCCTGCGTAACACCCACATGGTCTTTATGACTTTGTGGAGTTACTGACGGAGATACAAGCTTCAGTTTCTGAGCTCGGTTGCATAGCTAGCGCTTGTGACTTCCTTTACCGGTGTAACAACTAGAGTAGCCTTTTCCAATACTTATTAAAAAAATTACAAATTAAGAGCTACTACGATCAACAAAATTACCAATAACCAGCTCAAAATCATTAATAATCTTATCAGCATCTTCACATATATTTCCATAGTACTCACTTTTCAGTGCTGTAGCCTCAGCACTTGACGACAAGCTACATATATATATATATATACTCAACTGATATTTTAGGGATGCTTTTGTATCTCATTATGTGTTCCAGAGTATATGTGATATCGCGTTCTAGAATAATCTTGCAAACATCTACCATTTCCATATCTGTCGGTACGTTAGATTTCAGATTTACATCGCCATCTCTCAATGAGCAGACTTCTTTGCCAATATCCTCCCGACTAATTTGCAAAATATGGCTATGCTCCCACTGAATGGAACTTTACTGCCCACTCAGCAATCGCAAACAATCTATGCAAATAAATGATATTTTCGACATTCTTCTCTTCTTATAAAAGGCTACAAGAATATTTCTAGTACCATAGTTGACAACAGTCTTGCAAATCTTTTCTGATAAACCATTTTTTCTATATTAAAGTTAAAAAATTAAAGCCTTGGTCAAATTTTCACATCTACATCACATCTTTGTGAAATAACTCAGTATATTTTAAGCATCTTCATATACTTTTCATGTATAATATCAGCCTGCTTTCAGTTAGCTGAGTGTGCTTTACTAAATGACGCCAAGTAACCTATGCATTCCGTCCGTATTTCAGAGACTATTTTTTTGAACACCAAGTCTTTTAAGATGCCTCTGGTATTGCTCTCTAGAATAATCGTGCAAATCATTTCTGCTAACTCCATATCTAAGCATGAATTGGATTTCACATGTCTGCCACTGTTTTAAATGACTCGACGTCTTAACTTGTATTACCAACTGATAACACACAGTCTATGAATTATATTGGTATTTCACCGATGCTTCTTTTTTCCAGAAAGGATACTAGAATGTATACAGATCCATGCTCGAAAAAATCTTAAAAATCTTTGCGATAGCTCCATCTCTTTATGTACTAACATGAACATTGATTAATTCGAAGCTTGTCACTGATAAAAGACTCAATATCTTTAATCAATCTATTTATAATTTCTGCATTATTTATATACGGTTCCCACAAAAGTGAATTAGCCTCACCGTTGGCAGCCATGCAAACTATGTACTATCTCAGATAGATTTCTGTTTTAATGCAAACGGAATAAAAATCTCCTTATTACCGAATCCTAGAATAATCTTGCTAATCTTTCTGCTAACTCCATATCTGTATCAGTAATCAAATTTCACATAGGCACCGCCATTTTCAAATGACTCGATTTCTCCACTTACATTTTCAAAATAACCATTTATAATAACATTGGGCTAATCTAAAACTACACTTATATTTTCTAGTGATCGAAGAATTCAATTGGAATTTTAATCATTTTCCTTTACCTTATTTGAACTAGGATACTTTGTGAGATCAAAACTATCGAGCATATCTTCCAAATCTGCATACCACTCTTCTGTTTGCATTCTCATTACCAACAAAGATTGGTGTCAGTTCAAGTTAATAACATATTATCGCCGTACTTTGCCGTCCCAACACCATAGTAAAACCCTCGCACGTGTAACTTCAATAGATCTAGAATGATGATTCCTACATCAATAAGTTTGTTAAGCACAACACTTGTCTTTCTTATTTCTAGTCCAACAAAGGATGTGGAGAACGCCTTATCACGAATATATCTAGTAGAACTTATATACAAATCTAACTACTAATGCTACTGCATATCAAAACTGTATTCCCACCAGATGTCAACTATAAGGGTATTTCAAGAGCATCGACACATGCTGGGGACAGCTCACTAGGGTGAAAACATTACTACTAGATCGTGAGAAGCAGAGGTGGGCAAACAATCCACAGGCCGGCGGCCTTTCGAGTCATGCTGCTGTGTGAGGGTGCTGTCTGCAGCCATGACGATCTGAATGCAGCCCTTGTCACCAGTTTCAGCTGCCTAAAATGACAGCATGAGTAGCATAAAAACATTGCTCACAGTAGTAACATACATGTTAAGAATAGTGAGATGACCTGCCACTCGGTCACATCAAACTATATAGAATGATTAGAAAGAGATAAGATTCTCTGCCTGCACTTAACCAAGTGTATTTTGGTTGTTATTATTACTATTATTATTAATAATACTAATGATAAGACATTCGCATAGCATCCAAATAACACTAGATCTCCTTGTAGACACTTTAATTGCACTACGGTAAATGCTGTGTGAATAGGAAGCCAAAAGATCATCGTATGGTTCTAGGCTGAAAAATCTGAGCTGTTGCCCACAGTAAACCTTGAAATACACCAGTACTATCATAAATAAACAATGAAAATTAAGAAAATGCGTGCGATAACATAATCCTCTTTGGAAAACGTGCGTGACGAAAATTTAAGTCAACTTGCTTTGAAAAAATGAGTTAACTTTGGTCTAGTATCGAAACATTATACACACCAGTCATTAGGTGTAAATAGACAGTCACACATTTACAGTCAGTCACCCTACCCAGACTTGAAAAGATTAAAACAACTAGATTGACTAGGGAGGACAAGTAGCTAGCTACGCCTGGGTAGTTCCTGGTGCTCCAGGTCGAACCAATAGTTTTCAGAACTTATATTGTGTTGTGCCTTGCTACTGAAATCTTGAACCAGAGGAGGTGAGTTAGGTCCACAGACTTACACTTACACACAACACACTTACATACACACACTTACACACACACACACACACACACACACACACACACACACACACACACACTGGGCCGGGCTGCTGCAAATTGATTTCGGTCAGTGGGCAGTTCAAAGGTGCAAAAGCTGACTCTAAGCAGTCAGTGGCCGACGGCAGAAAGTCGCATTACAACTCTAGCCGCTGCCGGAAGAAACAAGCAAGGTTTGATGTGGCAAAGGCCGGTCTGGCCAGAATGA
This sequence comes from Cristatella mucedo, assembly GCA_009760855.2. Taxonomy (NCBI): domain Eukaryota; kingdom Metazoa; phylum Bryozoa; class Phylactolaemata; family Cristatellidae; genus Cristatella; species Cristatella mucedo. The sequence goes on along the minus strand of WPIO01000222.1, from coordinate 165,892 downwards.
GGTGTCTGCAGGAATTCGATGTGTGACCCCTGACGGCGCTCCCATTCCGGAATGCAGGGACACCACTTTGGGCAGCAGCTACTGCAGTACAGCAGCCACCTGCTTCAAGCGGCTTCTTTATTTGAGCAGGCTGGATGCTGGCAGCTGAGGTGATAGTCGGATATGCGGTCTGGCGGCTGAGGTTGAAGGTAGCCGTAATCAAAAGTCATAACTATATCTGCAACAGACGACTAAATTTTGACAAAGTAAGATCATTAGAAAAAGAAAGGGGATGCAAAAAGAAGGGGATGCAAACTGGACTTGAAAAGGGAGATAACTTTGAAGTGCGATAATAGCAAACAACGTCGAAGTATCGTACTCGGCACACTTTTCTGTTGTTCTGTGGCACTCGCTGGACGAAGAGGAATGATGAGGGAACGAACCACCTAACCAGACATTTAGGCTTTAGGCATGTTTGTGCTTAGTAAGACGTTGCCGCATTAGGACGATTTATTACTAAACTTGTTTTGGTCAAAGAAGTTAAATTCTAAGCTCAAACACTCTGCTTGGTAGTCATCATATTTAACTCGAGATAAAAGCCCGAAGGGACACAGAAAGGCCAGTAAAGTACTTCTTTTAAGCATCTGATGAATGCTGCTCGGATAAAGTGGCCAGCATAGCGGCTCGAATCCAGAGAACGTTTACGGACCGGGTGGCTGTGGTTGGCCTCACCAGGTAGTCACATTTTTCAGTGAGACTCAGGATCTGTGGTATATCATAAAGCATAGGAGACACTGCAGATATTTGTGGTCTCTATAACTCGCCAGAAAAGTGATAACATAATGAATTTTGGTGGGATGGCACACACTAAGAGCTTATACACCAACAGCACGTCTAGTTTTGGGCTGTAGATAAATATTGTCACTTGCAACTCACAACTGTAGTGTGCCTATAACTGAAGGAAATCCGCGTGTTATTCAAAAAGAGTAGCAGCAACAGCAGCAGCTACAGCAATACTGAGGATTTTTGCTGACTGAGTGTATGCTGGAAAGAAAGCCAGTCCATTGGAAATACCTTATACAAGTCAGCATCCCCAACAACTCAAACGGCAATTCACTAGGAGTAAAATAATTCTGAGAAACTAAAGGGGAGTTGCCCTTCTTTTTAAACGAATCCGATCATACGATAATAATAATAATAATAATAGTGCACTTTTAATAGCACCCTCAGAGAACTGAATCTCTTTCTGGGCACTCAACGTTTGCTGCAATGGTAAACGCTGAGTAATATCATGCTTGGAAAACGACGTGAATAACATGGTTACGGGCGACATACACAAGATCCCCATGCAAATGTTCTTAGTGGTAAGCAGTTGTAACCCATAGGCACATGAAGGACGAACCACAGAGACCCACAAAATGCTGTCCTAAATATGTGTTTTTCAAGTTCTTTTTCAATGTAGTCAAGTCGGGTGACGTTCTTATGCGAGTCGGGAGTTCCAGGCTCTGGGAGCATATGAACTATATGCACGACCTCCAAAGGATTTGAGGTTTGTACAAAGTCTTGGTAAACTGCTGGATTCTGGAAAGTGGGTGGTACGATGCTTAGCCTGGTGGGGCAGTATTTCTGAGATATAGGCTGGAGCCAAAGAATGAAGTGACCTAAAAGTGAGTGACAAAACCTTGAAGTCGATCTGTTTTGCTCGACTGATAGCCAGTCCAGGTGGGAGAGAAGTGGCTTGATGTGGCCACTGTGACGTTCACGACAGACAAGCCAAGCTGCAGAGTTTTGCACCTGCTGTATTCGCCTGATTGCACATGCCGGTAGGCCAGCAAGCAGTGAGTTACAGAAGTCAAGACGGGATGTCACAAATGCATGGACTAACTTGGACGTATCCTCCTACGTGGTATCCTTATCTACACAAGCCCACATTTTAGCAATGTTATGTAGCTGAAAGTAGGCAGACTTGACTGTTGAGCTGATTTGGTCGTCTAACAAAAGGTCACTATGGAATATGACATCTAGATTTCAAGCTGATTCAACAGGAGATATGCTGGCAGAGCCAATTTTGAGCATCAGCCTTTCCAATTTCTGAATCACACTGAGATCGCCCATAACTAGTAAGTTAGTTTTATTATCGTTTAGTTTTAGAAAATTTGCTGCCATTCATGTGCAGATGTTATCAATACATGCAGCAAGTTGAGAGAATTCGAGGTGCTCGAAGGCTGGGAGGGATCAAAGCAATGGTACAACTAAGTGTCATCCGCATAGAAGTGAAAGCCTAGATTGTGCTTGGCAATCACTTCAGTAAGAGGGAGAGTATAAACTGTGAAAAGAACCGGACCTAGCTGAGAGCCCTGAGGTATCCCATATTTCAGAGGTACCTGGGATGATCTTTGTCCATTCACGTCAATACTCTGGAGTCTTCCACTGAGATATGATCTGAACCATTGTAGACCAACACTAGTGATGCCCAGGCGAGATGAGAGGCGCTCTAGAAGAACTTTGTGATCGATGGTATCAAAAGCTGCCAAAAGATCGAGCAAAACAAACAGAGACACTCTACCTATGTCTGCATTCCTAAGTAGATCGTTGTACACCCTAAGCAATATTGACTCTCTGGAGTGATTAGCTCTCAAGCCAGACTGAAACTTACTAGCAAGGTTTGAAGTTTTAATATATGAGTTCAGTTGATCTGCCACGACCCGTAACAGTGTCTTCGATAGGAATGGTAGAAGGGAGACTGGGCGGAAGTTGCTCAAGTTCTCTTGGTCTAGCGTCGTTTTCTTGAGAAGTGGCCTGACTACAGCTTTTTTGAAAGGTGCTGGGACACGAGAGCTAATGTCACTAGGTGTGGCTACGGGAGGGTAATGACATATGAATTGTGTTACTTAAGCATGGCAGCAGCAGATCAACGCAACGTAGGAGTAGGACAGTGGGAATAGATTCCAGAGGACTCTGTGTCATCTTTGATGGGATATGAACTTCATGACCAGATCACTAGTAACCTGCCTAAATGAAGACATTAAGATGCAGCCAGGAATCGGGAACAGCATTCTAGGGGGATGTTGCCATTGCAGGGATGGACTTCCTGACCTTGTCTCTCTTCTGCACAAAGAATCGAAAGAGGCGATCGGCGAGATAATCACAAGGATCATCAGGTAAGGAGCTAGTCTGGGAACGGTTGAGATGGTTGATTGTCGGCATCAGCATTTTTGGATTGTGCATCTGTGATCCAGCAATGATTTTATGGAAGCTAGACTTGGCCTTTGCTAGGATCGATTGGTACGACCATAAAATAGTCGTCATATGCCTGACAATGGACAGTCAGTCCTGATCTTTTAAATGCTGTTTCATGCTTGCGCTTGGTAGACCTTGCTAGTTCAATGTCAGTGGTAAAGCATAGGCCGTCTGGGCAAGGGCGCACAGTGTGCTTAATCAGACGTGCAAATTTGTCGATCGCGTCAGCAAGTGTCGTATTGTAGCTATCTACCAATTATGACAGATGACGATGATATGGCATGAATCAGTTGAGGTTTTTGAGCTGCATGTCGAAGGATTAGAGCTAGTGGTTAGAGGTAAAGCAGCTGTGACTAGTGGAAGGCGTGAAAATGATAGATTGCTCCCAGGTTCTCAGCAGAACGAGAATTAAGGCAATAAAAAATAAGTTACATCAACTTAAAGTCGATACACTGCTCAAAAGAGCCACCACGGGTCGGTAAGAACGGGCATAAAGTGGGGCACCACACTCCACTATCAATACATGTAATTAAATGTAATGTATCTCAGTCTGTAACTCGTCAAAGCCATACAGACTACGTGAGTGTTACACTAGAGAGTTTTGTATAGCGCACTCAGAGCCTAGGGAGCTGTCGGTAACCATTTCGTAGCTAACAGACTTCATCTCAGACAACAAAGAGAAAGTGGGAGGCATTGCCGAGTTTAGAGAGCAGTTGAGGTAGTGAGTAGCATGAAGGTCAACACTGCTGAAAAGGATGAGCCATAGGCGGCAGTAGGAGAGTAGTTTTCGATGTGTAAGAATTGTGGAAGCGAGTTCCACAGTCTAGGACCTGCGGAGCTAAAGCTTCTGTCACCAACGGTCTTTAAGCCGAGAAATGGAACAGCTAATTTATTGTCCACACAGGACCTGGGGGCGCGAACAAGCTGAAAGTGATGCATCAGTTCAGCTAGGTACGAAGGAGCCAAGCCGTGGCGGGCCTTGTGGGTCAGCATGAGAACTTTGCTCTATATCCTTTGCTCAACCGGCAACCAACCATCACCCTCTTTCAGCAAAGGAGACACGTGCTCAAACCGCTGGGACTTGAAGACTAGCCTTGCAGCTATATTCATTATCTGCTGTAGTGGCATAATAGCTTTCTTTGCAGCCCAGCCAAAAGGGAATTACAATAATCAAGCCGAGACAGAACTGAAGAGCAAGTTAAATTTTTTACAAGCCACTGTGAGAGACAGATCCCAATCTTGGATAGGGATCGGATGTGATTGCTAGCCGTAAAGGCAGTCTTCTGAATGAGGCTTTTGAAATTGAGGCAGCTGTCGAACGCAACACCTAAATTTCGAGCACGTGGTGATCGTCCCACAATAGCATAACCTATTAGAACAGCAAAGCCTTTTAATACAGCCACACACTTAGGGTGTCCAATGAGCAGGAATTCGGTTTTATCATCATTTAATTTCAGGAAGTTTTCCGACATCCAGGATCTAATATCGGCAAGGCAAGCATCCAGTTTCTCAGTTGCCGCAGCAGATTCAGACGGTTTGAACGACAAATACAACTGAGTATCGTCAGCATAGAAGTGATGTGAGAAGTGAAGCATAGTCGTGCGAGTGCCTTGTAAAGTTTGGTGCAGTGATGGTGAGTGCACCGCAGCCTTCGCGGCAGAGCTCTTTCCTGCTCCTACCTTTAATTGCACAGGCCTGGTGGCCAGCAAGCAGTGAGTTTACAGGAGAGACAAGAATGAACCGACTTGGAACAAGATCTAAGCGAACTCACATTTCGGCATTCCAATAGAAGTAGGATTTTACAGTGGAGTCGCTTTGCATGAGCAGATCACGGCTATTTTGGAATAAGAGACCAGGATTGGGTGGATACGCTACAGGCCTCTCATCTATAAACAAATCATATTAACCTAGCGCTACAAAACATCTTGAATAAAAAAATCCCTACATGAATAGTGTATTATGTGGAGCCAACATACTAACAATAACTTAAGCAAGTTATTTCTTGTAAGATAGCCTTCTGACCACACCTGCTTAAATCAGGCAGATCTGCAGATGGAGTGAGAGGCAAAAAGCCGGCCACAAGGCACTCGCGCATAGGAAGTGCCTATCACAGGAGGCGTTTGACGAACTACCCATACCCACTGCAAATAGGCTAAAATTAACAGCACGACGTTGCCGAACTCAAATTTCAAGCAGATATTGTATGTACTATGTCTTCGATTTTATGAATCCACCCAAATTGCATGTCATTGTGCATACGCCCACTCATGCTAACTAGCTGCTGCAACTACTGAGCCTGTATCACAATCCACTACAGCTTGCCTCAAATCCACCACCAATCTGTGTGCAGCACCAAAAAGTTTGGAATATAAAATGCCCTGTGCCACATCGATGTGCCACGATGCACCGTGATGCACTGCAACGCTCTACGATGCTGCCACTAACCACATTTGCATGCTGACCCTGTGCATGTCACCCCTAACCATATTATTCATTTCGTTTGTTTTTCAAGCATGATTTTACTTACCATTCAATTGCATTTCACTTTACAGCAAATGCAAAGCGCCTAGAGAGAGATTAAATTCTCTGAGGGCGCTTTATCAAGTGAATTATTATTATTATTATTAACCGTGATGCACTGAGCTGCACTGACTTGCACGAGCTACTTTGAGCAGCACGATTCTGTACTACACCAGGCTGCTCTGAGCTGTGCAGCACTTTGTTGCTATGCAGGGCTGTGCTGGACTGCACCATATCGAAGAATAGGGAAGAGCCCCGACGCACTTAGAAGCCCAGCAACGAGCCGTGACGCTCCGCCATGTGCTGAGCTGCACTGAGCTGCTTTGAGGGGCATCACCCTGCAATGCACAAGGCTGCTCTGAGCTGCACAGCACTGCCCCGTACTGCTCGGCGACCCTGGACCCCACTGGGCTGCTCTGTGCTGCATCGATGCATTGGATGTTCATCGATGTGCCTCGACGCGCCGCGATGCCTTGCGAAGCTGCCTTTCAATGCGCCACGCTTGCTCCGCAATTCGCCTCGATGGACCGCCCTGCACTGAGCTGCACCGAGCTGCTTTGAGCCGAACCACCCTGCTTTGTGCTGTGCTTCGCTGGGCCTCACTGCACCAAGTCGATATAGAGGCAAGGGAGGGCCTCGATGAAATGTGATGCCCAGCTATGAGAGCCTCGATGCTCTGCGAGTTGCCTCGATGGGCCACCCAGCACTGAGCTGCACCGAGCTGCTTTGAGCAGCACAGCCCTGTGCTGCCTACTAGGCAGACACTATGCTGCTGCCGAGGTGCTGCTGTGCTACACGGCACTCCGTAAGGTGGTTGCTTTTCACGACCTTGGCGCCGAGGTCATGGGTTCGAATTCTGTGGTAGGCGATCCTTAATCGCTGCTGCAAGAGGTGGTCGTAAGAGTGAGCTCTTCTGTTGCTATACAAAAGCGGCTGTTGAATCAGCCAGTATTTTTTAATACAGGTAAAATGTACCAATACAATTTCGTCTGAGTCCACTAGCGCATTCTTACCACGTACACTGAAATTTGAGATTACAACGGCCCGGGTCAATACCAAAATCCACTACTATCCATCGTAAATCACCAGAAAGAGGCTGGGCCCAGATCTGATTTTTCTTATGTGTCACAGCCCACTGTGCTCAAAGTGCAATGATATCCTTTCAACCAATCGTGAACGTCAATCCTGAGCAAGGAATGACAACCGACAGCAATGGCAAGCGGGCGAATACCCAACTCACGGTCGATCGATGAGAAATTGGCAGAGCGAAGCTCAAGTTGTCTAAACAATACTAGCTGATTTAACAACCTCTGTTTGCGTAGCTGCAGAAGAGCATTTAAGGCTATGACAAATTGCTTACAGCTGCTACAAAAGATCGCCCACCACCGAATTTGAACCTACGACCTCGGCGCCCAGTTCCTGAAAAGCAACAGCTTTCCATAGTAGGCCATCGTGGCTCATAACAAGCAGCATTCAGCTGCTTCCCAGGTGAAACCATAGCATTTTCAAGTTGCTTCGCTGGCTAATTGTCAGCAATGCCGGGCGATTGACAGCACTGGTCGGAGGCCAATATGCCAATCGGTGGCAAATCGACAAGATTGGTGGGCCGAGCTGCTACTCTTATAAAAAGTAATATCTTACTGTTTGGACGATTGTTTTACGTAATTAGCACCCATTGTGTGCCATCAATCGGCGGCAATGCATAGCAATAGATAGTGGCATGGGAAAATTGGCCAATCCACAAAGGTCCGTTTGAAATAGAATAGCGGATGCTGGGAGAATCTCAGAATAGCAGATACTGGGAGAACTGATTTTGTGCATTTCAAATCAATGTATTACTACTAAACCAAAAGTTTCAAACACACAACAACATACAATCGAGAGCAATGCATGCCAATAAACCTTTTCTAATTTACCAGAAATTGGCAGCTCGAGGTTCCAAATATTATTCTACACGTCGTTCATTAATAGCATGCATACTTTCAAAAAATTGTTTGCGCTTAATCTCAGACAATGAATAGCAATCGAAGGCAATAGCCAGAAAAACGTGGCATTTGCAAAAATGGCAAAACCGTTGAAAATCGACACAAAGCTGGTGGGAGATGAAACTGCTCTTCCTTTTTACACGGCACTGTATTAAAAGTGCAACCACATTTTTCTACAAGTCACGAGCGTAAAATCGAGAATAATGCATGTCACTAGTTGGTAATGGGCTCAGGAAAGTATAGTCTCCTTGCTGGCGAAGCCAAATAATCAAACCACAGAGATTGTGTCACATACACACCTAGGTCAAAAGAAAATGGCTGACACCAACAGACTCTAGCTCTATTGAGGTGTTTATAGAAGTTTTTTAAACATGGGATGCACGTGGGTTGCAGCTGAAGCCCGACAATTTTCTAGACAGAAAATGCCGCTCGTGTGTTTAAGAAATCCACCGACGAAAGCTTATCGGTGCACATTACTTAGCACTATACACTCACACACTTCCAGGGGTGATGGCTTGTTGGATTTCTGGTTGAAACTATTTTTTAAATCAGCCTCCCATGGTGCTGTAGGCTGGACTAAGTCGGCCATTAATGTTTTCTGGATCGATAGTGTAACTGCTCTAACCAGGAGACTCTGCTCTAACCAAGGAGGAAAGTCAATAGCATAAGCCTACGGCCGTTGGGAGGCAACTTCAGTTACTTTCTATGCCACCTATGCATACGGCAGGATTGGTATTGTCAACCAATCTCAAGATAGAAACTGCCCTACACAAGTTTCTACTCATCTGATTTGTCGATCTGAGGTCGTGATGCCCGCATGAAAGAGAATCATTATACTACATATCATCATTAAATTGTAACAAAGTCTGTACAGTTTTGACCCTAGTCACTGTCAGCTACATTTGGTTTATTGAGCAACACATTCGCCGGCAACCAAGTCAGTGGCTCCCGTATGCATAGGCATGTGACTAACCCCTTGCATGCCATATACCAAAATCTACTTTTAACCGGTTTCCTCACCAACGAAGCCTCAGCCAACGATGAGCTAAGGTAACCAGATGTCTCAGTGACACGAACAAGCCAGCCTGTGCAACACTGGTCCTTGGTGTGTGGCTAGAGACAGTTGCACGGATTTCTGAAGGTACAGGAAGGGTTTTGATGTCACTCCACATAGATGGCCATTTAAGTCGAGAAATCGCTGAAGATTTCAGAAGGAACTGTTTGAAACATGATTAGTAAGCATCTTGACTACTGTAGCACAGGGGCTTTGCTCTGCTGGAGGTGCCTCAGAGTAACTTTGCTGCAACCATTGGCTACCCAATTGCATTATGAGCTGTGTGGCCTCTGAGTAACTCATGCCATAAACCTCATCTGTCTAGCTGAGGCAGACAAAGAACCACTTCTCTCCAGCCACTTGGGCTAAGCAGATGCACCCTTATCTGCCAGACTTATCTTATCACCCTTATCTGCCAGTTCAGCCTGATTGGATCTCATCTCTTAATCTCTCTCTCTCTCTCTCTCTCTCTCTCTCTCTCTCTCTCTCTCTCTCTCTCTCTCTCTCTACTACTACTACTACTACTACTACTACTACTACTACCACCGCAGTGAAAACATAGTCATAACCTGACTATGTGTTAATATACCATCAAGGAACGTACGTGCAAACAACTTCTCCAAGGGAGGACCGGCTTCTAAAAACCATCACTGTGCAGGACAGTTTTGCTGCTGCTAAAACTGCACTGTTAGAGTCTCTGCCAAGTCGCCAGAGCGGTCTTAAGCTAAAATACCGTGAGTAGACAGTTTAATGAAACAGAGCGGTCTTAAGCTAAAATACCGTGAGTAGACAGTTTAATGAAAAAGGACTGAATAGTGGCTAGGTGAACTTGGCTAGTGAACTAGTGGCTAGGTGCCAGCAATTGTTGAATGTGCAGCAAAAAAAGGCCAGATTTTGGTTGCTAATACCAGCACTGGACTGCAGCAAAATGGAGAAGAGTGCTGCGGACTGAGTACTCAAACTTCAATCTCTGGCTGACATAAGAGAAGGAAGTACGTTCACAGGCGAATAGATAAAGCATACACTCACGTTTCTCTGCCAACTACCATGAAATTCGGTAGAGGAAGTATTATGGCAAGGGTTGCTTCGTAAGTTCCGGTATTCGGTTGAACTGGATTCAAGGAATGATGAATGAGAATGTGTATGTAACTCAACATTTTGCAGAATGTTGACTTGCCGTTTGGTTAGGCTCTTTAAAGGCACGATTTTTCATGGCACCATTGCAAGGAGGCAAAGCACACTGCTGAGGTGGTTAAATTTTTATCGACAGACTACTGGTTCGAGCAAATATAGGTAATGCGGTGGCCAGGCCAAAGCCAGGACTTGACCCCCAATAGAAACATCTGCAGGGCCAAGTCGACCGTACTCTACAGGTTCAGAGTTATCTGGCACATAAAACCCGGTGAGTTCTTCAAAAGTTTTAAAGGATTGCTGGGCGTCAATTTATACACAAACGTGCCGGAAACTGATTCATTCAATGCCGAGTCGATTGTAATGTCTTGAAAAAACATACTGATAAATAGTATCGACAAATCATTAATCATATCATACAATGAATCGTATACAGTACATGTAAATACAATAAATCATATACATTTCATGTAATTACATATTGGCTAGTTTCTCTGCAGATAAAACTTTTCGGAAGTTTGATCAGATCTCAATCTTGCATGTTATGAAATAAATCACGTCCTAGTAGCAGGCTCGCAGTCCACTCATTAACCCTGAAGGCTGTAAAGGGTACACATATATATGAGGTAAAACTGCAACAGTAGATTTGCTGCACTCCATGTCTTAAGTTCTCGGTTATTGCTTCCCATGCAGCAAGCTGCCAAGATGCAACTACTAAAAGACACTAAGTTCTCTAGGTCATTACTTAAAAGACATTATCACTACATTATTATTATTATTCTTATTTTCACGAGCCATTATTGTAAAAAAGTACCAGGAACTAAAATGACCAGCAGATCATTCATTAAGGCACAACAAAACTCAAAAGACCTACTCTGTGCAAAGCATTCCGATGGTCAGCATCAAGTATTGCTGGCTTGGCTCCAGCCGTGATGAGAAACTTTGCTACGTGCCGGTGGCCCATCGTTGCTGCTCTATGAAGGGCTGTAGCCCTTCCTGAGCGGGTCTGTATATTAACGTTGCAACCATGCTGGACTAGAAGCTCACAGGCAGCAAGGTGACCACGACCAGCAGCATAGTGCTATAAACAAATGAACAAAAGAACACTAGTTATTGGCTATACAATGAATCCGATGCACATCTTTGATGAGGCACAAAGGCTGAGAAAAGTAGGCGATAGCCTTCCACCAAACCAAGGGCAGACAACTGAGAAAATGTGCGAAGAAAAAGAGATCCGGAGGAGAGGGAGAGAGAGAGAGATTAAGAAGCAAGTTTAAGGGAAGTGTTACCTTTTCGTCTCCAAAATCCCTGCAAATTAGTATGCACACAACAATTATAACTTATACTAGAATCGATAGTGAGTTACGTAACCGAGGCAACCAACCGGTTTCACATTTCATGTAGTCAACCGAGGCTGCTCTTTCGTGGACCATCGAGTAAGCACACCACTTAATGCCAAAGAACGTTGATAAATATTGGGACCACAAAATAATGCTAAAAAACAGAACAATGCCAAAAGTTGTATCAGGAAACTGTGCTGTAAAACGCAATTGAGAATGATGTTAATTTAATTACTCTACAAGTACGTATTTTAAAAGAGACATCAGCCAGTTTTTGCAAATGCTCAGTAGGATAAGCATTTCAAATTTAGGGTCTATTTAATAAAGAAAAGCCATGTTACGACAACAATTTACTATACCTGTTAATGCAGACTAAAATATAAAACATAGCGACCTAAAACCAAGCCTCAAGAGCTAGAAACGAAAGGTCCCATGCAGTAGGTTCACTTAGCCGAAGCAATTGGTTCATGAAAGAATTATTTCGGGCATAAGTCATAGCTTCGATAGCAAACAACTTTGGAAGAGCTGAGGCTCTTGGACGAAATGTTAGAAAGGGTACAAAAAAAGAGTGGGTGTAGGACAGTCAACTTGCCTGTGGCAACAATAAAACGTTTTGAGATTGCCACCTTTTGTTTTATAGTAATGGCTATAAAACTTCACATGCCAGGAAGTTATGAGATTAGTTTTGCAGAGAGGTACCGAGGCTTACATGCATCTGGGTGCACCAGGCAAGAATGGTAGCTGTTTCTACACGAGCAAATACTCGAAGTCGAGACACCAGTAAATATATGTTTCGACTGCAAACCAGCACTGAACGAGTTATGCCTACACATGAGTAACAGTTCGGAGTCAAGACTAGCCTCGTTGTCAGGCTATGGCACGTACATCCACTTTCACTATATAACAAGAGACATGTCGGACATGTGAGAATGGGAGAGAGAGAGAGAGAGAGAGAGAGAGAGAGACAGACAGACAGACAGAGACAGAGCCAGAGCCAGAGAGAGAACCTATCTCCATCCTTCACCCTCTCCCTCCCACAGAGTCTCTCTCTCTTTCTCTCTCTCTCTCCCTAGCTATCTATCTCTTACCACACAGTCTTTAGCCTTCCTTAATACCTTTCTCAGTTGTTTCTTAAGATGGCCAGCTTGTATTTCTTTGAAGTTTTCCAATGGCCAAAGGAATTACGAGCTGATCATGATTATCGATGTTTTATTTGTAAACAGTTACCACATCTTATAGAATGCCTGCATTATTTCACGTGAATGCACTGTTCAGATTTGCTCCTGTAGTTCTTTTAGTCTATTGACAAAACATTACAACGTCATTTTAGGCATGTAGGATTGATGTGCCACATCTTCTTTATTTTAATCCAACAATTCCTGTTACTGCTCGTGCAAATGAAAAAAAAACTACAAATTTGGAAAGGTGCTGTTTGGGACATCGGTACCATATCGCAATATCCGAACAGGACACAGGACTAGTATAAATGGCCTTAAGTTGTAGGACGTAATCATGCAAAGACATGAGCAGGTTATTACATAGGTACAGGCAGACCACAGGTGACATTGCAGGCCATTGCATAGGCACAGTCAGCACTGGCCAGCTACTAAGCCACAACCACGGTATCCAACGAAGGTGAGCTCAAGCATCTGTCTAGCTTGTCTGTGAGCTCAAGCATATGTCTGGCTTGTCCCGAACCGTAGTCAGCATAACAGGACTGAAATAGTCAGTCGCCCTACTTGGTGAAGTGGTCACAGGTGCATGCATACAGGCACGTTTCGGATGCCTTGCTACACTGGCCGTGCGACCAGTGACACATCTAGCTGCCATTGCTGTGTTAGCATCCACGAGGCTCTACCCGATCACTATAGCAGAATCGTCGGTAAAATTAAAGCACATACTAGTAGAATATATATAGTCTACAAGAAAATGCATTAGTGATATTATAAAACTTGTTTATCCACCAATAATCATTCGACCAGAGTTTTACTCACCATTAATTACAATCTATGCTGCTACTTAAGGTGCAAACGATACAATTTTTTGAAGCCTAGGCCAAAAACAGATTCAAAACCGAGTGTCGGTGTAATTTGGATGCTGAAATACCACAGTCGTCCTTCGGCAGCTGATAGTCATGTCTGTATGAATCAATACTCTTGAAACGCCCAAAATTCCCTCGGCAGACCAGTTCGGCATGGAATTTCTGAGAACACAGCAGATCATGTCTGTACAACAACTCGATATGATTAGGCTTTAAATTGCCCCACCCACTCTTAAGGCTCATACTCAAATCGTGTGGAGCCTCTGCATTACACTCGTTTCTTCTCAGCCTAGAACTCACCCACGACTCAGTTTATACGACTTTGCCTGATTAGATTAAACTTAAAAAAGCTACAATCTACATGCCCTCACATCATTTGCTATTTTAACATATTTCAGCCATTTTGAACTGTCTTTAGCTTGCTTAGCCGTTCTGACACAGCCTATTTTATCCCTAACCAATTGACATGCTACCTTTCCAGCACATGTACAGTGCCTAGATAGTGACTTAGCTCTCCCGTGGTGCTATACTAATCTAAAACTACTAACGTAGCAACTAGGCCTGAATGTTCAAAACAATATGAAGCCAAATTCTTGTTCAGCATTTTCTCTGCCGAGAGAGTTGCCGTGAGCTGGTTTGGTCCAGTGGTTAAGGTGTCGGCCTCGACCAAGGTCTGGCTGAGGTCGTGGGCTCGAGCCCTGAAGCATACGTGAAGCACCTTACTAGTGATTTAAGTTCTCTTAGGTAGCTATACGAATGAATTATCTTTATGTGATTAAAAGTGCTGTAATGGAGCAAATCATTATCACTATTCATTTGAAACACTTATTCCAGCTTACGTGTAGCACCTAGAAAGAGTATAGTAGTTTTTTGTGGTAGTCCATGGCTACTTCTTAATAGTACGATATAAAGTACTCTGACAACTCTATGAACTCTCACTCCCACTCACTCACTGTCTCTATCTCTGTAAATAAATGAATAAATACATACATAAATATACATATATGTGAATATAAGATTTATAAATAGAGCAATACTTCTTTTAATGGGTTCACGATACGACCAGTGGCTGCCATTCATCATTGCAGCCACAAAACACTTCATCAACTTGTGAACTTTTTAAGACTTGCACCATATCAAGGGCATCACCTGAAGCATCAACTTGATTCACACTAAATCTGCATGCTAGAGCAAAAAGCACGCATTGCTGCAATAATGGCAAAATACTAGCAACAAATAATAGTTGCTAGGCTTGGGAAGTTAAAATCCAGGTCTGCACGTTACAAACTCGGCTAGTAGACTTCGGTATTTAATTCTCTACACTTTAGGTACGAAACTTAACACTAGCCCACACAGGAAGGTTGAGCATCTCTTAACTAAGAACTCGTCGAGCTAGTTGAGTTAAAAAAAACGCGAAAACATGAATTTAAGTTGTCCGTGCAGCGACTGGTGCAGAGACGAGCACTATGAGAAAAACAAATATTTAACTCTCTCCAAATACCTACAAGATGAAATGGGTGGGAGGGTTGTCAACTACTAGCCAGCTACTGAAGTCACAAGAGCAGAGACGGCGGGACAAGCGCTTCACAATATATACAAAAATCTATCGATATAAGACTATGAGCGCCTGAAACACGCATGCTTTTTCGAAGCCACGACTACCGATTTAATGCCTCCGTCGGGTTTTAAAAAAGTCAGCTGTCTACTCACGATAGCACAGTAGCCTCCGGAGTCCTGCTTGTTAACAACGTCAGTTCGATTTAATAGAATTAACTCCATCCGATCAGCATCGCCGTCGGCTGCAGCCTTCCAGAGACCTCTGCTAAAATCCAGCTCTGCCAAGCTCTGAGAGGCCGCGTTCGACCCGTGAGCGCACTCTGACCCGCAGCACATCAATTCTGGGCACTTCATAGCTATTCAGCCAGCTTCTGGGAGGGCTACTTTCTGATAGTTGCGTGGCAGAACTACTCAATATGTCGCATAGTGGCTTCAGCGAGACGCTAACGGCCAGCCAGCTATGCTGGTCTCCAAACGTTGCAAGCACGAGTCGAGCATCCGGTCTACAAAGGCCAAGGGCAGCTGCTGCAACCGGTTGTTTTGGTATCTATGACTTAATTCATAGATATCGTAAGGATGCACTGGTGCAGCTCTCAGCTTAGCTGCGATGGGAGCCCTCGCCTTAGTGGGGTCCACTAGGGCGCCTATTACAGACCCAGCTCCCGACTCACCTAGCTCAGGTTAGAATGGTGCTTTATGCAGGCGATGCGGTTAGGAGATGGAGCGACTAATGTGGTTGTCTTAGCGGTTTCGACTAGGACACTTGGTGTAGGCTCGGCTCCTGGTCTACCCGCTACAGTTAGAATGAAGCCGGGTGCAGACGTTGCGGTCAGGATGTGCACCGACTAATGTGCTGAAGTAGAAATAGCAGCTGCGCGCGAGGTCAGAAGTTTAGAGGAGAGTGAATATAATGGGACGACTGACAGAGCTCGGGGCTGCAGCTTGAATAGTCGATCAGAGACTACGCCTCGAGAGCACGGCTGCAGCTTCGGAAGTCGATGCAAGACTACGCTTCGAGAGCACGAGAGACGGACCTACGGCGACGGACAGCTAAGTGCAACTTAGACTGTGCAGTTGTGTTCTGCCGACTACTCAGTTAGCTGCTCGTATCTTGGGGTGCTGTAGCCTTCGGGGTTGGGACAATCGCTAGCGACGCGCGCATAGGATAGTTTATTATACGCTGGCTTCGGGAGTTCGCCCAGTTAACTCCGTCGGTCCGGTACGCGCCGCATAAAGCTCTTGCGCCGGCGCGTAACCGCTACTAACAGGCCCACGATAAACTGTTGCCGTCGGCGCCCAGTTGTGGCCGCCCGCGCTTTAACCGCACTGCAGCCAGCGCTGCATCACACAGTCCTCCGGTAGAGAACCGCGCGGGGGACGAGCTTCTCTGCGCGGTTACAAAGAGAACCCCCCCCCCAACGTACCGGGTTCGACCACGAGGTACGCAACAGTCAGTGTCTAGACGGATGGTTGCCCAAAAGCCGGAAGTGAGAAAATCTCTAATTCCGACAAGATTTCGTCTGCACAGTGAAGTGAAATGACTGCAAGATGCGCGCATATTTTATTTATTACAATTACGTCACAGAAAACTCGGCCCACCCGATAGACCAACGACCGCGGGTCAATGTGCCATACATGTAGTACGTCGGTAGCACTTTGCTGGCCTTGGCTTAATTTTAGCGCGAACAAGAGCTGTTCAGCGGCAGGCAAGAACTCTATTTGTCCTGGAGCAGTGAGCCAGAGAGTAGCGCCATTGCGGGTAGAGAGCAAGAGCTTAAGAGCAAGCCGGGAAGCTCTCGGACCAGCAGTGGCGATTCGGCTTTTAGAACATGCCGGATACCCGCGGGAGCTGCTGATTGACGTTGGCTGGCCTGTCAATCTCGGCCATAACTCTGTCCGAAAAGAATCGCATGGAACCTATTCGGCATTCAAGCTGGACAGGGTGGCTTTTCCAGTGGCCTAGTGTCGGTATTATTTCCTTACCGTATTGGGCCACGTTGTCAGGCCCAATACAACTAAGGTTAATAAGGCCTAATACCACTAGCCCATTGTCTCAGCTAAGTATTTAAGAGTCGAGCGACGCTCGTTCCTGGTCGTATGTTCTGCACCTCGCTTCTGCCTCGCTCAGGCGCCGTCGGACTCGTTCCTCTGAAAGCGAGGGAGGAGGGTGGGTTTTCGCCGGCGATTGACGGGACAGGACGAGAAAGCGCTCGGAGAATTCGGTGGACTCAACCGAATCTAGTCACATCGTGCCCAAGCTACCATTTTGTTTCTTTTGTGTTTTGTGCGTACGCGCTCGCACGAAGTCTCGGCATAAGGATTTGCCGGTGCGAGCTAGACGTAGTTGGTGTGGTGTGCGATTTTCCGTTGGTTTGGGCAAGTAGTGTGTAAATGAATGGAAAGGAGCCTAGGGCTCATTCGAATGACGCCATCAATTAAATAAACCGTACTCCGATCAAAAATCTCGCTAATTCTCCGTCGTTTCTCGTCGACCGGTTTATTTAATGGCTGCCGCCATTCTCGAGACCCTATTCTCCATTCCATTAATTTAAATACTACTTAGAGTTGTTTTAACTTGATACGACTATGTAAGAGTAATATTTTAATTATCAAAATAATATAGAGCAATCATGTAAGATCTAAGAACGAAAGTTGCTAACGACAAATACAATCGGATACTTTTAAATAATGAAAGAATTAGAGGCTGTTTAACTAAATTAATAAGAATTAGATATTTTTTCAATTTGTAGGTATTTAATTAACTCTTGCAATTACTATAAGTAGTAAAGATTTTCAACAATATGATGAATTATCACATGTAGTAACTGTTTTAGGTGGACTAACAACAATGGTAATATCAGTTGAATGTAAAATATCATAAATTGATAGAAGAAAACGTTCTAACCTTCAATCAAATCCTAATTTAGTTTCAAAGATTGTTGATGCTTTAGATGATGATAAGGTGACTAGAGAAGAATTTAATAAAATAATAGTTGAAAAGTTAAGTAATACAGGGTAATATACTCCTGCTTAATAACTTACTACTCCCCTCTAACAAAACTTCTCTGAAGGTCATTTACGAAATAAGGAACTAGTTGTTTCTTCAATACCATTATTCTAACAGTAGTATATTTAGTTAAACTCCATATCGCATCTGTAGCTCTTTTTCCACTTTTTAACTTCTCCTTCACCTGGTTCTAGAAAATATCTAATAGTTGTTCCTAGTTCTAACAACTTTTCTTGTTCTCCTACTTTTCTAGGATATTTTGTTTTCTTTATTTTCACTATTCCTTTTTTTGTTGCTTTAGCAGGTTTTTCACTAGTTGCTTTTGTGATACTTTAGATAATCAATAACCTTTGGTAAATTATAAATCCACTCTCTGTTTCTCGTTTAATCTCTTTTATTGATACTTTCCAATTCTTTTTCATATTGTGCAATAAATGCTCTCTCAGCTACTGTTCTATTAATTTTTTCAACTAATGCAACACTCTTTTTCCTTGTGCCTTCTATGAAACGTGTTTCATGTCTTTTTATTTCTTTAGCAAACTCTCCTATAAACTCAGATCCTGGATCTACTGTTATCTTCTTTGGCCATTCTAAAGGTTCTTTTCTATAAATGTTTATTATTTCTAGTGTTACTTCTTTAGAAGACTTTGTTTTATGTGGTCTTGAATCTGTATATCTACTAGAAACATCAAACAAACTCAAAGCATATTTATATCCAGAATCATTTGAAATATATAAAATGTCTGCTTGATGATTGCCATTAGGTTCAACAATAGTAAAGAAACCTTGTGGAATATACTTAGGTCTTGGTTGGAATACTTGACTTATATATGATTCAGGATTGAATTAACCTTCTTTTTTCTTTCTTTTAGAGTTTCAAATAATATTCTATAGAAAATGGAGATATTTTGTGATATATGTTTGAATACATTTAATTAAATTGAATACCTAAAATCAGGTCATCCTTATTGTAAACCACCAAAAATGAAGCGACAAAAACCAAAACATGAAATACTTGTGATTTATGTGATTTAGATATGAATGAAACTGAATTTGAATTCTAGTCTTTTACGTATTGGTGCAAGTATAATTTGTTTCCACATAACATAAATTCTAGTACGTTCAAATAAGAGAAACCAACTAAGTTATATTCTTAGCAATAAAACACTTAAAAAAAGAATGTTGTTCTACTTCATATTTGCACCATTGCTTAGATCGGGAAGCTGTTTGTGTTATTTCAAAATTATTCCCAGTAGTTAAAGGTATACGCAAAGCAACTAAGTTAAACCAGTTTATTGTTCTAATAGTTCATTTATATCACTTAGGATGCTACATAAATAACCAAGAGGTTTACCTTTAAATTTCTTTGATTGTCAATGACTCAATCTGTCGGTAATCTATTGAAATATGCATGATACTTTAACTCAACACCTCCACTTAGAGAAGTATTTACATCTCCTATTTCACCTGACACAACAGTTGTATCACTACTAGAACTAATAAATACACAATTAGATGCTCCAACAACCATATCACTAAATAATACCATTGGTGGAGATGTTTTATTTCTCCTTGAATAAGATGTTCATAGTTTTATAATTGAATTCATAGACTTGGGATTAATTGAGATCGATATTGCTTCTGTGGTTTTTATAACTGTTTTATCTACATAAGATTTAGTTGCAGCATAAGATGGATTAATAGGATCAGCAACATTTTTTATTGAATTTTCACCCGTGATTATATTTGTTGTTGAATGAAATGCTCTTAGTTGTACATCTCTCACCATGCCTAACCCAATAATCATCCTGTAATACAACTGGATTACCATTACCTGAATTCCATTTTGTTGATGTTACAGCATAGCTATTCATATCTTAATCTCCTTTCATTGTATCACCTGTTTTTTAGCATAAATCTTTATTTGACCAACATTAACGCCATTAGTAGGATTAACACCTGATCCAAGATTTGTAATAGGTATACCAGCAAGATCAAGTGATGTTCCTGAATTAACAACAAAGTTTGCATCTGCATTAAGATTGTGTTACAGCATTACCATCATTAACAAGAACAGATAAATTTATAACTTTTTTCTATTTGCATAAGGTCAGATAGTATATATCCATTAATTTTTGAAACACAATCAGTTGAATTAAACTTTGCGAGTCATCTATATATTCATTGATTAATATTTTACTTCTCTCTAATACTTCTCTACCAATTGTTACTATTTTTGAAAATCGTCCATAATCTTCCTTCTCAATAACTTGCATTTCTACTTTTTGTGTATAGTATTGTATATCACATCCATTACTTTTTTATTGCAAAATCTGCCATATTCACTTACAATATCAAATTCGAAATCAAAGTATTTCCCATCCTCAAGAAATAACATAAGCAACAGTGTTCGAACTGCCATGTCAAAATCACAATTGGTCGGTATTCTTACATTTCCTGCTGCTATTTAGCCTACAGGTTTTTCATCGCAATTCAATCCTTCAACACAAATCTCACAATCAGAGTAAAAACATTTACTTAATTTTAGTATTTGTAATCCAAGTAAACATTGAGCAAGATATTGTTTTGGAATAAATCCTTCAACAATGCTTCCAGTCCATAAACCTTTTATCTCATTCAATGTATCTTCATCAATTATTCCATCAGGAGAATAACGATAAACTTAATCACAACTAAAACATTCATTTGCGTTCTCAATATTTCTATCTCGTTTCATTTCTAGAAATTTAGCAGCAATAGGTTCGAGTACCTTTCCAAACAACATTTGAGCAAATCTCATAAGAGAGTTATATTAGTTAAATCAGGCACAGTAGAATATAATTCAATAGTTGCAACCAATTTTGAAGTATTTCTAAGAGGCTCATCATTATATTGCAGATCAATAACATCAATGAGATAAAGAGACGACCACTCAGGATAAGTAGCACCAACAGGTTCAGTAATCTCATTAAGACCAAGATATTATTTTCTGGATGATTTGAAATCCATACAATCTGGCGCACATTTTCCAAGTCTTGGTGCACTACTTCTTGCAACAGCTGGATATTGTTTAGATCCTTTAGAAAGCACAGCACATGGTATCCTTATCGTAACAAGCCAGAATTTGAGCAATATTATGAAGCTGAAAATAGGCAGATTTGACTGTGGAGCTGAAATGGTCGTGTAACGAGAGGTCGCTTTGGAATATGACACCTACATTTCAAGCTGATTCAACAGGAGATATGTTGGCAGAGCCAATTGTGACCGTCAGCCTTTCAATTTGTGAATCACACTGGGTTAGCCCATAACTAGTAAGTTAGTTTTATCATCATTTAGTTTTAGAAAATTTGCTGCAATCCATGTGCGGATGTCATCAATGCATGCAGCAAGTAAGTTGAGAGAATTTGAGGTGCTCAAAGGCGGGAAGAGATCAAAGCAAAGGTACAACTGAGTGTCATCACCACAGAAGTGAAACCCTAGCCTGTGCTTGGCAATCACATCAGCAAGAGGGAGAGTCTAAACCGTGAAAAGAAGCGGTTTAGAAATGTATTATGTTAAGTGTAAAAAACCAACCGATACAATTCATTAAGAATATGTTAAAGTAGGTAGTACTATAGGATTAAGAGGAATGAAAAAGGGGGTTTTTGGAAGTGAAAAAGTCAAAGTTGGTTAAACTAAGAAGTACACCAGTTACCATTTGTGAATGTGTTTAACACGTGGCAAAAAAAGACCGGGATTTTTTTTTAGCACATGATACGAGACTTGGTACAGGTGTTTTGTCACAGGGATAGAAAGGAGCATGTGTAGAAGATAAGCAACAAATACTTGCTGAAAAAAACGACTACCGACCAACTAAAAAAAATTGTAAAATCAACACCACTAACAGATCTAGACATGAATAGTTATGTAAAAAAAATTAGATATAAAAACTTTAGAGGCAACTCTGCAAGAGATTAACTAACAAAACCGCTGAAAAATTGATGTCTTATTTGGAATACAGGAGAGTCAGTTCTTGCAATCTATGATTGGTAGCACTTGAAAATCAGGGTGAACAAAAGTCTTTACTTTGATCTGTTTGGGGCTCCATCAATGCCAGAAGTTATAAATTATTTTGGTGTTACACCAAGCTTTCAGACTTTTAAACTGCAAGAAGACGATCAGACAAATTGTGGAACATGCTTAATCTTTCTAAAACTAATGCAAGAAACAGGTTTTAGAACGACAAGGCAATTACTATTATTATAATTTAAACATTTTCTTTTCCATATATGGAAATTGATAATCAAAGATTTGTTGTGCTTAAAAATCTTTTAGTTGTCATCCCAAAAGGAAGACCAGCTCGTGTTATTATTGAAGAAAAAAACTAGTAAAGATTCGCATGGATATATATCACTGAAGATATGAAACCAGCACTTCAAGATATTGCAGCAAGAGCAATTATGAAGCTTGAATACGGTGGTTACGATGTATCTCAACGATCAACTATTGGAGTAAGATTTGATTTTGGTAGCAAACCAAGTATATTCTTTGATCAAAAGAAGAAACAACTCAAATTCAATAGTATTTCTGATGTAATTCAATAATTTGGAACTAACTTTGCTATTACAGGTATTCTTGATGGAAGTTATGTAACCGAAGATACTTATAATTCTAAAGATAGACTTAATATTAGATTGAAACTAGATCAAGTTAAAGCTTATAGTGTTTTTAAACGAAGTGAATTCAATCCTGCTGATTTTTAGATATACAAGATAAAATAAAGCGAAAACAGATTAAACAATGAACAAAACACAAATTAGGTTAGTTACATTTTATATCTTTTTTCTAGCGATATCTAAAATTCAATCAACGATTCCTCTAGCATAGTTTTTTAACTTGTTTAAGCTTGCTGGATTTGATACTTTATCTTTTAGAAAATCAGTTGCAAATGAATAATTTAACATGCCGCAAACACCTAAACCAAATTTGGCTTGTGCCATTATTACAGCTACAACAGTTTTAGCATCTTCACGAACATATGATGGTTGTCTAGGATCAAGAGCAATACGAGCAGCAGACTCTGCAATAACTAAGTTTGATAAATTTCTTATTTCTGTTCATTTAGGTTCAGGCATTGAACTTGTGTCAGTATAGTCATAGTCATGAATAAGTGCACATCTGTCTAAATCTATAGCTCAGGTGTATCCCTTATTCATTCTTTGAGTAGACTTACTTCCAGGGCCCACATAAGAGTATTTACCAGTATTATTAAAACTTCCACCAAGTACTTCTTCAGATTTCACTCCTGACGGTAATTTCATATGCATTTCACGATTACCAGTAAGTTTTTTGATAAATTCTACGAGTCCTGAAGCTACTTTTCTATGCGCTTTCAGTTATTTAAGAGATAAATTCAGTTGTAATCATATTCCTTTACTTTTACATTTTTCAATGCTTGCATGTTGAGTCTTTGTAACAAGGAACAGTTCCAGACAAATCACTATTTTTTAATCTGATTGAAATTGGTTCTTTTGAGTTACGTGTTTGTTTTACTTAATGTTCTGACAGAGTTAGTTTTGCTTCATGATAACTCATTCTCCATATTAAATAATAAAAAAGCATTTTATATAGTGGAAACTGAAAGAATTATTAAATTAATTATTGAGTGTAACGAAACGTTAGCTTCACTAATTACTCAAGCAAATAAATTAAAAGAGATAATAAATGAATAAAGGATTTAAAATTTAAAAATGAATTAATAATTAGGTGAAAAGTATTTGATGCAATTGCTGATTGATTATTCACAAGAGTTAAAAATGTCTTTGTTATTAGTTATTACATCTCTTTTTGAGCTCACCACGTAATTTCAGTGTTTCATTATATATCTGTTCTAGTGTTGCTCCTCTAGCAAAAAGATTGCCTAGAAAGGTGGCACTTTCTGCTTTATAATTCCACGTTTACTTTCCGCCGATTGTTCTTCTTTTTCATATCTCGTTTTAAATCTTCACTATAGCTAACTCCACAGTTATCTGCTAATTTCTTATCTTTATTCAAGTTTTCAAATCTGATTTTTTCTTATGAATTCTGAACCTTATCACTTAGATCCATCTCAACTCCTTTCTCTAGCAGTTCAATCGCATTTCTAATATCCGTAATAACATTTATTAATCTTTCACTCGGCAGACTTAAAACACTCATTCTTTCTTCATGCTTTCTCATAGGCGGAGCTCTAGAAGTATACATCGTTGTATCTACTATTTTCTTAACTTAAGTTGCTACAGCTACTGTTATTGAAACAGCTAAACCTACTGTACCAATTACACTAGCTATGGTTGCAATAATTGCAGGAATCGCTGGTAATATTCCACCAGATCTAACCTCAAGAAACCTCTTTTTCCATGCTATAGGATCTAAATTTGTTGCATCCCAATTAATCTCCTCACCAAACATATCTGACAAAAAGTTACCAGGGTTTTGATACCAGTTACTGTTTGATTTCTCTGCTTCAAGTGATATTTCAATTATATAATGGCCCACCTCAAGTGATGCAAACATTTCCGGTGATCCTTCTTTTTTATCTGATATTTGTTTCCAGAAACTCGACCGTGTTTACCTGAAGCAATATCGTCAACAAACTCTTTTACAAATAGTCCTAAATCTACTATTCCTGTAACTCCTGATAGAAAACCACCAAGAGCTTTTGTAACAGCTCCAATAACTTTATATAATTGATTGTAATATTTTTGGAACTATATTTCTATATTTTTTAAGCTTGTAAATATTGTTTCATAGCAATTTTAGGTGCTACTTTTATAATTGCTTTTGATGCTACCTCAGCAGCAGTTGTAACATCTGATGCACCTTCTTTGGTTGTACTAACACCTTTTTGTATATCTTCAGAAACTCCTGAATCTTTTTATTCGTTATATATATATAGGTAATTGAAAAAATAACTAAGATTAAAGGAATTTTTTATACTGATCTTAATGCAAATAATAATAAAGTAAGTAACTTGGGTTTTCCTGTTAATAATGGTGTGCAATAAGATTGGATTATACTCTTAATTCAAATTTTGGTAGCAGTGTTGTTTTTAATGCTACTGGTGAATTAGCAACTGTATCAAGTTGATCTAATTTACTTCCAAAGAGTGTACAAAAGCAATTTCACCATTGAATTGTGAGAATGTTTTTGGTATATCAGGTAATTCAGCTGATGGTACTGTATACTCAGATTTAAGACCTTATACAGTAATAAGTTATGGATTATTAAAAAGTATGACACGAGAGTTTCCAAGTAATGCAACAGCAAGTATGAATATGGGAAATAAGAATATTATAAATTAAAAAGATTCTGATGTAGTAACAAAGCAATACGTTGATAATACTAAACAAGTAGGATTTAGATAATTAGGACTGTGCTCTAATTCCTATCCTAATTTATTCAAGCCTGATATGTTAGGTCTTAATATTACTGCTAATGCTAGTAGTGGACTTAGATATGCACTGCAACAAATTACCTCAGCTGATATGCCAAATATAGAACAAGGAACAGAAAGAAAGTTAAGATTTGTGACCAATTGAAAGTTAAGATTTATAACCAATCTTGCAACCTTCTTTCCTGGTACATTACCTAACTTTGGAATGATATCTGGTATTGTGCATGCCATTGATAAAACAAATGCTTATTTAGATTTGACTAGTGGTAGTATTTATGCTGCTAGTGGCACATAGTTTTAATAATTATCATTGATGGAACTTTACTTATGCTGTTGTAAGTTTACTTTTGCTATAGGTATTAATTATATAGATCTTCTTGTTAGTATTGTATAGAAATTTTAGGCTATAGAAAAAAGGAAGCACTGCAAAGAAATATAATAGAAAGACTGGTGATACTTACTGGTGATCTAAACTTGAATGGTAACTTGATTAGGAATTTAGGTGATCCTGTTGATGCTGGCCATGCTGTAAACAGAAAGTATATAGATACGAATTGTGTTACAAAGATTTCCTAGATAAACTACTTCTGACGGAGATATTGCCATGAACAATCATAGATTAATATATCTTGCTAATCCTATAAATCCTAGTGATGCTGCAACTAAAGATTATGCAGGTACGAAACTACCGATTGCTGGTAGAACAATAAATGGAAATTTAACTGTAATTGGAGGCATTAGTGTAAATACTATGCCTGCTGATAGTACTGATGTTCCAAATAAAGCTGATATGGGTGCAAACTTTCTTAATATACATGGTGGAATTGGTTATAGAAACTTGGATATGCGAAACAATTTCATTAAGATTATAAATTATCCTGTTCATCCTAACGATGGTGTTAATCGTGCTTATCTAAATAAATGATTTGATGGAAATGTACAAGTTGTAAGTTTTCATGGTATTATGAGATCAGACGTATACAAAAATTATACATCTAGTTCTAGTCTTGGAGATTATATTTCAAATACAGGATTATTTAGAATAACAACAACTGATACGTGTGATAATATAACTAAAATACTTGCTCCTTATTTGCCAACTATTTCCGATAACTTTTTATATGGAAGTTATATTCTTGATACTAATAATAAACTAGTACTAGATTTACCAATTAAATATTCATTACATAGTCAATTATTAAATAAAAACAATAACTATTCCTGTTAATTTAGCAATAAAAAATTATGTTAAGTACATGTAATTTAGAAGTGAATAGAACTTTGGATTTTGATTAAATAGAAAAGTAAATGTATCAGTCGTAACTGAAAAATCTGAATCAAGTGTTTGTTCATCATATGAAGTTATTCTTGATTTAAAAAGATAATCTGGGTAAGCTTTTAGTCCTGCAACAGTAGTTGCTTGATTTAGATCAGTAACATCGAAAGTTGCACCCATTTTTTCTATATAATTTAAAAAAATAGCTAATTACCTTATCAAATAGATCACAAATATCTAAAAGAATAAGTAATATTTAAATCATCTACTTCTCAAATAATCCTATAAAGAGAATTTATAAGAATGTCCATTTTACTGTATATTATTATGTTATATCTATTATTATATTATTTTATTTATATTACATGATATATTATATCTATTATTATAATCAATTAATTATTTACTTTTGTATAAAAACTCAACTTCTCTTATACCAATTTCATACTCATTAATTCTATAATATAATTCTGTCACATTTAAAATAGCAGGAATAGTGGAATCATTAAAACCTGGAATCAACCTATAAAGTCTATTTGTAATACATTAATTATCAAAAGTTTTGAATTTTAGTTTCATAATTTGTTCTGCAACATCTTTAGATTCCTTACAAAAAATAATCCTTACAACTTTTTTGTCTTCAATATTTTTTGGTAAACAAGTTTATTTTATATTATTAATAAGTTTGTACACTAGGTTTTGTTTTTGGTGTTTGAGATTTTTTATTTGCTTCTAGCATTTCATTTATCTTGCTACGACATTTTAATTGTTTATCTTATGTATCACAAATCCCTACAAGAACATTACTAAATTATCTATCTAAATCCGGAAGAAGTTTATCAAGTTAATGTTGAACTATCCGTTGATCTTCACCTTCAAGTTTTCGCAAACAGATTATTATTTCCATTTCTCTAGACTGTTCACAACTAAGAACTCTTGAAACACCCATTTTCTATGTAAGTAAAATAAATTTTGTTTAATTTAAAGTTAATGTCCTTCATCTTGTTTCTAAATAGAAGTTCTTCAAGACTCATATCACCCTCGTCATCAACATAACCCTCTTCTTCACTAACACTGCAATAAAAGAGTCTGTTTCTGATTCTGATTCAGGAATGTAGTCAGGATCTTCAGAAAGTATAGCAGATACTGATTCAGTGTCTGAAAGAGTAATATCAATTGAATCTTCTTCTTCCTCTGATAATTGAAAAACTACTTGTTTTCTTGATCCTTCCTATAATAGTGGACATATTTTTAATAATTTATATTTCATTTCTCAATTGATTTACACAGATCTGTTTCATCTAGGATATTAACATATTTGTAATCTGTTTTTATTTCTCTTTATTAGCAAATCTCACTTTCTTATAGGTACTTGTTTTGTGTTTTCGTTTTTTTTGGCATCTATATCAACATTCAAAACATTTTCCACTAGTCTCTTTTATTTTATAGTGACCGTAGGCATAGCTATGAATTCCACAATCCAAGCAGTATCTTTTTGAATGAAATGCTGACAGCGCTTTCTTATACTGTGTTAAAGTATACATTTGATGTTTTTTTTAATTAAAATCTTGACTGCTTGCATTAAACATCGTATCCTGTTTTAAGACGACCAACATAATCAGAATCTGTCAAGCATTTTTTTATTTCATTTTTCTTTGCTCCTTTTTCTTTTTTACCTGCAGATTTAACTTATATTCCTTTATCTTTCCTAATAGCTATGCGTTGAATTAACTTTTGGTCTTAAGAAAACACCCTTATCAAGTAAAATTGATTTTTAAATTATAACGCCTCTCTCATCTTGTAATTAAAATCTTTTGTTTTTGAATCTATTGAGTATTTTTTAAATATTGTATCTTTGAACTTACCTAGACTTCCCTTATTAGAAGCAATAATCTTTTCGGCTCCTTCTAATTTCAATATATCTTGATTCTTTAGATAACCAGATAAATCTAGATAATCTAAATAATTATCTTGATATAATTTATCGGTATCTATTTCCATTACTAGAGAATCAGTATCAGTATATACGAGTGTTAATTTATCCTTATGATAAACGTTTACTGTATTGTAAGAGAAATATCGCATTATTAGTTTTGAAATATCTGGAATTGTAAAACCTAAATAAAAACGTTTATCAAGACAGATCTCTGCTTTTTTGTTTCGATGCCCACTGAATTTTGATTAAATAATTTTTTATCTTTAAATCTTGCACTCATTACTCTTTTATCAGAAACTGCAACATCCGTATCATATTTTAGATCAAACAGTTCAATGTTTACCCATTTTACAGCATTATCCATTGTTTTGCTAAGGAATCAATTGTTTTTAAGCTTTTAATATCTTTTATCAAACTCATCTTTTGCTGGTTTCCTGCAAGCAATGTTATTCAGTATATATCCACTAAACCAGTTACTTTGTGTAGAACTCATTACTCTATGTATCTTTGTAAAAACATATCCCCTTTTAATTGCAAGTTGCAGATTTCTATAATGAATAACATATTTAACTTTGGTTTTAGGTCAGCGATAAGTTTTTCCACTTTATTTTCACAATCATCTTATTTTTTCGCATCGTCTTTAAGCAATGATTTCTGTTAGTATTCAGAATATTCTTCAACATAAGCTTTTCTCCAAATTAGTAAAATAGGATAATCAGAATAAATATCGTGTATTTCATCAGGACAGTGCATATCTACTTCAAAAGCACAACCGGTTTTAGCAGCTATTTTTAATGCGAATATCTTCTTATTTGTATTCTTTATTATTTAAAAACTTTAAATTAGATAAATTAACCAACTCTTTTCTTGTGTACTATCATAACTAGAAGCAACATCATTGCTTGCTTTAACATGTCTACATGATGCTTGTGTTATTACTCCTCTTATAGCACTCTCAAAGAAATCAAAACGTTCAAAGCTTAATATTAAATATAGTTCAACCTTTGAAAATCTCAAACCTGCTGACCAACCTAAACCTGGAGCTTTAAGAAAATTAGCTGGATCTAAACAATCTATTTTCTTACATAAATGTCTAAATGTTTAAATACACCAGCTAATAAAAGAACCTCCAAAGTTAGATACATATCATTATCCTTTTTCAATGTATCTTCTATATCAAGATCTATTTTTTCATTAATGCCCAAACTTTTTTTAGCACGATCATACTTTTATTTCAAAGTTTGTATAATTAAATGTATTATAAAAACTTTTAATTGGAGATAGTACTCTTTCATCTAGCCTTGAAAGTGAATCTATGTGTTCATACGGTAATATACCTTTTTCTTTTAATATATCAAATTCTTTATCATTGAATATAGAGAAGTATTTTCCTGTTTGTTCTAGTGGTTTTCATGATTTAACAACATTATTGACCAGATCTGCTAAACCTTAGCAACATATGTAAAGAGTCTTTAAAACTAACTAAACCATTTTTGATATTTTTATAATTCTCCATGTTATTGGCAATAACTTTTATGTTTAGTTTTAAATCTTGAAACTCTTCTAATAGTATATGTGCATACTAACCTTTTAAATTGCAAGTAAGTATTGGAAGTTTAAAATTCTTAGGAATAATACTAACATTTAAATTACAAAGATTATGAGCAGCTCCTTTATAATTACCTGTTAGATGACAACGATCTGAAACTATATCATCATTTAAATCTAAACCACTAATATAAAAAAACAGTTTCAGAATCAAAATCTTCTTTATCTTCTTTTCTAAAATCAAATTTTTTTTTTTTATCAAGAATAGGTTTCGTTTCCTGTTTTATTTTTTTAACTTCTTCTAATACACTTTTTAATAGTGATCTTACATTATTAGGACTATTGAATAATTTAAATGTTCTTTGTCACCTTCATAATCTATAATAGTCTAAGCAGATGAATAAGGAATATACTTTTATTGAGTACCTTGTTGTGTGTCAGGGTCTTCCTTACAAGTTTTTCTACCGCTTGCAAGTAAACATTCACAGTCAGCATATGCAGCATAAGTACACCATAGTTTTTTTTGAAAAACTTCTAAAAAGCATGTATCTCCTTTTTAGTATCAGAGCTTGGCATTGTTACTCTAGATTTCCACTTTTCCAAGCTTCAATATAAGATTCCAAGTTATCTTTAGAATAAAATCTACAAGTAAGTTGTGTTCCATAATCTTTGCTACGTCTACATAAACCATTAACGTTTTTAACAATTACATAACGAAAGTTACTTTTAGTTGGAGCAATATATATAATAGAAAATTCAAGTGTTTCTGTTCTTCTTCAACAACTACTGTAAGTGGAGCTAACATTTGTCATCAAATTCTTAAAAATTAATCCTAACATTAAACTATTCTTCTCAATGTGGAATGTCAACAACGTTTAATACATTTAAAGGGTAATTTTCCTTGAGGTTACACAATTCTTCAATTATCTTCAGATGTGAGTGCTTTTCATGTAATACTTCTCTTAAATCACCAGTAGATTCTGGATGATTCTATCTCCAATGAATAAATCTCAATACATACCATAAAGCACAAAGATTATCTGTTTGATTCCTAATATTATTTGTTGATTTGTTCTTTTCGAATCCTTCTGGTATTGGTAAGTAACTACCACCAAATTTATGTCTAAAATAAGAAAACTTTCATAAACAGCATTAATACCAATAATAGTCCAATAAGATCATTTTTCTAACCATTCCTCTACTCTCTTTTTGAAAGCTGCACATTGACTTCTAATTATTCTATCAATATCTGACTATTTATTTTCGAATTAATTACTCGTGCTAATGGCCGACAATTAAATGCATCACTTTCTAACGCTAAAATAGGCGAAATAACAAGCGTCATTTTAAAGTCACTTCTTTTTTAAGTAACTTTTTAATAACGAATTTCAATTCTGCTCGAATCTTCTCATATATTATATCAAAATCAATTTCATTGTTTTCTAATCCAATATATTCATAATCTAAAAATTTACCACCTGAAGCTTTTCCTAAAAACCATTCTGCTTCTTGTATTTTAATCAATCTCTTAGCTTCTCTATCGAAAGACCGTCCATTATTAGTCCCAACAGTTTTCTTAGCAATAGGATTATCTAATCGTACAACTTTTGGCTTTTTAAACTTGCAATAATTGCATCTAAACTATCTTTTGAGAACGGATATTTTGGTAGAAGACCTGTACGTTTTTTTACTTCTTCTCTAATACGTTTTGCATGATCGCTATATTTTTCACCCTCTCGCTGCATAAGGGAATCAATGTTTTGAGACATAAAAAGATAAAAAATTTATTTAATTAATTATTTATTCAATTGCAGATATGTTTTACTCTTATATAGTCGCATCAAGTTTAAAAAACTCCAAGTAGTATTAAATGAATGGAGAATAGGGTCTTGAGAATGACGGCAGCCATTAAATTAACCGGACGACGAGAAACGATCGAGCGTTAGCGAGATTGTTTATCGGAGTACGGTTCATTGAATTGATGACGTCATTCGAATGAGGGCTAGGCTCCATTGCATTCATTTACATGCTACTGGGCCCTTTTGTCTAATTGCGTGCGTCGTACCCCCTATAGGCGCAAGTAGCCAAAGTGTGGAGACATGTTTCTTTCGCAAGAGTGATTGGGGTAGTGCATGGGGTATTCCTGCCGTAAGGTGGAAGCGGAGCTTTGGTTCTACGGTCAGGGTCTAGGCTCGTGTTCGGGCAGAACCTCTAATTCGGGTCGTTCCCCACGATAGACTTGGGTAGCCTAAGTGCGGGGGGAAGTATTCCCTCAGCAATACGATGGCGTGAGCTGTTAAGAGCGTGCGAGGAGTGTGGAGAAAAACTGAGCTAGACGCGCGGCGACTTTGTGTGCTTGCGATCAAAGCTCAGTAAAATCCCCAATTTGTGTGACACGCTTTCCGATTCACCCCGCGGACTCACGACCCTCTTTAGTAAAAGTGATAAGGTCAGCGGCAGAAGCGCTCGTTTCGCGGCGGCCAGCTTATTGTTCGTGGGTGCGCACCGAACGGCATTAGCCGGTACAGGTAAGCGGCAGGTTGGCCGACCACAATGGTGAATCCACCATCTGTTCACCAGCG
Source organism: Cristatella mucedo (assembly GCA_009760855.2). Lineage (NCBI taxonomy): Eukaryota > Metazoa > Bryozoa > Phylactolaemata > Cristatellidae > Cristatella > Cristatella mucedo. The sequence continues at coordinate 133,282 of WPIO01000222.1, read as the reverse complement.
GGTTATCGGCCTGTGTCAACGACTCATTAGCAGCTGACCACAGCTGTGCACAGGCACCTCTCAGGGATGCTCCCACCAGCTGTTGAGGAAAGGAGCTGTACCAGCCCGCATGCAATCGAACTACAAAGCCTACTCCGCCGAGCCTTCGGCGTTACACATGTTTACTTGGATGCGACAGTAAGCTAGCATATGTGACTGCAAATACAATTTTTTTTAAAGAGCACTACTGTAAGTACGAGCAGTATGTCCGAGTTTTAGGATAAGTCTTGTTTCTGTAGCTCTTTGCTGGCCTTGGCTTAATATTAGTGCGAACAACAACAGCTCGGCTGGCCAAACCTCTTTTGTCCTGGAGCAGTGAGCCAGAGAGGAGCGTCAGTTTGGTGAGTGAGAGCATAACCTTAGGAGCGAGCCAGGCAGCTCTGGGAAGAGCGGTGGCGATTCGGTCTGTAGAATTGGGTTGCCGATTGTTGCTGGCTGGCCAGTTAACCTCGGCCGTGACTCTCTCCGAAAAGAATCGTTTGGAACCTTCTCGGCATTCAAGCTGAACTGGGTTGCCGATTCAGTGGCCGAGAGGCGGTATTAATTTCTTGCCGTAACGGCCCACGGTTCCTCGCACGTTGCCACTAAGCTCTTGCCATTTGATCTCAGTCAGGTATTTAAGAGTAGAGAGACGCTCGCTTAGGGTCTTTTGTTCGGCTCCGGCACTCTCCGGCTTTATTTCGACACCGTCGCCGGTAGCTGCTAGGCTCTTTTCTCTGAAAGCGAGCGAGGAGGGCTCGCTGTTCGCATGCAATTGATGAAGCAGGCCGAGACAGCACCAGGAGGACTTAGTGGACGCACCCGAATACGATCGCAACGTGACCGACCTAGCCTTTTGTGTTTCTTCTGTTACGCCGAAGGCTCGGCGGAGTAGGCTTAACCTGCCGCTTACCTAGCGGCGCAATGTACCGGCTAATGCCGTTCGGTGCGCACCCACGAACAATAAGCTGGCCGCCGCGAAACGAGTGCTTCTGCCGCTGACCTCACTTTTACTAAAGAGGGTCGTGAGTCCGCGACGTGAATTGGAAAGCGCGTCACACAAATTGGGGATTTTACTGAGCTTTATTCGCGAGCGCACAAAGTCGCTGCGCGTCTAGCTCAGCTTTATCTCCACACTCCTCGCACGCTCTAAACAGCACAAGCACTCTTGCGGAGGGAATACGTCCCCTGCACTTAGGCTACCTACGTCTATTGTGGGGAACGACCCGAATAAGACGAGGGACCCAAACCGGAGCCTAGACGTTGACAGGAGAAGTAGGGCTCCGCTTCCACATTAACGACAATAATATCTCACGCATCCAAAGCCTAAGCGGCCTTTAGTACTCAATCGGTAGCAACGTTCCTATGAACGTTCAACTCAGAAATAAATAAAGCTGAGACTTATTTAGCAGGCATTTAATATACTCGTTGTTTGACAGTTGTGCTTAAGAAACTACTTGACGCAAGGACGCTGCACGGACGTCTCTCAATGTTTGTTTTTAGCACTTGCCATTCGATTAGAGTTTCCCTCTCAGCACTGTCCTCTTTATTTTTTAGCCCAACCCACGCGATGCTTGGTGATGTGTCGCTCGAAATAAGCAGTAGGCTGCACCTTAGCAACCGAGCACTCGAAATGCGGTAGGCGGTGCAAACAGCAAAGAATGATGACAAAAAAAGAAAATAATTTCCCGTATATAGCGGTTGATACATCAGGTGACTTTCAATTTACTCGCTTACAGCTCACAGCAGCTCGCGCTCAGTTTTGACTTACAGACCGAAAGGCAGTTACTCCAATACAGTGACTGCGGTCACGCCACGCCTTTTGAAGCAGCCGGTTCGTAAGCCGTAAAATAATCTTGTTGGCACATAATCATAAGTCGGGCTGATCATAAGCCTCGGGGGTGTTTAGCTCTTTCAAAAGAAACCGCCAGTTGTGAGTGAACGGCAAGCTCACGGTTCACAAGTAAGGTCCAGTTGTTGCGATCAAAGTTAACATTAGCGGGAATGACAACCCGTGGATTTCCCGAAGAAATGTGCAGAGGTTTCTGCTGACGAAGCGGCTACCTTCAAAAGCTCAGTATAAATAGCCCGTCATCTGAAGAATCTATACTATTTCCTCTGCGATCTATACTGGAAAACATGCATTGTCTAATTTACATATACAAGTATATCTAATATAAATATAGAGGTATATCTAATATAAAAATAGTCTGCTCTCCTCCGTGTGATCAATGACATTTTGGAGAGCCACCGTGAGAGGAAGGTCACTAGCGGTCACTAGCCTAGCGGGCTGCATCTACGAGCTGCTTCCGATATCATTTATCACGAGATCATACATGAAAGACTGAGAACCGCGAGCCGTCTGGCAGATGAGGCTCTGGCCTCAGATGATCTCATCTGTTTACATTGTGCTTCACCTATCGGGTTCCATCATTGCATTGTGCGTGTCAGGCCTGATCCACCAAACCAAACTAGTCGCATTTAGAGTCCCACAAGTATCCATCCTCAATCCTTTGCTGTTCTCAGTTTAACACTCTACTTCCGGCACAAGTGATTAGGGCGTGTCAATGAAGCAATCTATTTAATGCTGAGATACAAAGCTGTATTGGTCGATTAGGCCATCTAAATCTGGTACAGCGACTGACAAAGTAAATGCATGCCTTGCTGGCATGAGCTATATATGCCTTCAAGTTTCCTTAGAATAAATGAAGGTAAAACGGAACTGCTGCTTACTGGACACCTCAAGCCTATTGCTAGACTAATGACTGCTCGCTTTACGGGTGATGTGGTTGCTTAACCGTCACAGTCTGCTCGGAACTTAGGCATCGTCTTCCAAAGCTTCCAAAAATGTTACATTTATTTAAGAAAAATGCCTCACAAGCTTGCCGACACAACATACCATAATGTAAAATTATGAACTTCTTGTAAGATTTTTTGCACAGGAATTGACTAACTCCCTAGTGCTATCGCGGCTCGATTTTTTGAAGTTCAATTTGAGTTTCGCTACCAAAAAAAGCCGAAGGACCACTGTAGCCGGTGAGAAATATTGCTGCAAGGCTAGTTTAACCATCAACGAGTTCCGGCCAGGTGTCTCTTATTGACAGAGCTTGAAACTCAGCTGGTAGGTCAACGAGTACTGAGTAAAGGTCGCATGCTGAGCCAGAAGTCCTGCCACGGCTTAACTTGTTCAAACCTGTCTTAATTGCAGTAGTGGTTTTAGCCTTCACGTGCCGCCCGGTCTTGAATGGGCTACAAGTTACCTGTTCCACTCCTCCTCTGAAATAACTTTAGCGACAGAAGCATTTCCTCTGCTTGTCCTAGATTTTCCAAACTCACTTATACACTTCTTACCCCACTTTATGTACTCTCCTACTACCGAATATCCTTTAGCCGACGGTTCCTTTAGAGCCGTCCTGAGCGGTTACGTCCGTGCTTTTCACTACATAAGTGTCTCTCCTGACTCATCTATGCGTCTCGCTTTGCCTTTGGTGCACTGACCCAAGTCTATTGTCAGCCGAATAAGTAACACAAGTAGTTCATGCTATGAGTGAGCTATTCCGAAGTCTTACATTCAAAAACATTACTATCTCTGTAACTTTCTACATTTACAGGCGGACATAGGTTACAATCGCACAGGAATATGTGATCAATCGGGTAGCATTATTTTCAAGCATAGTCGAAGCACATTAGGTTGGCGAACAATGAGTCAATCTGTGCCCACATATCGGCACTTAAATAGTCAGTTGAGTATTTTAAACGCTAAGTAAAATCGTTCACAATTAGAAGTGGCAGTTTCTTATACACAGTCTAAATTAAATAGCAAAAATTAAAACTAAAGGAGGTCCTGGTATCATAGGAGAGTGAAAGAATCCTGCCATCATTGGAAGCGAGCTGAAAAGAGCTTTAAACGAAACAATCTAATGGTTGATTCGAGGGGGCTGCAAACGGTTTGAATTTGAGGGAGAATTGTGAGACAATAGCAACTCATTTGCCATTAAGAATAGATCTATCTTTACAGTAGAAGGGAAAGCCTGAGACGATCTCGCCGGTAAGCTAATGGTTTAGCTGTTAGTCTATTTTAGCCAGGAATAGGCCAATCCTGTTTAAAATTGACCTCCACAATTATTTTAGATAAGCATTGCAAACTGAGCTAGAAATTCTAAAAAAATCTGTTGAATTATAGGATAAATAATACTAATTTGATAAAGATCCGTAAGAGTACACAATATCTTTCTAGGAGCTTTGCAACTGCTGCAAACAAAGCACGATCGAACGGTTAGAGGTTGCATGCTCAATAAACGACAAGAACAACATGGTTAGGGATGACATGGACAGCATCAGCAAGCAAGTTTAGTTTGTAAAATGCATTCACAGCGTTTGCATGCTTTTGCACATAAACGACGAATCGCAGAGACTCACTAAATGCTGTGATAAATGTTTGTGGTTTTCGTCCTTTTTAAATGTGATCAGGTGTGGTGGCGAAATTCGGGAGTCATTAATAGCCTTTGGGAGCAAATGACATAAAGCTACGGTCTCTAAATGACCTTAAGTTCGTACACAATATAGGTAAACGGTTAAATTGCGAAAAGCGGGAGGTACGATGCTTAGCCTGGCGAGGAAGTGAAATCGATAGGTAGCCTATAACAAAAGAATCAAGGTACCTAAATGTGACTGACAAACCTCAAAGTTGAAGTTTTGAAGAATAGTGAATATTTGTTGCTTGACTGGGAGCCAGTGCAAGTCGGCGAGAAGTGGTGTGATGTGGCAGCTGCAGAGCTCACGACAGGCAAGCCGAGGTTTGAACCAGCTGAAGTACTTGAGTGTACTGGCCTGAAGACCAGCAAGCAGCGAGTTTCATCAGTCAAAAAGGAATGTAGGTAATGCATCGATCCATTAAAATGAGTTATCCCTGTCCCAACAAGCCCGATATTTAGCAATTTATATAGGTGAAAGAGTCAACTCGAGTGTAGACCAAGTTAGATTGTCCAATTAAACGTCACTTCGGATCATGATACCGCGATTTTTGTGCAGATTAAACGAGGGATATAATGGCATAGCCGATTTGGAGAGTCAGCTCTTCCAGCTTCTGAATCACTCTCTTTGCATATAGCTAGTAATTTGGTTTTGTCATCATTAAACGTAAAAAAATGTCATCATGGCATGCAGCGAAGGAATTGAGAATTCGTTTTGCAAGAAGTCTGGGATAGATTAAAGCAAATGGACAAGTCAATGCCATTCGCATTGAAGTGAAAGCCTACATTGTGCTTGACGGTAACATTGGCAAGAGGGAGAGTATGTTGACCATGTAAATGTGTATGTAAACCTATGTAAACCATGAAAGAACTGTAACAAGCACGGAGCCCGGAGGTACACCAAACTTTAGAGGTACCTTGGATGACCTTTGTTCGTTCACATAAATACTCTGAAGACTCGGATTGAGATTGGACCTAAACCATTGGAGTGATGCGCCAGAGATGCTATTGCGAGATGAGATTCGCTCAAGAAGAACACGGTGATTGATAGTATCAAAAGCTGCCACAAGATCGAGCAAAAACCTACAGAGATACTTAACCTACATCAGCGTTCATAAATAGGTCGTTGTGCATCCGAAACAATGATGACTCTTGACAAAGAAACTAGTGAACTGAATACCTAGATCACCACAGTGATCATTTGGTAAGGAGCAAACCTGGGAGCGGTTGAAGAGACAGTTGATCGTCGACGTCAGCATTTATGCATTGAGCATACGTGATTCAATGATGTTTTTTATAGCAGCTTGATTTTACCTTTACTCGGATCTATTGGTTATATTTACAGGAATCCTCGTATGCCTGTCCTTTGAAGTCAGTCCTGATCGTTCGTGTGCTTTTTAAACCTTGTGGTTAGTAGACCTTGCTAGTTTAATGCCTGTGGTGAATCATAGGCCGTCTGGGTGAGGGCGCATATTTTGCTTATTCAGTTGTTCGAACTTGTCCAGAACGTCAGCAAGTGTTGTGTTGTAGTAATCTACCAATGATGACAGTTCGGAAGGGAGATTGAACACTAGAGGCGAATTGAGATATCCTCGCATGTACAGTATCGATGTCAACGGTCTTGAGGTTTCGCGATTCATTGGTAACTTAACATGAGCAGGAGGGCACACATTGTAGACTGAATGAGATCTGCACGTGGTCAAATAAGATGAACTCTGTAAAAATTAGCGCTGATAAAATGCAGTTGTATGAGAAAATTTGATCGTGCCTATAACACTTTATGTGAGTAGGGCTATGCACGTGGGCCACAAGAGACCATCAGTCAGTCAGTCTGCACGAAATTCAGTTCTGAATGCGACAGAAAAGTACTCGAAATAAGTTTTGAAATCATCCATAATGTGGAGAGGTCGATTTCCTAGGCAAAATACTGAAATGAGATCAGAGAATCCTGAGATGAATGAGGCCTTGGTACCAGGTGGGTGAAAAAGTACTCCCACCCTCGGTAGCTTGTTGACGGATGAAATCGAGACTGTAGATTCGAAAGACTGCTTCGAGGGAACTGTAAGCGTTTTGAAGTTAAGTGTCAAGCTCGTGACAACGGCAAGTTCACCTCCAGTTTTTGGTGATCTAGGGTCGTGAAAGATAAAGAAATCACCCTATGTAGCTAATTCAATTTTGTGGGAATTTACAGGTTATAGCCAAGTTTCAACCAAGACGAGTCCGTCGAGACCTTTTCCAGTAATAAGGTGGCATATTACTACGGGCTGATTGCATATTGAGCGAGAATTCCTGAGAGAAACGTTACGATTGGCCGTCGTAGCTATAGCAGACCGGATGACTGCAAAATTAGAGAGATTCGCAGTGAAGCTTGACAGAGAATGAGCGGAGTGGCTCGCCAAAATTCTAGGAATATGAAACGAGCAGCCGTACTCAGCTGGCAGCCTCTCTTGCTAAGTGATCTTGGCAACAGCCATAACATCTAGGAATGCATTTGAACTACGGAAATGAAGCGATAGTACGTATGCACGATCCTTGCAGGCTGCCGCTCTGACTGACAGCAAGATAACGCCGGAACTTAAACTAAGAAAGGCAAACGTGAAGAGGGGCTCCAGCACTTACGTATTTTGTCAACGCTCGCAGCTTTACCCCAGGCAGCCGTGCACCCATCATTCCTGTTTCCCACTGCCTGCTCCTTTCCAGGCAGTGACTCAACTTTATTGAACCAGTACGCACTTATCCTGCAGCCACTTATTGCCTATTATTGGTAATATTGGTAGCTCAAAGCTTCAAGCGTGTAAATGTCAATGGGCTTGTAATTTCTCACGCATTACGGTCAAAAACAAACAAGTAAGTTGTAAATAGGTCTTAGCTATATCCGTTTACGTATGCAACGTTCGCGAGAATTTTGGTTTTTCTGAGAATTCTACAACGGGCAGGGAAACGCGCTCGATCGGGCTTCGTGTGCCACGGGAGTGCCCTGCGACTATGCATTACGAGTTTTACAGGAGAACCTTGATTACGAACTTTGAGCATTGTCGCTTAAATGGAACAGAGCCACTTATGGAAAATCCGCACTAAGATGAGGCTTGTTAGCAGATCAATTTAATATTATGTATGACGAAGATTATTTCATTATTTATCGTGCAATCGTAATATAAGAACGGATCTGACCTCGGGGGACGCAAAGCAGCAAAGGTCCAGCCGACGGTGAGTCCAAGCGCTGAGCGAGGGAGCTGCTGCTAAAGCCTGTTAGAATCTCGGTTAAAAGCCTCCAGTCGCATTAGCCTAATGTACAGGCTAATTTTCTACTTGAGCAAGTACAGTGTTTCAGTCAGTCACTAATCCTCACTGGGTGCGGATTATCGGGCTTTGCATTACCATCGTTGGCGTGTGGCGGTCTTCGGGCATTTCACGCGTTTTTCGGCTACCCTAACTAGTGAAGGCTGAGGGGTTGTAATGGAGTTAAGGTGAGCTGCCAGGGCTACAGTAGGACCAATGACCGCTAAGATTAATGGATCCACAGTAGCGCTCAAAGGAGGTCGCCCAGAGCGGCTCGGGACCGTGCTGGAAATACGGACTAAGTAACCGGGATCTTCGGACACAGAGCCTGCTTCTCGTTGGCCGTTACATGGTAACACCTACCGAAGCATGGGATGCATTACAAGAACGGTAGAGAACCTACAATTGGAACGCGCGATAAAACCTAATTAGGAAACTACTAGCAGCAGAGCTAGTAGGGGAAGCTGAGGCCGCAGAGCGCTTGACGGGCATGTGGATGGCTCAGCTTAATGCGAAAGCGTTACTAAGTCAATAGGCACTAGTTTCTCACCCACTACTGTCAAGCAACAAACAGATACACTATAAATAAGTGTTAGCTGTATCGGTTTTCGTAGATAATGGTTACAACAGCGTCGATTTTCAGGAGGGAATTCCGCAACGAATACAAAAATTGCTAGTAGTCCTTGGTGCCACGATTGAAGAATGTGGAAATTGTGCGGCATAATTTCAGATTGACTATTCGGTTATATGGTGCTTTAGGAAATGCATGTCAAACTGACCCAATCAACGCTAAAGAACTACTCCGAGAAATGGTTACACCAGCTGAGTCCAACTTGCAATCTAAATTGTACTTAGATATCTTGAGCGTTAGTCGAATTACTAAATTCACACGGCACAATTCTGCTCAGCAGGGAAAGCTGCTTCCACAAATGAGTATGCACATCAACAAGTGCAAGTGATATACTTTGCTGGCTTATGTTCAAAAAGTCGGATAGCTAATCATACGTGATGCAGAGATCAGTAAAAATTTTATTTGTAAATATAGGGCTACATATTTCCATTGTGCAAAAGCATAGTTCGGATAATATTTTTTGGCAACTAGTTGGTTTTATTAAGTAATTGAAAAAACTTCGCATTGCAATTCCAAACTAACCGACATTTAAAAGGCATCTCATGTAATCAATTGTCCAACGGATATTCAAGTTGCTATCTGCACTTTAGTCCTTAGGTTTAGGCGTTGTTTAAACCTGCCGTCCTTTAATTACAAGTTAGTAGCTGTGCTTTTAAGGTTTTGGGTTTCACCTCTATTCGCTTCGCGTCGGCTTAGACACAGTTTCCCGGTGCTCTTGTTTCCAAACTCTGGACGTGAAAACCGCGACATTCCGATAATAAAAATGACGTGCAATCTGTAGGACTACATTCGAAACACTCATGAACGTACTCTAAAATTGAAACTTATAATAAGGCTGCCCTGAAAGAAATGGTGGAGTGATCACAAGTGCCGAACCTTAAACATCACAGTAATCACTAGATCGAAAGTGCCGTGACAGTAGCTTCATCGGCCGTTGGGGGTCATTCATGTGACTACAGAAGATACGTGCCACTCCATCCATTTTGGCTTACGTACCTTACTGCAAATGCAGATGCTCATAATATGTAATGCAAGCAGCAGTTTGGTACTGATCGTTATTGAGAATCGAGGCGCAGCCTAGTTTGGCCATGTACCACCTTTGCTGAAGAAGCAGCGATGGTCTAAAATTTATCAATAGCATACCAAGTGCATTTTATAGGCCAATCCAAAAGGCTTGCCCTTGCTGGGCTCTAGGAAACCTAGACGAGCAGCAGCAACAACTTTGTGTCCCAACCTTGCCCTCAAACTATCAACTCAATTTTTACCACTGAAGATTTGTGTTGACAGAAGCTAATGTAGGAACTTTGTTCAGCCAGCGAGTCTCAGGCAGGCTCTCCAAGGTATTTGATTATCTTGTTATACGAGGACCTTTAGAATGATCACTACGGCACGATCTTCACACTCTCAAGTCTCTCAAGCTTTACTTGACGACAAAATTCCGTTGTTTCATGCATCCCCCATGCATTCCCACAATCCTCTATATAATTTATATCTATGATAATAATTTAAATGATAAACAATTATAAATAAATGATAATAATTATAATGAGTCATTAATGACTCATTATAATTAACTCACTTATGACTCGCCTGTATCCCTGTACGTTCGATGCTTCGACCATTGTTTAGGAGCTCGACTTTCACGTTCTTAAGGTTGCTAAATTGGACTTTCTACTCAAGAACATCGCGGGGCAGCTGGTAGATTAATTGATGACGAACCGTCTCGCATTGAGCAACTCCTGATTTAGTTGCACCGTTTTTCCAGTGCGTGCAAGAACAGGCCTATCAGATAAACAGAAACAGCTCGCTAATGCCCCGCTGGTACCGATACCTGTAGGATGGCCATAGAACATGGTAGCTGTAGACATCTTGAAGGTTACCGTGTCAGCTCCGGCCGCAAATACCTACTGGCATTTCAGGACAGCGTCACGAAATTGCTCTAGGCCGTGCCTTTGTGAGACACGTCGGCTGAGAATGTTCGGATACCCGTTAAACACTTTTGTTTGTTTTGGTATGCCTCGCTTTCTGCACTCTGACCAGGGTAGCAATTCTGAAGCTGAAGTAGTAACCAGGCTCTGCAATGCTTTCAGCATAGCAAAGACCCGCATGACGCCTTACCATCCACAGGGCGATGGCATAGTGGAAAGAGCCAACCAAACACTGCTTACAATGCTGCAAACCTCATGTCTACACTCGGCAGGGCAGCGGGGAGTCATCTTCCACTGCTTTTGCTCGCTTATTATACAATAATTGAAGCTTAGTTAAGGCTATGCAAATGTAATTCCGTTCCGCCTGTGACTCAACAAAGCCAGGCAGACTGAGTAGATGTTAGAAAGGAACGTTTTGTCCAGCTCCCCCTAAATCATAAGTGGCTTTCAATATGGGTGCGGCAGCCAACATAATTCATCGCACTAAAACAAGAGAACCCGACAAGCGTAGCAGGATGGTAGGCAACGTAGTGGCATAGCTTCCTGGTAAAAATATATATGCGAGAGACGTGATTTCAAAGCTCGATTGAGGGCGAAAATAGACTAGTTTCAACAGCCAGAGAGAAGTTAATGGTGGCAAAAGCCACCTCCGGCACCACGTATAGAAATTCTACCATTAATCTTTAAACGAACCAAGCAAATTCTCTGCGAGAAAAGGGGTACATGACACATAGGCTTCGATCTGCTATAGCAGCAGATCGGAAAGTTATAGTCACAAAAATAAAGGCTAACATGCCTAGTCATAGGAGCGATGTATTGGTTGGTAGATCATTCCTGATCCACCATTCACCGAGCTTTCAACCTACGCACTGGCGAAATCATGCAGATACTAATAACTTATCAAAAACAAGACAGGAACTGATTGAACACTCAGCCGAAGAATTACTATCCATCCGCTCAGACTAGTGGTCAGGCATTGCATTGTGATCACCCATCGACCAGTGCGGTTGACTAGAAGAAGCAAACAAACCTCTCGATGATCATTAGAAAGTCTCTTATGAACCACAGCCAATACGTGACACTAGTTCACACGTGCTGCTGCGTACACACCCACGCCCAGAAACTCAGACACACTCACACAAACCCACATTCATTCCTTTCCGAGCTAGAGAGCGGGCTCTAGCGACTGCTATCCCGGTGTAGACCTTGACTTGATTTCTCCGTGATACCTTCGCTGCTATCTTCGCTGTGACTTTTTATGAGCTGTCTTCAAATATGCTATACAAATCTGGACCTGCTTAGCCTAAGGTGCGATGTCACTATTAGTCGATACCTACCGGTGGGCCTTTTTCGGCGGGTCAGTGAGAACCTTCCTGCATCCTGCCTTCGCCCTATCAACCGCTTGGCTATCAAGCCTAAGACCTGTAAGTTTAAAGCGCTGAATAGTACTTGTTTCGGTAGCAGCCCACCTGCCGTAGCCCAACACGTTGTAAAACGTCGATCGACTGCCGTTACTAAGGTCCAATTCAAACTCGAAGGGCCCCCGTCCGCCGGGCCGGATACAGGCCGACCTGAACACAAGCCACTTCATCACCGTCGCCAGTTGTTAGACAGCCTATTAATTTCCGCCTTCTAAATTTCCACTTGCTAAAAACCAACGGTTTACTTATTCGAGATCAGGTGGTCCAGAAGAAGCTTGATGCATTTCTGCTTACCGAAACTTGTATGACACCTTGTTCAAGTAACTGTATTTCTGAGATCACCCCATCCGGTTTTTATCAGTCAATGTGTTCTAACAAGGTTGGTTTCGTATTGCAGTTGTTGTTCGCTTATTATTTGGCTATAAGACGTGCAGTTTATTTCGTGGGTCACCGTTTGAATCGGTTGCAATCAGGTCTTCATCAAAGACAATGCCTCTCACTGTTGTGATATACCGGCCTCCTTCTAGCTGTCTAAACTTGTTTATAGATGATTTTTCAGAGTTCCTAGCTAAATTATTTGTGTGTGTCAGGTCGTTACTGATTGCAGGCAACTTCGATATTCACGTTGACAATCCTAGCAACAGCCAGGTCCACTCATTTCATAACTGTCTGGAGAATTTTGGTTTGATCCAACACGTTAATCATACCACCCACTTCGGTGGCCATATTCTAGATCTCGTGATCACTATGGATGTCCTCCCTAATGTCCTTATGGTGTGCCCACTGACCCTTCGGATAATTGTTTGGTCTTGTTTACTGTTCCCGCTTCCTTGTACGTAGAGGGTAATGTCGAACTTGTCAAACGAAGTAACTTACAAAGCATTGACATTGACAATTTTTTGAAACATCTTTGTAATGCAGGTCTTCTTGATCAGCATTCACACTCAACCGGACGCCTTGAAATCCTCACTGATGCAGTGAACATAAAAAACTCAGGATAGCTCTTGACAAGCATGATCTCGTTCATTCTATCCATGTTCGAAGTCGTGGAGATTCCTGTCAATTTAAAAAACTCCTAAACATGCTCCGGGTTAAGCCCAGGATTGAACGTCGTTTCAAGAAATCGGGGTCTGATGCAGATCTAGTCAATTTCGAAGACTTCCTCCGAGTTTACACCCGAAAGCTTAAAAAAAAAAGCCCGGGCTTCTTTTTTCATCTGAAAGCCGAATTTTTGTCAGTTGTACTCTAAACAGATTTTAGACAGTAAACCATTTGCTGGCCAATGCTGAAAGGTCTGACTCCCCCAGGTATCAAAGGCTCAGCCGAAAAGTTTTCAGCATTTGTACTGAAAATATTGTGAAAATTCTCGTCTCTATTAAGCCCTCTCCGACTAAAGCAATCGTGGTTCCACAACCTGCGACCTTCCTTGCAAGGTTCCCTGAGGTTTCTGCATGCAATGTGGTTACCTTTATAAGGTCTAGCAAAAAGAGCTCGTCTCCTGTCATCTCTGTGGTCTTCACTAGCAGTTAAACTTAGCCCTGTCGTAACCGAGCTTTTTTATGCTTCTATGGGAAAAGGGTTCGTCCCAAAGTCCTTTAAATTGGCAATCTTTAGAACCATACTTACAAAGCCTGGATTAGATGCAGAGGTCCTTGCTAACTCTCGCCCAAGTTCCCTTCTTCCTTTCTTGTCAAAGATTCTTGAAAAATTGGTGCTAAGCACCTGGTTGAGCTTTTTGTGAAGAATTAAATGTCAGACTCGTTTCAGTGAGGGTTCAAGAGGCAGCACTCCACCGAAACTGCTCTCCTTTATGTTAACAATGACATTCTACGTGGCAACGATGACAGGAATGTCACTGCCCTAGCTCTGCTATATCTGTCTGCTGCCTTTGACTCCATTGATCACGATGTTCTGCTTGAACGATTGAAACGATCGGTCTGGCAGACAAAGCACTGGCGTGGTTTAAATCGTACTGATCCGATCGTGTTCAATTCGTGTCGTGTAGGGGTCAGGTTTCACACGCGATAAGGGTAACCTGTGGAGTCCCTTAAAAGTCTTTAGTCGTTCTCTTGCTGTTCTCCATTTATATACAACCTCTGGGGAAAGTGATTAAGGTCCATGGAATAGGATATCACTTGTATGCTGACGATACTCAGTTGCATTTGTCATTAAAACCGTCGGAATTTGCTGCGGCAACTGAGAAACTGAATGCTTGTCTTGCCGATATTCGATCCTGGATGTCGGAAAATCTCCTGAAATTAAATTACGATAAAACCGAACTCCAGCTCATAGGACACCCTAAGCGTTTGGCTTTATTAAAAGACTTTGCTCTTCTAATGGGTGATTCTATCGTGCGACCATCACCAAGTACTCTAAATTGAAGGGTCGTTTTCGACAGCTACCTCAATTTCTTAAGCTTCATTCAGGAGACTGCTTCTTCAGCTAGCCATCACGTTAGATCCTAATCCAAGATTTGGAACTGTCTTCCACAGTGGCTTGTAAAAAAGACGAGTACGTCAAGATCTTTTTCAGAAATAAGGTGGCATATTACTCCGGGCTTACTGCATATTGAGCAAGAATTCCTGAGAGAAACGTTAAGATGTGCCACCGTAGTGATAACAGACCTGATGACTTCCAAATTGGAAAGATTCACAGTGAAGCTTGAGGGAGAACGAGCGGAGTGGCTCGCCAAAATTCTAGGAATACAAAACGAGCAGGAGTACTCTGCTTGCAGCTCCTGCTAAACTAGGCGCCTCTCAGCTAGCATGAGATATGCATAATACACTAATCTCAGAAACAGCAATAACATCTAGGAATGCATTCGAACTACGGGAACAAAGTGATAATAATAAAAATAATAATAATGCATTTGATAAAGCGCCCTCGGGGAACTCAATCTTTCTCTAGGCGCTTTACATTTGCTGCAAAGTGAAATGCAATTTAATGGAAAGTAAAATCATGCTTGAAAAACAAACAAAATGAATAATATTGTTAGGGGTGACATGCACAGGGTCAGCATGCAAATGTGGTTAGTGGCAGCATGCACAGTGTCAGCACGCATAGGCATATGAAGGACGAATCAGAGGAACCCACTAAATGCTGTCCTAAATAGGTGCGTTTTTAAGTTCCTTTTAAATGTGGTCAGGTCAGGGGATGCTCTGACGCAGGTCGGGAGGGAGTTCCAGGCGTTGGGAGCATACGAACTAAATGCACGGTCTCAAAAGGATTTAAGGTTTGTACGAGGTATTTCTAGACGGTTGGATTCCAAAAAGCGGGTGGTACGATGCTTGGCCTGATGGAGGAGTATGTCGGAGAGATAGGCTAGAGCCATAGAATGAAGGGACCTAAAAGTGAGCGACAAAACCTTGAAGTCAATCCGTTGCTTGACTGGTAGCCAGTGCAGGTCGGCGAGAAGTGGAGTAATGTGGCAACTGCGACGCTCACGACAGACAAGCCTAGCTGCGGAGTTATGCACCAGCTGCAATCGCCTGATCGCACATGCTGGTAGGCCAGTAAGCAGTGAGTTGCAGAAGTCGAGACGAGATGTCACGACTTAATAATAGGTGTGCACGATCATTGAAAGCTGATGCTGACACCAAGCAAACGCCGGAACTTAAAAGAAGAAAGGCAAATGCCGAGAGAGGCTCCAGCACTTGTGTATTTCGTCAACGCATGCAGCTTTATCCCACAGCCGTGCCCCCCATCTTGTTTCCCATTGCCTGCTCGTTTCTAGGCAATGAATCCACTTCACTAAACCATTACTCAATAAACCTTTAGCCATCAAGCCAACTGTTCATACGGTCATAATTAAAGAATCGCAATCGCAACTACCATCCAGTTTAATAGCTGCCTGAGGACCTTATGCAGCTGCCGGAACTGGAGGCCAATTAGCTCGAAGCTATAAGCCTTTAGATGTCAGTGGACACGTAATTTCTTACGAGCTTCGTAAAAAAATAAGCTTTAAACAGGTCTTAGTTATATCTGTTTCCGTATACAGTGTTCGCAAGAGCTTCGGATTTCGGGAGAATTATACAACAGGCAGGGAAAGTGTGTGATCCCACATGGTGTGCTACGGCAATTAACCGTGATTATGCATTGCGAATTTTACAGGTGATTCTTGATTACGAACTTTGAGCCTTGCTGCCTTAAGGGAACTGGACCGCTTATGAATAATCTGCATTAGGACGAGGTTTACGAGTAGCACAGTTTCCCGGTGCTCTTCTTTCCAAACTCGGGATAACCATGAAAACCTCGACATTCCGATAGAAAATATGTCATGCAAGTTGTAGTAGTAAATTGTAAATACTCTTTTATGTGCACTAAAATTGAGACCCTTAATTTTGGCTGCCCTTGTAGAAATGGTGTATAGATCTCAAGTGCCGAAATTGAAACATCACAGAGTAATAACAAGATCGAAAGCGCCGGGACGGTTGCTTCATCGGCCGTTGGGGGTCATTCATCAGAGTACAGATACGTGCCATTCCATCCATTTTCATTTACTTACCTTACTGAATAGGCGGATGTTCATAACTTCTAATGCAAGTAGCAGTTTACTACCGATAGTTGTTAAGAATCAACTCCTAGCCTATTTCGGCCATATGCCACCGTTACTTAATGAGCATTGACGATTCAAAGTTTATCAAATTATACAAAGTACATTTTATACGCCAATCCAAAAGGCTTGCTCAAGCTGAGCGCCAGGAAACCAAGACGAGCAGCTGCAAAATGTTGCGCCCCAATCTCGCCCTCAAACTATCAACTCTATTTTTGCCACTGAAGATTGTCGTTGACAGAAGCTAACGTAGGAACTTTGTCCTGCCAGTGAGTCTCAGGCAGGCTCTCCAAGGTATTTTATTATCTCGTTAAACGATTGACTTTAGCATCATGATTAGGGCACGATCTTCAAACTCAAGTTGGCCTACTTTTACTTGCTTTGCCTGAGAAAATTCTGGCGTACCGAAGTTCTCCATGCATTTTCATATTCCACAAGCGCCTCTTTATTTTCGCTCACTAATAACCTGCCTCTATCCATGTACCGTTCGTTACTTACCATTGTTAGGAATTCGACTTTCAGGTACATAAGATTCCTAAATTATAGTTTCTAGTCAAGAACGTCACGGGCAAGCTAGTATATTCATCGATGCCAAACATTCTTGCATTTTGTAACTCGTGATTTGGTTACACCGTTTTTCACGTGTGTGCAAGAAAATGCCTATACATAGACTCGTAGTCAGTGCCATGTTAGGATAGGCGGGCCTACGCTGCATGTCTTACAAGGCATAGAGAATACAGCACCGTCAGAGAACTCAGTATCGTTCTAGGCACCTTGCATTTTCTCCAAATTATGGACGATCGAATAATTAGTGCTAGCAGGCTCACTGACAACAAACCAAACAGAGTTATGGGTGACATGCACAGGGTAAGCATGCAAACATTGTAAGTGGCAGCATACAGTGTCAGCAAGCATTAGCACGTAGAATACGAATCAAACAGACTTACAAAACTTTGCAATTATAAGATGTGTATCTAACTTTTGCTAAATGTTGTCAAATCAGGGGAAGTCGTGAGCCCGCGAGTGATTTTCAGAATTTTGGACCCTACAAAATTACGCCAGGGTGTGCAAAGAATTTGACGTTTGTAAAAGGTATATTTAAACGAGAAAATTCCTAGGTGAGAGTGGTAACGTGTTTAGCCCGATGGGTAAGGTGGCTGTTAAGTAGGCTACAGCAAAAAATGAAGAGACTTAAAAGTAAGTGACAGAATGTTAAAGTCGATGCATAGCTTGACTATAAGTCAATGCAGGTTGGCCAGAAGTGGGGTTATGTGGCAACTGCAGAAGTTCACAACAGACGAGCCTAGCTCAGCAGTTTTGCAAAAGGTGTTAGCACCTAACGGCACACACCGTCTACATTTGTCCTTAACCAGCTAGCACTGAGTTACGGAATCAAAGACGCAGTATCGAAAATGCATGGATCAATTGAGATGTGGTACCCCTGAGTAAGCAAACCGAATGCTAATAATTTAATGTAGTTGAAAGTATGCAGACTTGATTGTGGAGCTGATGCCGTCGTCTGATGAAAGATCACTTTTGAGCAGCACGGCGAGACATTTCGCCAATATGGAGCGAATAAGATGTCAAAGGCGGTTGTGACCGTTAAGATTCCAGATTTCTGAGATAGCCTGTGACAGAGAAAGCAGCCTCAACGCTGTGGCTTGACGACAAGCCTTTGCCATCAATTTATCCATATCCTACGGATACCACGGCTCGCCTTGCTGTAAAGCACAAAAAACCTTGCTATGTATCTTCTTTCCTTTCTCACCTTCCCTGCGTTCCAATCTCAGTGTTCCGACGTATTGTAGACCGAGTACAGTGCATTCAATTCAGAAAAGAAATAAGGGTGAGCCGGCTATGAATGCAAGTGAGCTTGTAAGCAATGCAAGTGGTTCCTCTGTCGACATTCCTAAAGCTCGAGCATCGTACCAAGCCAAAAGGGTCGGAACCACCGGTGCACTTTGTGAGGAGCGTGCACCCTTGTCTCATAAGGCAACGTGACAGGCTTGCTGGCATCCAACTCATCATGGACCGAGTCTTGTTAGGGCAATAGGCAAGATGGCCGTATTGAACTGACGCTATAGTTGTGGGCAGTTGGGTGGCATGGGGGTGTGCCAGCGACCTGAGTTGCCCCACATTCCTAGGCACGCCGTCTGTCGCCTGTGACGACATTATATCATATTTGTGCAATCGATACCCAAAAAATCAATACATACATACTCGATGAGCAACTGCCTATGTCTTCATTTCTCGATACTTTTGCCCACCCTGACGTGAAAATCCTGTGGATCTATCGCTCGACCCGTCAATATAGAAATCCTGGCCGTTTCTTTCGTGATAGTCAGGATCCAAATGCAAGCTAATGGTTCACATAATCTAACCGGTGCTGTGGCTTTTACTACCTTTCATACCCGAGAGCATTCCGGTGCCTGTTGCCAGTGGCTCCCTCCCAACCTTCGAGCACCTCAAATTCTCTAAACTCACTAGCTGCATGCATTGATGACATCCGCACATGGATGGCAGCAAATTTTCTAAAACTTAACGATGATAAAACTAACTTACTAGTTGTGGGCAAACCCAGTGTGATCCGGAGATTGAAAAGGCTGACCCTCAAAATTGGCTCTGCCAGCATATCTCCTGTCGAATCAGCTCGGAATCTAGGTGTTATATTCCAAAGCGACCTCTCGTTAGACGACCATATCAGCTCCACAGTCAAATCCGCCTATTTTCAGCTTCATAACATTGCTAAAATTCGGGCTTGTTTAGATAAAGATACCACGTCCAAGTTAGTTCATGCATTCGTGACATCCCGTCTCGACTTCTGCAACTCACTGCTTACTGGCCTACCAGCATGTGCGATCAGGCGATTGCAGCTTGTGCAAAACTCTGCAGCTAGGCTTGTCTGTCGTGAGCGTCGCAGTTGCCACATTACTCCACTTCTCGACGACCTGCACTGGCTACCAGTCAAGCAATGGATTGACTTCAAGGTTTTGTTGCTCACTTTTAGGTCCCTTCATTCTATGGCCCCAGCCAATCTGTCAGATATACCCCCATCAGGCCAAGCATCGTACCATCCGCTTCTCGGAATCCAACAGTCTAGAAATACCTCATACAAACCTTAAATCCTTTGGAGACCATGCATTTAGTTCATATGCTCCCAAAGCCTGGAACTCCCTCCCGACCTGCGTCAAAACATCCCCTGACCTGACCACATTTAAAAGGAACCTAAAACACACACCTATTCAGGACAGCATTTACTGGGTCCCTGTGATTCGTCTTTGATGTGCTTATGCGTGCTGACACTGTGCATGCGGCCACTAACCACATTTGCATGCTGACCCTGTGCATGTCACCCCTAACCATATTATTCATCTCGTTTGTTTTTCAAGCATGATTTTTACTTACCATTCAATTGCATTTCCCTTTGCAGCAAATGTAAAGCGCCTAGAGAGAGATTGAGTTCTCTGAGGGCGCTTTATCAAGTGAATTATTATTATTATTATAAAGGTGCTTGCTGCTATTCTAAGCAAAGCGGTGGGAATGAAAGCGAGATGAGAGTGAACGATCTGATTTGGCAAGGCCTATGAGGTCTGCTGCTGGGAGATGCATCGACACGGCTGGGAAAACTAAGGCTTGAGGCACAGAGTTGTAATCTGGCGCACGGGAAGCGGGCGCGGCAGCGGTTTTCTCGTACTGTTGTTTGGAAATGGATATGTACATCTTAAGTTACAAAAGCCCTGCGAACGGTTCAGAACCAAAGTTCTTTGCTGCCACTGTGCCCTCGTGGCAGAGCTAGTCCTAGCAGACGCCATAACACAAATATACTGGTAACATCCTGCGCCTCATACACACCCATGCACGTACCCATTACCTTGCAACAGATATTACTTAAATGCTGTAGCCATTTAAGTAAAATGTAGCCAACATTGGAATGTGTGAACTAGCAGAACAGAACGAGTCAGAAGGCAAGCTTTTATTGAATATCAATACGATGACCGATTAAAGCGATACGTCTACAGATTGTTTGTACACACGCTATTCGCGAACTTAAAAGTAATTATTTGCCTTTAATTTTTTAATTATTATTTACTCGGAAGTTAGTTTACCAAAATCACAGAATCATTCAATAAATTATAACTGGCAAGGGAATGATGATTTTCCATCGGCCATCCCTTCACTACTTCGGGAATCACAAGTTTTAGTTGTTGTTTCCATGCTGGAATACCGGTTACAATAGCCATTGTTTGTTTGAAACTGAGCACAGTGTCTGCCAGATTTATGATTATTCGCATAGACCATTGTCTCCCAAGTACCTTCACTCTCCTCCAGGAAGGATCACGAAACTCTACTTGGAGCATTGAACCATCCTTAAAAGCTTCCACTGTCTCAACACCATCAAGGTTGACACCATTGAGATATAGAACTTGCTCTTCACGAGGAATTCCTAAGAATGGAGAACATGACATTATCAAAATAAGAATTTCTGAATTCATCGGTGATGACTTTTATTGGTTGCTGATCTACGACAGTTGAGCTACATTGTCATTATAAGTAAAAACTACGCTGCAATGGTTTTCTTCTAAGACAGAGTTGTTGCATTACTTCATGCATAGTATTGGCTTCCGGACGGGTATGACTGCATAGTATTTAAAAAATGAACATCTAATGAGAATCCAACCTATATTAGCCTTGTCTTGTCGTTCTAATCAGAAGGAAAAACCTTGCATGGCTAGCAGTTTGGTATGTATGGAATCCCTGCCCTAAAATTAAAATGGAGTTGATTCAAACTGAAAGTTTCACTACCTATGGATTACGATCGGTTTTGAAATTTGATGACCTCCTTGACTCTCCTAGTAAAACTTTTAAGCTATTAAGACTTTTTGAGGGAAGTATTAAAAACGCCGTATAGCTTGCTTATTAGGGCATAATAAAAATTCCATGAACTAGTAATTTTGCTAGATCGCAAGTTAGTAAGAACGCCTTTGCTTACGTTATTCCAGTGTAATCACAGAGTTATTGCTTTTAAGGTAAAGAATAAATCAAATTATTACATTAAAGTGCTAAAAGGTGGTATTTTATGTGGAAAACTAAAATCTGAGCTGTTACATATCAAGGCCAATTGTCTTAATATTGACCTATAGCAACTAGTGTGCCAAGGTTCACATGCAACCTAATGCGGATATTGATGAATAAAAACGTGGGATATTCATTTTTTTAGATGCCGATAAGAAGCAACCAGTCGCACGACTACTTGATCAATTTTTGGGCAGATTACGAGAAAGTCACTTTTATTCTTTTTCACTAAGCAGCAGGTTCTTGTAGCTTTTAATCAATTGATTGGAAGTCCAGTATTTTAACAGTTAAGACAGCATTTTAGTGTTCATATTGACACCCGTATGCACTCCTATAGCATATTACTAAACCGGTAGCTATATTTCTTGGCAAGCATAGTATACATAGATGACAGTATCTAGTAGTTTTGAACTACTTTTGAACGTAAATCATTAAAAATTCACTGATGCTGATTCATTAGTGGCTAAATTGTACATTTATAGCAATTGCTACATATACGTGTGTAGTGATGATCCCATAGATCTGAGTTAGTTTCCACTTATATGTTAGTATACATCTCAGAAGGCAATCGCGATAATAACGAGGTAAATCTAACTGCATGACAACTAAAGCCTACTCATGTCGCTTGGCGTGTATTGTGAATGAATTGTAGGTAAATGCATTTGTAGAAAATGGGTAATTTATTTTGGCTGTCATATTATGTATTGTTTATATAGAACAAAAGATGTGAGAAGTAATTCATAATTATTATTTCGATATGATTAAAGTCAGGCTAAAGCTCTAACTTGCTGCGTATTTTAGTAAAGAAGCACTAGCCAATATCAATTTTATTTGATTGAAATACTTACACATACCATCAAAAATGAAAACATAATGTATTATTTGGTACTAAAATAGTTTGAAAATTGTTTATGTTTCACACTAACTTAAATTTGATAAAAACTAAGTTGACATTTTAATTTGAGATGATTTATCTGAGCTTTATTCGCATAAATATCCCAACAAAATCTTACGTTTAGTAAGCCCGCAGTATTTATAGTAATACCTTCTCGAAGTCGAATTACATCTTTAATCTTTTTTATTGAATCCATTGCATTGACTTTCATTTCAAAGCATTCAGTCGAAAGTACTGTGACGAGTATGCGCATTCTCAAAACCTGTAAACAAAATGGAGTGCCAGCCATTAGTTTATTAAAGCTGTCAACTTAAAGCATCATTGTGAAGATATGGATGTCGTTAAGTGAGTGTCTTACGCTTACTGCCAGAAATTTGAAAAATGGACCAGAAATCAAACTGGATGACTAAATATAAGACGAGAAAAATTAGAAGTTAAATTGAGTACTGGCAAAGTTTAAATCATCCTTAGAATTCATACTGGTTAGCCGTTCACACAAAACGTCTATCGCCTATGATGACAGATAAATCTCGCTAAATACCCAATCCAGATAATTTACTCTGACATTTGAAGTGTCAACCGTGAGTTATCTTCTTCATTTTGTAAGCATGTCCTCATTACCCATTTCATTATGCATTATCCATTTCATTATGCAGCAAACATAAAGCGCCAAGGAAGAGATTGAGATCTGAGGGCGCTTTATCAAGTGCTTTATTATTATTAGTAGTAGTAGTAGTAGTAGTAGTAAACTTCACTTCGATTTCATGTAATTTTGCCAGTATAAGCCTAATAATTCATCGTTCTGTGGAAATATTATTATCCAAACCATGTGCCATACTTGCCACAAAATTATTTTTTACTTAGTAACCGGATACACATTTTATTGCAACCATCATTCTTCGTATTTTTAACTAGCGGGGAATGGCAAAATTGTCTAACTTTATCTCAAGTTTTAAACAGTTTTCTTGATTCTTGATAGGTCTTCCAAAGTCTAAGCACACAGGCCCCAAAAAAGACTTTGAAAATATAGGAATATATTGTAAGACAACTTAGCAAACTATAAATGCTCTTCCTTTTATGTGCTTATGCTTACAAATTCATGGAAAGCTGAGCGTTGCTTTACCAAAAGCATGAAGTGTACAAAAAGACACACGCGCGAGAAGACACACACGGTGCTTGCATTTTTCATACTAAGCAAAGTGGAACGCACACAATTAGTCTGAAATATTTGCCAACCGTATCCGCTATTTCAAAAGAAAAACTTCTTGGGGAAATGAAAAATCTAATTAAAATGGGATCGTCTTTAGCTAACACTTTCACAGCAAAAAACTTACGGCAGGTGTACACAAATTTCAGAATTAATTTCCGGAATAGCAACTTCAAAGCAACTGTAAGCATTATATGCAGTGCAAACGGACAGGTTAACCCTATCATTCCGATTAGCAATGCGAAAAAATGTCCTGTTATAATGAACTAAATCATTCATATACATTTCGTAAATTCCTAACTCATTCTATATTTATCCTTAAGATAAACACACTTATGAGCTAAAGAAAACTAGTGTCGTGGTAGCTAATAAACTGAACAGTGTAGGCTCGTCATTAGCTAAGCCTTAGATAGCGAAAAAAGAAAGTTTAAGAAAATTTAGGAATAGAATAAGATGGCACGAATACATATACAGGCGTTGAAAGCGGTAAATGCATTACAACTGACATTTTGAATGCAATAAGCCACTTAGTCACATAGGTAGGACAGGCCACTAGAGATGGAAGGATGTCAGATTCGTGGGCTCGTGCTGCTACTACACCAACCTGTAAGGGACAGATAGGGCGCTGCTGGTAAACCAATATTTGGAAAGGGTACTGTGTTTTGCCGAAGTGTTGTAGACGATATGCTATTGATAACCTGCTATGTTTCTTCAGTTGCTTAGACAAGTCACTAACTTTCTGGCATTTGTCAGTTAGTTTTATCGCAACATGCTTAAACATAAGTAACTATCGAGATGGTTAGCTACAATTAGCTTTGAGTGCACCGCAAATTTCTTTAACCTTTTAAAAAGTCCGGATAACCAGTTTTTAGTAGTACCTACGATAAACATACAAGCGAATATCTTAGAACCTAGCAGAAGTTTTAACTTTTGTTGGCTACGTATCTTGGATGCAGTCAAGGACACGATAGAGGGGGGTTAAACGGTACTCAAGTAAGCGACTGTGGTACTTACTTCGACAGCAACTACGCAAATATGTCCACTCTCCTGCTAGCAAAAGTATTATTTAAAAGTAAAAGTATAAAAGTAAAAGTAAAAGTAAATTCTTCTAGTCGTAATTAGCGGCAAATTTTATGCTATGCCTTACCTTGGCTGCTATTCTGAATCAGCAATGCTTCCAACATTTTCTGTTGCACTAGTAGAAGTCTCGGGCGTATGAATTACCCGTATGAATTACCAAAAGCCGCTAAGGCTTCTAAAAAGGTATATAAACTCTCCTGAGCAGCGATCCCCACTTAGCAATTCTGACTTTAAGACTTTCAGACTTAGAGAAAGACCTGCACGAACGTACGTACGCACGAACGTAAACGGGCTGCTCTTTTATCACGCTTGCTTAAGGCCTACGCCGAGGAGATTCGGCTTGGAGTCAGTATGGTTTAATCGACTAATCTCGCGTTCGGTTTTCCCGAGTATTATTTCTTCTTAATAATGTAGGCTTCATAAAAGTCTACCCTAGTAGTAGGAACATACATGGTAAGTGACTGGCTGTGAGCAGAGAACCGTCATTGAAATAGCCACCACGAAACAACGTAACAATTGCTAGGATGTACGGCTTTCTCACAGAACGAGATTACCGTCGTACTTACGATATGGCCAGTACGCCAAAAGTGAGCTTGACCAATGTCGCTTAAAAGAAGCAAAGTCCTGTCTGTCGCGCGGTAATTGCTGGCAGGGCGTCCCAAGTCCAGCGACTCAGTAAAATCTACGAGCCACCGTCATGCAAATATATATAATCGTACGAGTCGCTGTGAAGCTTGTGAACAAGACTGTAGCAAGCCACGTGTGATTGCACGCATAATATACCGGAAATCTTAAAGAAAAATTTTTTTAAAAGCTGCTGGTGCTGCTCTTGCTCCGGCTCCTGATTTGCATTACGTTACGCTCTTACTTTTTAATTTAGTTGCGACCGTCCGCGGGGTGAATACTGTGTGGTTCGCGGGTCCTGCTACCACTATGCTAGAGTAAGCTCAGCACTTTGGGGTATAAGGGCATAAAAAAGAAACGAACCTTGATTTCGGCACCGTGGCTGTGGTGGATACGGCTGGAACTTGTTTGCAATGATTCATTTTGCTAGCCTGTTAGTAGTGTTTTAAACTCAGTTTCAAGTTGTAAATACTTGTCGAACCCGATTTAATAAAAATTGCATGTTTTTTACCTCTCTTACAGTTTTTATCTCTCTAGCTTTCTAGCATTGTGTTTTTCAAAATATATAGTGGCGGGACTACGCAGTCTGCATACCCTCTAGTGGTTTTAGTTGGTTAATCACCAGAGATTGGCAACGCCGTTACGGCTCAACGGGTAAGGTTGTTGCTTTTCACGACCTCGGCCCCGAGGATGTTCGTTCGAATCCTGTTGTGGGCGATCCTTTATAGCCACTGCAAGCGGTAGCGATAGCCGTAAAGGCTCTTCAGTCGCTATATTAAAATAGGCCGTTAAATCAGCTAGGACATATTCATTTTATTTTATTTACTTACGCACGTTCGTTACGTAAGAGCTGGATGCGAATCTTACCATGAATACTCGGTGAGTGGACTGGCTGACCTGAAGGACTGTCATATCGGCAGTAGCATCTTCTGAGCTTCTGTCCCCTCATCTCCTTTTTCATTAACAGAGCTAAGCAGGCATTCGGATGGTTTCACAATTGACTGCACATCAACGGTTGTTCGTAGTAGCTGAGATTCAGGTTGCTGCCTGAATCTCAGCCTCTAACAAGCGTGCCAGTTGAGCGTACAAAAGCAAGGATTTAGCAGCAAGCATTTCTTAAGATACCATAGTCACGTTGAAGCTAGGATAATGTGAATGAGACCGCAAGTGTGACCAGATCATGGGCTAGCATACATAACCTAGAGCTAAAATGAGGGTGGACCACCTGTTCCAAAAGAGTCTGTGCATAACACTGAGTTGCACTGACTAATATTTTAGGCTGCTGACTAAAGTATAACTCCGTCTGAAAAAGGTCCGAAACAAATTGGCATTTTGAATTAACCCAAGTATCACAGCCGAGCGTTGAATTCGAGAAAATATGTGGCATGAATTAACGAGAAAGTTCAGAATTGAAGGATTAAAACTACACTTCAGGATGAGTTTAGGAAAGCAGAATTAACTTGCATCTCAAGTACGAGCCGTGTGGCCACGGCTACGTAACGACAGTAGCAGTAGCCACCACAAGCTTTACAACTAGAGATACTCGTGCCAAAATCTGTTAGTTCTTTCGTTACTGTGTAATTGCTTAGGGGAAAAGTCGCTCAATTTACAAGACCCGGCCTACAGGTTCAAGAGGCGGAACCTATGTTACAAAAAGCCTAGTGGAACGTCAATTATACCGTCGTGTCATTGTAGACATGTAGCAAGCTGTTTGTGTGGTATCGAGCTTCATAGGTTTCTGTGTCAACTTCATTGCCGGCGATCATAAGCACACAATATGGTTTGAAAAATGGCGGATGGATTTGTCAACTTGAACCGCTAAGAATAATTCCAGCGATGTTACATTCATGCACTAGGGATTAATAAAACAATACGGCCTGAAATATAGTGGCTGCTGATGATGCCGACTTTCGGCCATTTGAATTTTGTTAGCAACTATATAACAAAAAGTTCCCAGTCTATCAGCATAGCAATGTGATACATCCATACAGAGCTTCCACGATGTTGTGGGGAACCTTAATTTGAACCGATAGGAAAATGTCGAGCCCTGTCAAATTCAAGCACCGGTGCTTACACTGCTGCAAACCAGCCTCGAATCGAATTACACTAAGGTGAACTGTTGTAGCCTTGTACATTTTATACCAACACTAGTACCAAGTTTCACACTTTGCTGACACGGCATTGGCACAGACGCGTGCCTGGTTAGAAGTTTAATCGATCCATCCTTGCCTCACCCAGTCATCCATCGATCAGCTATACCAGCAGAGAAAACACGGTACATATCGTCGTCCGCGATTTCCTGCCATTTGTAACTCCATGGCTCCGATGAGAAAAGTTGGCAGCTTTAACATAATTACAGTGGCAGTAGCCATCGCTAGCTTTTGGCGAAAGATTTGCCGATAGCCTTCAGCTCTTATCTTAGTTCAATCGCACTTGGGGGCAAATTCTTCCATTCACCGACACTCTAAAGTCTAGAAGGGTTTTAGAGACATGTTTAAGCTGTAGTACTCCGTCAACGGCAGTGAGTGGTTGCTCATCCTGGACTGACGGTATGCCTTTCACGATTCTAAAGTTCTGTCAGAAATGCGAGATCGGGGTGCTTCACGTGACCGTCGTCTACTTCCAACTTTGATTTAATCTTCAGGGTGAGCAAATGAATTGCATAGAAAAATCATCCATACTTAAATATCATGGAATCAAATTACATAGTTGTTATACAGTTTATAATTACAAATTATCAGTGAGTTATAAGAGGTCCTCCGCCTTAAAAACTGCATATCTTTTCGATCGCTCTCTGTTTTCCACTATCTGGAAGATCCGAAATGTAAAGTTTTTAGAAATAAATTGATTTATGTTAGGGTGCTTTATCAAGTGCATTATTTTTATTATTGTCGTGCAAGCCAAATATGCCAGATTCACTTCAAGTAATCCTTTTGAAGAATGGTTCTTTTAAGGCCGCCTCTAAAAAAAAGTGTTCCAAGGAGATAGACAACATTGAAAAACATGGAGATGCTTCTCAATCTTAAATCGTCATCGAGAAAGTGCATCAAGCAAGAATTGTGGAGTGATTTTCTCTTAAAATGATCCTCTGTATCTATCTGTTGTATATTATCCTGCTGAACGAGCTGGTGTGACTTTTATTTACAGACTGACAGTTTTTATACCGTAGACGTTATCTGTTTGAATCCTAGTAAAGGTTTTCAAAGCGAGCCATCTATTGAGGCTCGTTAAGCACTGTTAGCTACAAGTCACACTTTCCTTATCCTTCGACGGCCGTCCCTAGCTTCTCATTCCATGCATTTGCACAGGTTCCACCAGTTTGTCAATGTGGTATGCATATGGAAACTCTATGGTATTATCTCAACGGAACTTGCCATTAAACAGTCTGTCTCCTGGTGCTTTAGGGTGACTCACTATTGGTCGTTTGGATTAGGCATCAGGCTTCGGGAAACCCTGTTCCAATCAAGAGCCAATCAGGAATCAAGAAGCGTAGGCTTAGAACAGACGCTGACAGACTCGGTCACACGTCTGCCTTCGCACTCCCCATCCCGAAATATTTGGTGGCAATCCATACAGCAAATGACCAGTAGCTAATAGTTATCAGTTCGGTTTAGCCTAGTCAGTCTGTCATGCAGTAACACGGAAACTCGGCTGTAATCTTGACCACGGCTTGAGACATCACTTTAGTTTGTCAGCTAACATGTATTCACATGATTTTATTGTTACAATTGTAATGTTCATTTACAGGAATGGTTTCCCAGTGGCATTAAAAGGTTGCTTGCCGTAGCCTTTGTTTCCAAAGATTAAACATAGCATGGTCCTCAAGCGTGGCTAATACAAGTAATATACTATATTTGAAAGATGACTAAAGTGAGATTCGTTCCTTTACCGTAAATGTTATTTGAAAGCCACAGCAATGGAAAGAAGCAGTGCCATACTGCAACGTGCAAGACAGAACAGATAACCTAAAGACTCTGTATTGCTGGCCACCACAACTACAAACGACAGCTATTTCTGTGCATATTGTTAAAACAATTTTAACGACCTATACGGTAAAAGTTTGCTATCGAGTTTGAAATGTCAGCCACTCAAAGTTCATTCATTACCGCAATCCCAGAATCACTTAATATACTTACATTTGAAAGCACAATGTGAGTTTCCATAAGTCTTCAGTCTGCTAATCAAGGTGTCTCAAGCCTTAAGGAGTTTTTTATGTTTGAGCCCCAGTAGCAGCCGCAGTCATTTGTTGGAGACCGCGAACGATGCCAACCAGCCTTGTGGAGATTTGTGTAATCCTTTGTCTACATATCACCTAGCTCTCCTCGAACATATCGCATGGCTATACATCACCTAGCTCTCCTTGAACATATCACCTAGCTATACATCACCTACATCTCTTCGAACATATCACTTAGCAACATATCACCTAGCTCTTCTCGAAAATATCACCTAGCTATACATCACCTAGCTCTCCTCGAACTTGGATCATGAAACTCTACGTTGAAAATCGAGTGCTCCTTTAAAAACGGTAGCTATCCTAAAGCCATCGGTGTTTGTTATTGCCATTGAGTTTAAGGAAATGCTCTTGTTATGGCATTTCCATGTCATAAAACTTTGGACTAACAAAATCAGAATATTAAATACAGCGTCTGATATTGTGATTAGTTGCTTATGCCTGAAAGGTCGGTTATATTGTCATAATCTAAAGGAACTAAATGTTACTAGTGATGTCTCCTTTTGCTTTTTCGACGATACTGCATAAATGTTATTAGATTCTGGCAATGCACCAGTGCATACCGCTATTTAAAAAAACACTCATCTAATCAGAGTCCTACTTATTTTACGTCTCTATTGTCGTATGGACTTGGTCTTAAAACCTCCTGCGGCTAGCAGCTTGCAAAGACAGAAATTGCTCCGACGAAAAAAAAGACTCGGCACAGTCAGCCCCTGATGTCCAACGGCTGGACATACCAGAACTCATAGATACTAACTCAGTATAAGTCGCACACACGAAATCAAAAACCTTGGTCAATTACAAGAAATTCCGAAATTTAGAAGCGGTGGCACGACTAAAATAGATTCTTGCAAAATGTCTGACAGATAGGCATTGTGTGTACTGAGCGCTTCTCCTGCTCACTTGGGTATGTGGCTAGATGCATAACGTTTTCAGAAAGATCTTATGCGTTCTCAAGTTTTGTGCTGTGATTTAATCGTTGGTATATATATATATACATATATATATCCCAGTCTGTAACTCCACTAAGTCATAAGTACCATGTGGGTTTTTCACAGGAGACTTTTATATAGCGAACTCACAGCCTAAGCAACTTTCGGTATGCATTCCGTAGCTAGCAGACTTCATCTCACGCAACAAAGAGAAAGTGGGAGGCATAGCAGAGTCGGGAGAGCAGTTGAGGTAGTGAGTAGCGTGGAACTAGCAGCTCTGGACCGCTGAAGTGACTAACCGCATTCGGCAGTAGGAGAGTAGCTGTCGTTGCCCAGGAATCGTGGAAGCCAGTTTCACAGTCTAAAAACTGCAGAGTTAAAGCTTCTGTCGCCAACGGTCTTTAAGCCGGTTAATGAGGCAGCTGATTTATTGTCCGCACAGGATCTGTAGGTGCGAAGAGGCTAAAACTAGTTCACCAGTTCAGCTATGTATTGATTCAGCACGTATTGATGACATCCACACGTGAATGGCAGCAAATTTTCTAAAACTAAATTATGATAAAATTAACTTACTAGCTACGGAAAACCTAGTGTGATTCAGAAACTGGAAAAACTGACGCTCCAAAATGGCTCTCAGCATATCTCCTGTTGAATCAGCTTGAAATCTAGGTGTCGTGTTCCAAAGTGACCTCTCGTTAGACGACCACATCAGCTTCACAGTCGAGTCTGAATACTTTCAGCTACATAACATTGCTAAAATTAGGGCTTGTTTAGATAAGGATACCACATCTAAGTGTGTCCATGCATTCGTGACATCCCGTCTTGACTTCTGTAACTCACTGGTTGCTGGCCTTACCGGCATGTGCAATCAGGCGATAACAGCCGGTGCAAAACTCAGCTGCTAGGCTTGTCTGTCGTGAGCATCGCAGTGGCCACATCACACCCCTTCTCGCCGACCTGCACTGGCTACCAGTCGAGCAATGGATCGACTTCAAGATTTTGTCGCTCACTTTTAGGTCAGTTCATTCTTTCGCTCCAGCTTATCTCTCAGATCAGCTCCCCCACCAGGCCAAGCATCGTACCACCGGCTTATCCCAATTCAACAGTTTGCCAATACCTGGTACAAACCTCTAATCCTTTGGAGACCGTGCATTCATTTCATATGCTATCAAAGCCTGCAACTCACTCCCGACTTGCGACGGAACTTCCCTTGAGTTGACTACCTTATAAAGGAACTCACAAACACACCTATTTAGGACAGCACTCATTGGGTGCCTGCGATTCGTCGTTCATGTGCTTATGCGTGTTGACACTGTGCGTGCTGCCACTAACCACATTTGCATGCTGATCCTGTGCATGTCACCACTAATTATGTTATTCATGTCGTTTGTCAAGCATGATATTACTCACTATTCAATCGCGTTTCCCCTTACCGCAAATGTAAATCGCCTAGAGAGAGATATTGAGTTCTCTGAGGGTGCTTTATCAAGTGCATTATTATTAATATATTATTATCCCTAACGCACGGGTTTTCTAAATTACAGTTTTCTAGTGCACATGGTCACATGGTGAACAGCATCACTGGCACACGGGATCCCTGGTGCAAGGGATTCCTAGCTCAAAGGATCCTTAGTGCACAGGTTATCGGGCTCACAGAATCTCTAGCTCACAATATCCCTAGCACACAGGATCTTTACTGCACATCACCCCTAGTGCACATGATACCCGGCACACAGAATCCATGGCGCAAAGGATCCCTGATAGGATGACTGGCGGACAGGATCTCAAGCTCACAGGATTCCGAGGGCACTTGATCCCTAACTCAGAGGATCCCTTGTGCAAAAGACAGCTGGTTCACAGGCTCTTGAACGCACAGGATCCCCACAGCACCGGATCCTGGGCTTATAGGATCTCCAGCTCACATAATCCCTAGCGCATAGGATCCCTAGCGCACAGGATCCTGGGCTCATAGGATCCCCAGCTCAAATAATCCCTAGCGCACAAGATCCCTAGCGAATAGGATCCCTTGCTCCCAGGTTACCTAATGCTGGGATTCTTAGTGCGAAACCACCTCTCCCGAACAGGATCTCTGGCGCACAAGATCCCAAGCGCAAGGGTTCCGTAGCTCAATGGATCCCTAGGCCACAAGATCCCTCGCATACAGGATCCTTAGCCCACAGATTTATGGATCCCTATGGCACAGGATCCGTAACTCACAGGATCTCTAGGACACACAATCCCTAGCCCACAGCATCCCTGGGGCACATGATCCCTGGCATGCAGGATCCCTGGCTCACAAAGTACCTGGCTCACAGGATCCCTAGTGCAAAAGACCGCTGGCAAAGAACCTCCCTAGCACAGAGGATCCGAATGAAACAGGATCCTTGTGTACAGGATTCCTGACGTATCGGAACCTGGTACTCAGGATCACTGGCTCACAAAATTTCTAGTTCACAGGATCCCTAGCACACAAGATATCTCGTGCACATGATCCTAATCGAACAGGATCACGAGCTCACAGGATTCCAAGATCACAGGATCCCTAGCGGAAAAGATACCTTATGCACAGCATAGGATTCAGTGCATAGGATCCCTTGCGCCCAGAATACCTAACGCACGGTATTCCCAGAGCACACAATCCTTTGCGAATGGGATACGTGGCATACAAGATAAAAGGCACAAGTGATCCCTAGCTGACAGGATCCCTAAAGCGGTCCCTAAAGCACAGGATTCCTGGCGCACAGGAACCTGGCTCACAGGAACCTGGCTCACATGATTCCTAGCTTACATGATCTCTTGCACACATGATCCCAGTGCACAGGATGCTTGGCGAAAATTATCCTTAGCTCACAGGATCCCAAGCCTACAGGATCGTTAGTGCACTTGATCCGTTGCGAACGGTATCCCTTGCTCAGAGGATCCCTAGCCAACAGGATACCTAGTTCACAGGATCCCTATACTTATAAAATACATGTCGCTTCATGCCTACTACCAAGGACGTTTATAAGAGCTATTCTCAGCTATTTCTTGAATTCTGCAGTAAAGTAGACCAGTGCCGGTGAACTAAAGCGGTAGGACCGAACAAATTATCGGACAACGCTTGTACTGAAAACGACAAACGACCAGCGACCGCAAGCACGAACGCAAGTTTTGGTAAATGCTATATTCTTAAAAATAACAGCAAATCTTGCATTTCAAAACCAAAATGTCAGCCAGTTTGAATCTCCTTCAACAAAATCACAGAATCATTCAATACATTGTAATGTGCAAACAACAGCTGACTTTCCATAGGCCACCCGTCTATTAATTCAGGTATCACAAGCCTTAATTGTTGCTTTTCTGCAGGAACGCCAGTTTTAATAGCGATTTTTTGTTTGAGACTTTGAACGGTGTCCTCAAGCTTGATTATGTATCTTACAGAACATTCTTTATAAAATACCTCCAGCCTCCTCATGGATGGATTACGGAACTCCACGTGAATCAGTGTGTCATTCTTAAAAATCCCTGCTCTTTCGACACCATCAAGGTTGACTCCATTTATATGGAGGAATAGATGTTCAAGTGGAATTCCTAAAAGTTAAAAGAACGTGGTTCACAAAATAAAGATTGCTCGTTTCATCACTGAAAAATTCGAACGTTAACGAATAAACAAAAGCGATGTTAAACGGTCGGTATCTTTTGGAGCTAAATAAAAGCCACGATCTCTTCTTTTTTAGTTCTTGCATGGCTTCATTCAACTTATTGGCTGCTGACGTAGGGCTACCGCACACTGACAATATGGAAAAAACACAGCTAACGAAATCCCTACCGGTTTAAAGCTAGTTTTTGCTTTTTTTTCCGTTCTGATCACACTTTAAAACTCTTACGGCTAGCAACTTGCAATAAATGAAATTTCAGTGCAAAATTTAAAAAACGAAAGCTTGGTTTGAAAATATCCTAATAGAAGAATTGTAACATATTCGCTAAAACTAATTTTAAAATGGTGTGCAATATCTCATTTTATTTTATAATTTTTTAACCTATAAAGGAAAAACGAATACTAGTCTTAAAACTGTGAATAACCAAGTAATGATCAAGTGAAAATTCAACAAGCTACATATTTCTGAGCAATCTTCTCTCCCTAAGCAAATGGTAACCAAAATTACTGCTGTGTTAAATTACAATGGTTTTCACCAGAAGTGCAGAGCAAATGGATTTGGTAGCATTTTAATTTCTTCACAATGTTATTTATTGAAACACACAAACCTAAGGCATTTACTAAAGAGACAGAGACTATTTTCATTTAGCTTGTGTGGTGAAGTTTAGATGCATTCAAAAGCCGATGTTGCCTTTGGTTGATATAAACTTGGGTGATACGTTAAGTTTTGATGGCAATCAAAGGCGAATAGCTCCGATTTAATTAGGTAGATAAAATAATCAAAGTTTGAAGTCAATCAAAATATTCTATTTGAACTCGATCTTAATTGAGGTTCAACTACTTACATTGCAGAGACAGTATGAAGAGCATTGCAGTAAATAGATATATATTGATCAACACTAAGCACAGAAAAGCAGCCTACATTTGTGTTCAATTAATTCTAATTTTTAGCAGACGTAAAATGAACAGCTTGTCATTTGCAGCACTTTCTCATCTAAATCATATTGAATGCACAGCTAGCTAGAGACCGATGTCAACATATTGCTATCAAATCACTTGCTTCCAACAACCATTATGATTATTATCTTTAATATCTGCATTATTTTCACCTTAACATTATATCCAAGATAAAGCAATTTTAATAGGAAAGTCAGAAATGACATTGACTATTTATTTCTTGCTGCATGCCGACTGAATCATGCATAGGACATTGAATATGCCACATTGAATCATAAGTAGATAAATTTGCTTTTATTTGGATAAGTTATCGTTCAGAGAGTACCAGGGATTCTCAGTAATGGGGCAAGAGCCTAGGAAGAGCTAACGGGTGTTAACCTCTTTTTAAATGACTCAAGTCTTGCTATAGCGTGACTTTACCGATATTTCAGGAGATTTATAAGTAGACCGAACAATTCTAATGAGGTTAACTCAGTGACTTCTAAAAAGACATACCCAAATCTGTTCATTTGATCAAGAATATCGATCTGTCAATTTACCTGCTTATACTACAATTGGTCGACAATTTTGTTCATGTTACACACTCCCATACCTTCTTTATATAAATCGGCAGAAAAAATCTCCTGATGGCTTCATTCAACTGTATTTCCAAGCAGAACACAGAATGTACCAACGATGTGGGGTTTCACTGCATTACCTTCTCGATTTTGAATTTCTTCTTTAATCTTTTGCATTGAATCTGTTTCACGGACTGTCATTTCAAATGCTTCAGACGACAATACTCTGAAGCGTATTTGCATTCTATAATCCTGTAAAACACAATGTAAAGCCAGACGATATGTTAATGAAGTGTGGGCCTAAAGGCATTGTCGTAGATAAATGCATAGACATCCAAGTATTTCTAAAGCTTACCCGTAGTAGTTTAAAAAATGCTGGGCTCCAGGGAGGAATACATGTAAGGAATGGCAAGCAACTAATATGGGTTTTCAGGTTATTATATACTGTCAGATGTAATTAGTAGCCCTATTGACTAAGGTAATTGAAAAGCATATATCAACTTTGGAATGCATGCCCGGAAGCGGTTTACAAAAAATTGAAATGCTTGCAACAAAAGGTAAAATTCCAATTAAGAAATAACATTAGCATCATTGTTTGGAAAGTTTTATCAAGTTTTCTTTTCAGGAAAAGTGTCTGCGTTATTTGCTTGGGGATGAGTAAAGGTCCGTCGTTTTTAGTGGTGTTCCATTCTATTTCCTATATAATTTCTACACAGCCTAAGCTTGATATGATGTGCTATCTAAGTACCGTCCCTACATTAAGCATTGCTGACCGTTAGCCATTACACCAAGCACTAACTTGCACCTACTGCTCCTCTCGCAGGCATTTGAACAAGTGGCCGTAGAGGGTTGGGTGACTATTGAACCTACGACTACTAACCCCACGACAATTGGCCTGTACCAACCTGCCTATATGACAATTGATCTATACACCATCCGGTCTGCGACTATTTGACTGACGACAACTGGCTTGTACTAACTGGCCTATACGACAAATGATCTATGTCAATTTATTAGAATAATACACAAATTTTAATTTACACAATCGATACAAACAATTTAGAATGAATTCATAAGGCTGACAATTTTTTAATTTATGCAACAAGATTATTAATAGAACAGTTTTCTTCTAAAAGTGTCAAAAATCCGCATTAGTTCTAGATAAAAATCGATCTTAATGTTGCTGTAGCTTCTCAACTAACTATTCGACAAATATGCAATGGCAAGAAGAAAATTTAAAACATCTGTACGACCGTAACCTTCAACAGCCCATCGAACTTTTTCATCTAGCTCGTGGTATCTCTTTGTTCGTATTTGCTCGTCCTTGCTTTTATTTCCACTCATGGAAATTCCGTACTGTATCGCTGACTTCATGATTTATAAATATTTCTGTGTTCAACAAATTATCAAATTATATTAACTCCAAAAATTATCAATTATATTTATTTATACTACCAATACTAATACACATAATATATATATATATAAGCTAATCTGATAAGAAAAAATGACCTACACCAGTTTTATTTGTATTACCTATGTCTGATCCTAGGGCACTTGTCAAAGATCAGTTGTCTTATAGATCAATCGTCGTTAAGGCCGGTTGGTACAGGCCAATTGTCGTATGGCGAGTAGTCACAAGCTCAATTGTCGGTACATCCCCTAGAGATTTAACTTTAATCCTGCACATATATTTTCATTTTTTTTTCATTGACGGATTACTTATCCAGGCAGCACTTAAGTAAATGTAGTTTACAGGATTAAAGACCTGTTCCAAAGTCACCCCAAGCTGCAATGGACTCGAAAAATACCTAAAAGGCAAAAAAGATTATGAAATAATACAAAGCTCTTATACAGTTATCCTTCTTCCTCTTTGTAAAAAGATCTCTATTCATTGTAGCTGAGAACCTAGTCTCACACATTGTAAGGCTAGCTTATATGCATTTCAGTTTGAAATCACGTGATACCACTTGAATAACACTGCTCTCTCTCTCTCTCTCTCTCTCTCGCTTTCTCTCTCTCTCTCTCTCTCTTTCTCAATTGGATCAGTGACTGTCCGAGCAGGTACAGTCATCGATCACATCTTTCTGGATCTGCTGACCGAATTTAACGCTACTGATCACAATATCACAGATTGAACAAGATATCCGCCAGCAATCAGGCTGAGTAATTCCTCGGTCACATCTCGTTAAACTGACTTTAAAAGCAGATGATCAATACATGGTCCTAAATAGCTCTCTATGTGTACTGTCTGTGGGACAGTTAAGAAAATTTGCATTCTGGATCATCCATCAAATATTTCCTAAAGAAATTTGGGAGTCTTCGAAACTTATAAGTTGGGAATAACTTACTGCTGCTTAGAATCTGAATGTGAAAAAATCGCATATTCCCTTGTCGATATCGGTCAATCTCATTTGGCTAATCAAAAATAAAACTGAAATGGTACTCATTGGACACCCTAAGCCTGCTGCAGGATTATTTATTGTTTCAAATTAGCAATATGGCTATGCTATCCTCACCGTATGCACGGAGTTTGGTGACCTATTGGGTGAATTATTTACTTTGAGTACCAGCATTAAAAAACCTCGGCCATTACCGAACAGCATACTCCATCTCTCTTTCGTATTAGGTGCTTTCTACAATGGTGGGGCTTTCTTTCTATTTTGGCAGGCCTATTGAAAAAAGCCAATGTAAAATAGCAACAGGAGATGTCTTCATCTGCAAAAATTGTCAAACTATCCAAGAAACTCTGTCACTTGGTCTTATTTTCTGAATCGTCTGCCACAACTACTTTGCAGCTTTTGATCTGCATATGCTATACTTGGAAACAGCAAATCCTGGTGTAATGCAGAATGCCGCATTCCAGCCGTCCTAGGCATCTAACAGAATATCCTGATTTCCTTAATTACCCTTACGACTGCTTCTCACTTTATCTTCGTTTCGAAAGTTGGAATCTGCAGGCTTCAGAATGGAAAGGCCAGCCAAAGAAGCTACGAAAAACTTAAATAAGTTCTCTATCTTAGCACACAAATACTTATTGAGGCATTTTACAGTTTGGGACGGTCAAATTACAAGCAATAATCTTTACTTATTTCATTAACAATAGCATTATTATTGGAATCATACTCATGCAAAAAGACATTGACCGCTAATTAGTTATATGATATGAGTCACACGAAGATTTGCGGGAGAATTTTAATGCCATGGGAAATTGATGTAATAATATTTCACAAAACTAGAATGAACAGAAGATCATACGATAAAATGATTGGTGGTAACGTCTGGAGGTGGCAGGGATAGTGTACAAAGGTACAGGCAAACGAAAGACCCAGCAATACTGAAATAAGCTGATGTATT
The DNA here is from genome assembly GCA_009760855.2 of Cristatella mucedo. Taxonomy (NCBI): domain Eukaryota; kingdom Metazoa; phylum Bryozoa; class Phylactolaemata; family Cristatellidae; genus Cristatella; species Cristatella mucedo. Next base: position 94,428 of record WPIO01000222.1, on the reverse strand, counting down.
TTAAGCTTTTTTAAACTGTTATAATGTCACGTGACGTGCATCCCTAGCGGTTCGCAGGCTTTGGTGGCGAAGAAACTACAGGCAAGGTCTCCAATGGTTTTGAGGTTAGTATGTGGCATGGCTACACAATTCAAGTCAGAACAGCCTGTCAAAAGACTCTTAGAGTTCCGGGGGACTATTTCTGATAGATAACTAAAGCCACAGAGTGAGGAGACGTAAAAGTAAGTGGCAGCACCTTGAAATTGATATGCTGCTTGCTTGGGAGCCAATGAAGGTCAGTGAGAAGTGGTGTGGCATGGCAACCGTGACTCTCACGACAGACGAGCATAGCTGCATAGTTATGGGCTAACAAACGTCTAGAGATCAGCAAGCAGTGAGCTACAGAACTATATCAATTTAGATTTCCTCACACTAATTGATTCAAGGACATGACTATTGCCGTTTGAGATAGTAAGGCACGTTTATAGACTTAGACCTAGGCTTAGTCCAAGACCAATCTGTGCCAGCCTGGCACTCATGCCAGGGCGTATCCAGTCCATGCAAAAGTGTTGTCAGGTTCATTGTCTTCCGCTCTCTCCGACTGTTCAGCGCCAAAATAGGAAGTTTTGGAAAGTCACTAGCGAGAATGTTTATCTTAAATTTTATCCTGGTTAGAGACACTGAATTTTATTGAGTCTCCTGGCGCAAGCATTTGGACGACGTTGGCACTAACGATCTTCTCACACCAAGCTCCGTTGGGGCACAACCTGTTTCTCCTAAAACGGAATCAGCGACGTGAAGGTTAGTGTTACTCTGGACTTGCCTCTCGCTCTGGACGCATCAGCTGAAGCATACAATCGCGATGTTTACGAGAGCCTCATTGAACTGAATTTGTGTACAAGTATTTCCTTAGCTTAGCGCGTTGTCTGATCATTACTCGGAGAGACTGCTGTCAGGCCAGTGATTAACAAATCAACGCTGCATACTAAGCAAATTCTGCCTACCGCTCCTGGTGGACTTCCTGCCAACGCCGCTGTATCCGCTGGCATAAGATATATATATATATAAATATATATATATATATATATATAATTCATTTATATAGCGCCCCAAGAGAACTTAATCTCTATTCAGGCGCTTCACATACGCCTCGGGGCTCGAGCCCACGACCTCAGTCAGACCTTAGTCGGGGCGAGCACCTTAACGGCTAGACCAAACCATAGGCTAAAGGCTTACATGTATCAGTGAGCTCAGGATTATACTAGCAGGTGGTTCATTGAGACGTAGGTTTGTATAGCTAGTCCCGGCAAAACCATCGCAGCGGCTTGTTCCCTGGCTTTGAGCCGAGAATCGCAAATAAAATAGCTGCATTTAACCTGCACGTACGAGCAACGTGAGCGTCAGCTTCAGCGCGTAACAACATCAATTTCATACTTACGAACTGGCAGGTAAACCAGCTTGCAAAATGTCGCTTAGAGAAGCAACGTCAGTCGTGGAATGATAGCTAGCATCGCGTCATAACTCCCGTGACCCTATCACATGTACGTGCAACTGCTACGAATAATACCGTGCGAATCACTGTAGGCATGAAAATGAGGCTGGCGGAAGTCACATGTCTTTTCATCTGCCATGTGCCACTAATTTTATTTCCTAAAACGTTGCTTTCTGCACTGCCTGGACGATATTGAGTGTGTTTTTGTGATTTCACAGTGGCACATACGCGACAACACGCAGCACGCCGAATCGGGCTCATAAAGACATGTATTCTTGCGGTTGCATGTACATCTTCCGAAACAGCCGTCTTTACCTCCGCCTGCGTTGGAACTTCCTACCTCTGTAGGGCAGTGATTCACCCTCATATACCATCTCCCTGCAAACCGACGAGTCCCATAAACCAGCTCAGCGTCAATAAATCCATTGTGCTGTACGCTAACCACAGGGAGAGAAGCAAGGCAATAAACTGGCCACAATGCGAATAACAGGGCCATAAACGCAACTGGGACATAAACAAAGACCTCCCTCGCTTATCACGTTTAGTCAGCTCTAGGCTCAATAAATTTCCACGTAGTAGCATTCTTTATCTATAAATAGAATACCTACCTAGCTAAAGCATTACAAACTTATTCACAACCTTCTAAATGCGGTTTCTAACTTTATTAGTACCCTCTGGATAAAAAATAACACAATTTTAGTCGCCGTTACACTCGCTAGACTCACCGACCGGCAGACCATTGCTCCAAGACTGTGACTGCGGTTAGGCACCAGCCTTATATAGCAGCCAAGTCGTACGTCATAATAATCAATAACTTAAGCAATAATAAATAACAAAAAATATAGATAATGATACTCATAAGTTTCAGCTTATCGCCGAAGTCTCAAAAGTGCTCTCGCTCAGCTCGTTGTTCCCAATCGGCGCTCAACTTTATCGGCTGTCAACTTAATCGGTTATTATCGTGGGTCATTACAGAGTTAAAATGTCATATTATTATTATTATTATTATTATTATGGTACATTTACTTACACTCACACCCCCAGTTCTTACACGCCGCCGCTAACCAATGAAACTAGTGCCACCAGTTCGATAATGAAGCGGTGAAGACGAATAGACGTGCTGCACAGCAGAGACGAGCTTGGTAGGATGGTCTCCAGGTTGTGCGTAATCTTCATCATTTGCGTCATCGTCTTTAGCCGCTGAAGGAAGACTGGGAGTAGGCAATTGGTTAATTGGTACTTAGCTGTTGAGCATAACGATAGGCAGTTACCGGCGCAATATTCCTATGTGCGTGACGAAGCGTGTACAGGGTTCCATCGCTCATCAAGTTGATCATTGCTTGATCACGAACGATCATCGGCAACGCGCGCATTGTTCGTGGGCCACATTCACCAATCGTGTCCTGTACTTCACTAGCACGACTTTACCTTACTCGAGACTAGCGAGAGATGCTCGGATGCAAGGCCAACTTCTTCCTCCTCTTGACCTCTGAGCTCTATAAACCTCCGGCTGCTTATCCTCCTCAATCTAAAACTTCGCCATCTCCACCAGACCCTCGACGGTTAATGGATTCGTATGCGTTTCCAGCAGCTAATCTGCATCAACGCGGCTCGCATTCAGCCAAATCTACCTCTCCCAGCAGCCAGGCTAGCGTAACTGCCCATCCACGGCCAAGTTTCTTGAAGCCTTTGCGGTTAGACCTGTTTGGTCGTGGACAATTTCAGCCGGCAACTTTTTCCAGCTGGCCTTCGCAGTCTTCGTCTTCATGCTCTTCAACCCTGCTTGTATGTTCTTCCGACAGGTGGCTATGGTATACTGCAGCTGGTACTCCTTCAGCAAGAAGTTCGCAAGGCGTACACCTTCGACTGGGTGCTTCGCCACATTTCGAGTGCAGAAAGCCTTGAAAGCGCGAATAAGGCTTTGACCCATGTGCTGGATGAGGGAAGTGGTGTTGAGAGGAAGAAACTCTATTAGCACACCATCATAGGATAAGTCTTGCGCATGAGATCCAGCATTATCCATGAGAAGAAGAACAGAACACTAGGTGAGGCGTTCGCTTTTTATGACCTCAGTCCCGAGGTCGTGGGGTGGAATTCTGCTGTGAGTGCGCCTCATCGGCAATGCAAGCAGTGGTGATAGCCGCCAATACTAGCTGAGTTAACACCCTCTTTTGTATAGCGACATAGGAGCCTTTACGGCTATCACCACCGCTTGTAGCGTCAATAAAGAACTACCCACTATAGAATGCGAACCACGACCTCGGTCTCAAGGTGGCAAAAAACAACCACATTACTTCGTGTGCCATCATGGCTCGCCAAAGGCTCTTCTGCCGTTATACAAAAAGAGCCTTTTTAATCAGCTAGTATTAAAATCGAGTCACTTCTCCACAAAATGCAGCTAGCAGACTTACGGATGAAGCGCTCCTGAAACTAGTCTGATTGTAGCTGCTTCGTGATCCAGCCCTTGCCCTTGTGCATCCAATGGACAGGCAGCAGGTTCTTGTTTTTATTGATCAGGGTCCTAATTTTCTTGACCTTGCAAGTCACGGCAGGCTTTAGCGAAAATCTTTCGGTATTTCAGCAGGCAATGATCGTAAGGCGATCCTTGCAGTCTCGAAGCAGCGGACATAGACCTCATCCTTAAAAATGAATATCCGGTCGGCATTCTTTTTCAGAACTGTCCTCTTCTAATTAAACAACCACCCTTAACGATACTCGCCCTCCTCATTAATCTTCTGAAGCGTTTCATTTTTACTTATTCTTCTATGCTGCCGATTGCTCAGCACGGGCAGCTTCTCTGTTGACTCCACCTACAGTTTTGATTGATCTAGGCGTGTGAAAGAATAAGAAACCAGTCGGGGTTGCGTTTTCAGTTGTCTGGCAGTTTATCAAATTTAGCAAGTTTCAATAAAAAATAAATAAATAAATAAAGTTTTTCAAAAAAGTTTCAAAATCAAGTTTCAGTTAGGGTGTGCTCGTCGAGACCATTTACAGAAATAAGGTTACCTATAACTAGAGGTTTACTGCAAATTCGGCTAAGATTCCGAAGACAAGAGGTAAGTTGGGCCTCCTGAGTTCTAGCAAGCCTGACGACCACGAATTTAGAGAAATTCACATCCGGTGCACCAGGAATTCTGTTTGCCAGATATCTTGTGCATGAGATTCCTGTGCAGTAGGAATTCTTTTAGCCATGGATCGTGTGCTCTAGGAATGTTATTATTGTGCACTAGGGATCCTGTGACATAGGGCTCCGGTGAGCTATGGACCCTGTGATCCATAGATCCCGTGCTCCATTGATTCAGTGCACTAGGGATCCTTTCCTTTAGTGATCATGTGCGCCAGGAATCACGCAGGCTAGGGATCGTGTCCGCATGGAATCCTGTATGCTAGAGATCGTATGCGCTAGGGATAGTGTGCGCTAGGGATCTGTGAGCTTAAGATTTTCTGAGCTAGGAATCCTGTGAGCCAGAGATAGCGTGTGCGCTAGAGATCATGCATGCTAGGGATCCTAGGCGTTGGGGATCCTGTCAACTACGGATCCTGAGAGCTGGAGATCGTGTAAGCTCGGGTTCCTGTGAGTTTGGGATTCTGTGAGTTAGGAATCCTGTGCAACAAGGATCCTGTTCGTCAGAGATCCTGTGCCATAGGGCTTCTGTGCCCTCGGAATTGAATTCGCAAGGAATTCTGATCGCTAGGGATACTATCAGCTAGGGATCCTGTGCACTGGAAATCCTGTGAGCTATGGATCCTGTAGGCAAGGGATCCTGTGCGCCAGGGATCCTGTGCGCCAGGGATCCAGTGCGCTAGGGATCCAGTGCGCTAGGGATTCTGTACTGTAAGGACCAAGCGCAATATTGATTTTGTCCCCTAGGCATCACGTGCACCTGGAACCATGTTCATAAGAGATCTTGGACCCTAAAGATCCTGTGCACTAGAAATCATGTTTATCTGAGATCCGGTGTGCGAAGGATTCTGTGAGCTAGGGATCCTGTGCACTAGAGATGAAACTTGTGATCTAAGCACCCTGTGAGCTCTGAATCCTGTGTGCCAGAGATACAGTTTGCCAGAGATCTTGAGCTCTAAGGACCCTGTTTACTGGGGATGCTGTGAGCTGGGCATACTGTGGGTTAGAGACCATGCATGCTAGGTATCAAGTGAGCTTAGGATCCTGCTAGCTAGGTATTATGTCTGTTATGGATCATGTGTGCTAGGCATCCTGCACCATACGGATTATGTCCACTAAAGATCCTGTGCAGTAGGAATCCTGTCCGCCATGGATCTATGCGCTAGGATTTCTGTGAGCTAGAGATCCGTAGAGACAGGAATCCTGAGAGCCATGTAACCTGTTCGCCAGAGATCCTGTGCACTAGGGAGCCTGTGTGCTAGGAATCCTGTTTGCCACTGATCCTGTGCCATAAGGTTCCGGTGATCTGGGGATCCTGTGACCTAGGCATTCAGTTCGTCACTGATCTTCTCCCTGGGGGTCCTGTGACCTGGAGATCATGTTAGCTAGGGATCCCGTGAGCCAGTGATCCTGTGTGACCGGGATCCTCTTCGCTAAGCATTGTGTGCACTATGAATATTAGAGTACCAGGGATCATGTGCGCCAGAGATCCTGTTCCGAAGCGATCCTGTATGCTAGGGATTGGCTGTGCCAGGGATCCTGAGCACTAGTCATCCTGTGAGCTAGGGATCATATGAGCTTAGGATCGTGACAGCTAGGAATCATGTGTGCTAGGCATCCAGTGCTCTAATGATCATGTCTACTAGGGATTCTGCGCACTGGTTATCCAGAGTGCTTGGGATCCTGTGAGCCAGGGATCCTGTGTGCTAAGCATCCGATGCATCAGGGTTAGTCTGCTATAAATCCTGTACACTATAGATCAGGCGTGCTAGGGATACAGTTAGCCATGGATCCTGTGAGACAGGGATCGTGTTCTCCATCATGGGCACCAGGGATCTTTTGCCCTAGGGATCGTGTTTGCTAGGGATCATGTGCACTAGAGATCATGTCCACTAGGGTTCATGTGAGCTAGGGATCTGTGTGTACTAGGGATCATGTGAGCCAGGGATTCTGAGCACCAGGGATCTCTCTTGAATGCGATAATGGGCGCACTAGATCCTCTGCGCTAGGGATCCTGTGCACCAAGGATCCTGTGAGTAGGAATCCTGTGCACTATGGATCCGTTAAGCTATGGATCTTGCGTGCCAGGGAATGTGTAAGCTAGGTTTCGTGTGAGTTGGGATCCTGTGAGCCAAGGATCTTGTCGGCTAGGGATCCCGTTCACGTGGGATCCTGATCGGCTGGGATCATGTGCACTATGGATCGTGTAAGCTAGGGAAGATGTTAGCCTAGGGTCCTGAGCACAAGGAATCCTTTATGCCAGAGATCCTTTAAGTTATCAAGGGCACTATTATTGTTATAAGTAGGCATCCTGTGTGCTAGGTATACTGGGTGCCAGTAATCCTAAGTGCCACGGATCCCGACCACTGGCAATGCTGGGACCCATCGATTCTTGCCAGAGATCCCGTGCGTTAGGTATCCTGTGCGCTAGGTTTAATGTAAGCTAGGGATCCTGTTTGCCTGGCATCCAGTGCACCAGGAATCCTGTAAGCCAGAGATCCTTTGAGTAGGGATCCTGTGAGCTAGGGATTATGTGAGCTAATGATCTGATGAGCCAGGGATCTCCTGCCCTAGGGATCATGTCCACCAGGGATCCGGTGCGCTCAGGATCTATTGGTCAGGGAGAGAGTCTGCAGATAACCTGTCCACTGGGGAACCTTTTGGCCAGGGATCCTGATCGCCAGGGATCCGGTGCACTAGGGATCATGTAAGCTAGGGATCCTGTTCGTCTGGGATCCTGTGCAAAATGCTGGTAACTTGGGATCCTGTGCAGCAGGAATCCTGTAAACCAGAGATGCTTTGAGTAGGCGTGGTGTGAGCTAGGGATCGTGTGAGTTAAGGATCCTGTGAGCCAGGGATCTCCTGCTCTAGGGATCATGTCCACCAGGGATCCCGTGCACTAAGATCCGTTAGCAGAGAGAGAGAGAGAGAGAGAGAGAGAGAGAGAGAGAGAGAGAGAGAGAGTCTGCCAGGGATCCTGTACAATAGGAATCTTGTGAGCTCTGGATTTCTATGTGCTGGCAATCCTGTGAGGTTGGGATCATGTGAGTCAGAGAACCTGTTTGCCAATGATAGTGAGGATATAGGGATCTTGCAAGCTGAGGATCCTGTGTGCTAGGGATCCTGTGGGTAATTTATCCTGGTAGCCAAGGATCCTGTGCACTTGTGATCTTGTGCACTATATATGATGTGTGCTAGCGATCCTGTGCACCAGTTTGCTATGCGCAAGGGATAATATGAGCTTGGAATCCGGTGGAGTAGACATCCTGTGCATTAGGGAGCCTGTGGCCTAGTATTCTTGGGAGCTAGGGATCCTCAGAGTAGGGGATCCAGTCTTCTCTTAATAGTGTGAGCTAGGAATCCTAGTGGCCAGGGATCATGTGCCCTGCGGATCCTGTATGCTAGGACCCTGCGAGCTAGGGATCCTGTGAGCCAGGGATTCTGTCCACTGGAGATCCAGTTCACCAGGAATCTTGCTTGCTTGGGATCCGGTGGGCTATGGATTATGTTAGCTAAGCATTATGTTCGCCAGGGATCATGTGCCCTGGGGATCCTCAATGCCAGGAATGCTGTGAGCTAGGGATCTTGTTAGGTAAGGTAGTTGCTTTTCACGACCTCGGCCCGAGGTCGTGGGTTCGAATACTGTGGTGGGCGATCCTTCATCACCACTCCAAGCGTTGGTGATAGCCGTAAAGGCTCTTCTGTCGCTATTCAAAAGAAGCTGTTGAATCAGCTAGTTAATTTTTAATTAAAAAATTCTTCACAGGGGATCCTGTGCACCAGGGAACCTGTCCGCAAGAGATCCTGTTTCCCAGGGATCCTGTTCGCTAGGGATACATTGCGCTAGGAAACCTCTGCACTAGGGATCGTGTGAGCTTGAGATCCCGTGTCCTTAGGATCCTATGCGCCAGGGATCCTGGGCGAGGAGGATCCTGTTCGCCGGGGATCCTGTGAGCTATAATGATCCTGTGAGCAAAGGATCCTCTGCTCTAGGGATCATGTTCACCAGGGATCCAGTGCACTAAGGATCCGTTGGCTAGGGTAACAGTCTGCCAGGGATTGTGTATGCTAGTAATTCTGTGCTCTAGGAATTCTGTTCGCTAGGGATCTTGTGAGCTAGGGATCCTACCTGCTAGGATGCCTGAGAGGTAGGAATTCTGCAAGCCATGCAACCTGTTCGCCAGTAATCATGTGTGCTGGGGATCCTGGGAGCAAATGATCATGTGCACTAGGCTCCAGTGTGCAAGTAATTCTTGTAGCCAAGGATCCTATTTGCTATTGATCCTGTGCACTATAGATGCTGTGTGCTACGGATCCTGTGGGCCGCTTTACTGTGCACAAGGGATACTGTGAGCTAGGAATCCTGTGTGGTATACATCCTGTGCACTAGGAATCCTGTGCCCCAGGAATCCTTTGAGCAAGGGATCCTGAGAGTAAGAGAGCCGATGTGCTCAGGATAATGTGTGCTAGGCATGCTTATGGCCAGGGATACTGTGCCCTGGGGACTCTGTATGCAAGGGATCCTATGAGCTGGGAATCTTGTGAGCTGGGGGAACCTGTTTGCTAACTGTCCGGTGCACCAGGGAGAGAGTCTGCCAGAGAGACTCTGTGCTAGGGACCAGGCATGCTAGGGATCCTCTTAGCCAGGCATCTTATGAGACGGATATGGTTTTCTCAAGCGATCCGGCACGCCAAAGATATTGTGCCCTAGGGATCATGTGCTCTAGGGATCATGTGCACAAGAGATCATGCCCACTGGGGATGCTGTGAGCTAGGGAATTGGATCGCTGGACATCGTGTGGACTCGTAATCCTGCTAACCAAGGATTCTGTTCACCAGGGATGCTGTCGGCCAAGGATCCTGTCTACTAGGGATCCTTTGTGCTATGGATCCTGTGCGCCAATGATCCTGTGAGCTAGGAATCCTATGGGTAGGGTTCCTGCGAGCCAGGGAACCTGTTCGCAAGGGATCCTATTCACCAGGAAATCTGCCCGTGAGAGATTATGTTTCCCAGGGATCCTGTTCGCTAGGGATACTATGCACTAGGGAGCCTGCGCATCCTGTGAGCCAGGGATCCTGTGTGCTAAAGACCTTGAATGCTATGGATCCAGTCAGCTAGGGATCATGTGACCCAGGGTTTCTGTAAGCTAGAGATCCTGCGCTCTAGTCATCTTTTGCGCTGGGGAACATGTCCTCTAGGGATCCTGTGAGCTCGGGATAATTTTTGCCACTGATCCTGCAAGCCAGGCATCCTGAACGCTAAGGATCATGAACGCTAGGCATCCTGTGCTGTGGGGTTCATGTCGCTAGGGATCCTGTGTGCTGGTTATCCAGAAAGCTTGGCATCACGTGAGCCAGGGATCTTATGCGCTAAGGATCTGGTGCACCAAAAAGAGTCTTCCAGGGATCCTGTCCACTAGGGATCAGGCATGCTAGGGATTCAGTTAGCCAGTGAACCTGTGAGCTAGTGATCTTGTGCTCTAGGCATCATGTGCACTAGAGATCATGTCCACTAGGTTTCCTGTGAGCAAGGGATCATGTGCTCTATAGATTTGTGTGTGCTAAGGATTCTGTTTGCCACGGTATCCTGTGCACCAGGGATATTGTCGGCTAGGGATCTTGTTCGCCCGGTATCCTGATTGCTAGCGATCCTGTACGCTATGATCATGTAAGCTAGGAATTCAGTTCGCCCGGGATCCTGCTCACCTGGAATCGTGTAAGCCAGAGATTCTTTGAATAAGGATCGTGTCCGCCAGGAATTCTGTGAGCTAGGGAGCATGTTAGCCAGTGATCCTGTAAGCTAGGGAGCATGTTCGCTAACGATCTCGTCGCTGGTTATCCAAAGAGCTTGGAATCCCGTGAGCCAGGGATCCCGTGCGCTAAGGATGTAGTGCCTGGGAGAGAGTCTGCCAGATATCCATTACACTAGGGATCCTGTTAGCCAGGGATCCTGTGAGACAGGGATCTTGTGCTCTAGGGATCATGTGCAGTAGAGATCCCGTCCAATAGACTTCCTTTAAGCTAGGGACCGTGTGCGCTAGTGATCTGTGTGTGCTATGTATCCAGTAGTCCAGGGATTCTGTGCCCCAGGGCTCCCGTTCACCTGCAATCCTGTGTCCAAACGATCTTTTGCGCAGGGGGATCCATTGCGCTAAGGATCTAGTGAGCCGGGGATGCTGTGAGCCTGGGATCCTGTTCGCACAGGGATCTTGTGCACCAGTCATCCTGTCCACTGGCTATCCTGTTCGCCTGGGATCCTGATCTCAAGGGATCCTGTTCGTTAGGGATCATGTACACTAGGGATTCAATTCGCCTCGGATCCTGCACACCGGCAATTCTGTAAGACAGAGACTCTGTGAAGTAAATCTTTGAAGTAGGGATCATATAATAATAATAATAATAATAACAACTCACTTGATAAAGTGCCCTCAGAGAACTCAATCTCTCTCTAGGTGCTTTACATTTGCTGTAAAGTAAAATGCAATTGAATGGTAAGTAAAATCATGCTTGAAAAACAAACGAGATGAATAATATGGTTAGGGGTGACATGCACAGGGTCAGCATGCAAATATAGTTAGTGACAGCATGCACAGTGTCAGCACGCATAAGCACATCAAAGACGAATCACAGGGACCCACTAAATGCTGTCCTAAATAGGTGTGTTTTTAGGTTCCTTTTAAATGTGGTCAGGTCAGGGGATGCTTTGACGCAGGTCGGGAGGGAGTTCCAGGCTTTGGGAGCATATGAACTAAATGCACGGTCTCCAAAGGATTTAAGGTTTGTATGAGGTATTTCTAGACGGTTGGATTCCGAAAAGCGGGTGGCACGATGCTTGGCCTGATGGGGTAGTATATCTGACAGATAGGCTGGAGCCATAGAATGAAGGGACCTAAAAGTGAGCGACAAAACCTTGACGTCAATCCGTTGCTTGACTGGTAGCCAGTGCAGGTCGGCGAGAAGTGGAGTAATGTGGCAACTGCGACGCTCACGACAGACAAGCCTAGCTGCAGAGTTTTGCACAAGCTGCAATCGTCTGATCGCACATGCTGGTAGGCCAGTAAGCAGTGAGTTGCAGAAGTCGAGACGGGATGTCACGAATGCATGAACTAACTTGGACGTGGTATCTTTATCTAAACAAGCCCGAATTTTAGCAATGTTATGAAGCTGAAAATAGGCGGATTTGACTGTGGAGCTGATATGGTCGTCTAACGAGAGGTCGCTTTGGAATATGACACCTAGATTCCGAGCTGATTCGACAGGAGATATGCTGGCAGAGCCAATTTTGAGAGTCAGCCTTTCCAATCTCTGGATCACACTGGGTTTGCCCACAACTAGTAAGTTAGTTTTATCACCGTTAAGTTTTAGAAAATTTGCTGCCATCCATGTGCGGATGTCATCAATGCATGCAGCTAGTGAGTTGAGAGAATTTGAGGTGCTCGAAGGCTGGGAGGGATCAAAGCAGAAAGATCAAGCAAAACAAGCAGATACACTCTACCCATGTCTGCATTCCTAAGTAGGTCATTGTATACCCGAAGCAATGCCGACTCTGTCGAGTGATTAGCTCTAAAGCCAGACTGGAACTTACTAGCAACGTGTGAGGTTTCGATATACAAGTTTAGCTGGTCCGCCACGACCCGTTCGAGTGTCTTTGATAGGAATGGTAGAAGGGATAATGGGCGGTAGTTGCTCAAGTTCTCTTGGTCAAGTGTAGCATTCTTGAGAAGTGGCCTGACTACAACTTTTTTGAAAGGTGCTGGGACATGACCTGAGGCTAATGACATATTAATTATGTTAGTTATGCATGGCAGCAGCAGATCAATGCAACGTAGGAGCAGGACAGTGAGAATAGGGTCCAGAGGACTTGTTGTCTTCTTTGATTGAGATACGAACTTTAGGACTAGATCACTAGTGACCTGCTTAAATGCAGACATTGAGGTGCAGCCAGGAACCAAGGAACAGCATTCTAGTGGGGAGGTTGTCATCGCAGGGATGGATTCCCTGATCTTGTCTATCTTCTGCACAAAGAATCGAGAGAAGCGATCGGCTAGATCATTATTAGGATCATCAGGTAAGGAGCTAATCTGGGAACGGTTGAGATGGTTTATTGTCAACATCAGCATTTTTGGATTGTGCATCTGTGATTCAACAATGTTTTTATAAAAACTAGACTTAGCCTTTGCTAGGATCGATCGGTACAACCTACAGTAGTCTTCATATGCCTGTCGGTGGACAGTTAGTCCTGATCTTTTGTATGCTTTTTCAAGCTTTCGTTTAGTAGACTTGGCTAGTTTAATGTCTGCGGTAAACCATAGGCCGTCTGGGCGGGGGCGCACAGTGCGCTTTTTCAGAGGGGCAAACTCGTCTAGCGTGTCAGCTAGTGTCGTGTTGAAGCTATCTACCAATGATGACAGATCGGAGGGAGGATTGAGCAGTAGAGGTGAAGCAGATATTCTCGCACGGACAGCATCGATGTCAAGGGTCTTGAGGTTTCGCGATTCACAGGTTATTGTAGAGGAGGATGTGGGCACACACTGTAGATTGAATGAGATCTGCATGTGGTCAGATAAGCATAATTTGGTAATAATTGGTGATGACAGAGTGCAGTTATATGAGAAAATCTGGTATATGAGCTAATGATCTTGAGAGCCAGGTAGCTCCTGCTCTATGGATCATGCCCAGCAGCGATCTGCCCTCAGGATCTGTTTGCCAGGGAGGGAGTCTGCCAGGGATGCTGTATGCTAGGGATCATGTGCACTATTATTTCTGCTTGCCAGGGATCTTTTGAGCTGGGTATCATATGCTCTAGGAATCCTGGAAGATAGGGATCCAGGTAGCCATGGATCGTGTGCGCTAGGGATTCTTCACACCAGGGATCCTTTGAGGTAGAGATCCTTTGAGTAGGGATCATGTATCCTGTGTTTCAGGGATCCTGTGCTCTGCGTATCATATCCACTAGGGATATTGTTAGCCGGCTATCCTGGGAACTTGGGATCGCATGAGCCAGCGATCCTGTGCACTACGGATTTGGTGCAGCTGCAGAGTCTGCGAGAGTCATGTATGCTAGGAATCAGGCGTTCTCTGGATCCTGTTAGCCAGGGATCCTGTGAAGTAGGGGTTGCATTCGATAGCAATGGTGAGCACCAGGATCGTGTGCGCAAGGATCATGTGAGCTAAGAATCCTGTTAACCAAAAATTATTTGACTATGGATCTTGTGAGCTAGGTATCATGTGAGCTAGGGATCATGTGAGCAATGATCCTGTGCTCTAGGGTTAATTTCCACTGGCGATCCTGTGTGCTGGTCATCTTTAGAGCTTAAGATCATGTGAGCCAGGGATTCTGTTGCTATGGATCCGGTAGTCCAGGAAGAGAGTCTGCAAAGGATCCTGTAGGTTAGCACTCAGGCATGCTCGGGATCCTGTTAGCCAGGGATCGTGTGAGGCAGGAATCCTGTTCGCTAGCGATCGTGTGCACCAGGGATCTTGTGCCCTTGGGATCCTGTGCTCTATGGATCATGTGCGCTACAGATCATGTCACTGGGGATCCTGTGCACTTGGGATTCTGTGCACTACAGATCATTCACTGGGGATCCTGTGAGCCAGAAATTATGTGCACTAGAGATCTTGATCGTCAGTAATCCTTTGAGCTAGGAGTCCTGTGAGTAAGGATCCTTTGAGCCGGAGATTCCTTTGGCCAGAGATATCGTGTACTGGGGATCGTGTACGCTGGAGATCCTATTCGCCAGAGATCCTGTGAGCTAGAAATCGTGTGAATAGGAATCCTTTTCGCCAGAAATCCTATGCATGAGGGATCCTGTCTGCTGGAGATCCTGTTCTCCATGTTCACTATTGATACTGTGCGATAGGAAGGCTGTGCACTAGAGATCCTGTGAGCTAGGGATCAAGTGAGCTAGAGATATCGTACCTTGAGGATCCTGTGCGACAGGGATCTTGGGCGAGGAGGATCCTGTCCTCTGGTGATCCTGATCTCGAGAGATCTAGTGTCCTAGGGATCGTATGCTCTATGCATCATGTATGATAGGGATCCAGTGCACTAGGTATCCTGTGCGATAGGAAGCCTGTGCACTAGAGATCCTGTGAGCTAGGGATCAAGTGAGCTAGAGATATCGTACTCTTAGGAACCTGTGTGCCAAGAATCCTGTGCCAGGGGGATCATGTCTGATGGGGATACTTATCGCGAGGGATCCTGTGCCCTAATTATCGTGTGATCTAAGGATCCTGTATGCCAGGGATCATGTTTTCCAGGAATTTGGAGTGGTAGAGATCCTGTGAGCTAGGGATCTTGTGTCACAGATCAAGTGAGTTGGGATCCTGTGAGCTAGCAATCCTGAGCACCTGCAGTAGAGTCTGCTAGGAATCGTGTGCACTAGGAATCTTGTGCACTAGGAATTGTGTTCGCCTGTAATCCTGTACGCTAGGGACACTGTGACCTATGAAGCCTGTGCCCAAGGGATAATGTGAGCTAAACCCTTGTGTTGTAGACATCCTGTGCATGGGTGATCATGCACGATACGAATCCTGTGAGCTAGGGGTGCTGTGAGACAGGGATCCCGTGCGCTCGGGATCACGTTAGCTAGGGATCCTTTTGGCCAGGGATCCTGTGCTCTTGGGATGCTGTATGCTAGGGACCCGGTGAGCCGGGGATCATTTCAGCTGGGGATCCTATTTTCCAGGGATCCTGTTCGCCAGGGATCCTGTTCGCCTTGGAACCTTCACACCAGGGCTCCCGCGAGGTAGAGATCCTTTGAGAAGGGATCCTGTTTGCCAGAGATCCTTTGCTTTGGGCACAGAGTCCATGTGGGATCTTGTGGGATGGTTATCCTGAGAGTATGAGATCGTTTGAGCCAGCAATCCTGTGTGCTAAGGATTCGGTGAGTCGGGAAGAGAGTCTTCCAGGGCTCTGTATGCTAGGGATCATGCATGCTAGGGATCCTCTAAGCCAGGGATCATGTGAAACATGGACCATATTCGGTAGCGATCCTGAGCACCAGATATTGTGTGCCCTAGGGATCCTGTGCTACAAGGATCACCTGCGCTACAGATCATGTCCACTAGGGATGCTGTGAGCTAGGGATCTTGTGCGATAGCGATCCTGTGTGAAAGGCATTCTCTAAGCAAAGGATTCTGTCCACCAGGGATCCTGTCCACCATGGAACCTGCGAACTAGGAATCCTGTGAGTAATGATCATGCGAGTGGGGGATCCTGTTCGCCAAGAATTCTTTGCACCCAGGATCCTGTCTGATGGAGATCCTGTTTGCCAGGAATCCTGTTCGCTAAGGATATTGTGCTCGAGGAAGCCTGTTCACTTGGCATCCTGTGCGCCACGGATCCTGTGCAAGGGGATTCTTTCTGCTTGGGATCCTGATCGCGAGGGATCCTGTGCCCTAGGGATCGTGTGCTCTAGGGATAATGCATGCTAGGCATCTTGTGCACTAGGGATCCTATGAGCTGGGAATCCTATGTGCTAGGGATTCCATTCGGCAAAGATCCCTAATGATAATAGTAATAACAATAATGCACTGAATAAATCGCCCTCTGAGAACTCAATCTTTTTCTATGCGCTTTACATTTGCTGCAAAGGGAAACGCGATTGAATGGTTAGTAATATCATGACCCTTGAGCTAGGGATCCAGTGTGCCAGGGATCCAGTGAGCTAGAAATCCTGTGAGTTGGGATTCTGCAAACCCTGTGATTTTGGTAGCCAGAGATCTTGTGCACCAGAGATCCGGTCTGCTAGGGATCTAGTTTGGCAGGTATCCTGATCGCCAGGGATCCTGTGCGTTGGGAATCATGTAAGCTAGGGATCCAGTTCACCAGGGATCCTTCGGTACCAAGTATCGTGTGAGCTAGAGATCATTTGAGTAGGGATACTGTGACCAATAAATCATATTAGCTAGCGATCCTGTGAGCCAAGGATCCCGTGGGCTAGGGATCCTTTGCACTAGGGATTTTCTCTACTGAGCATCGTTTTTGCCAGGTACCCTGTTCACCAGGAACCTGTGTGCTTGGGATCATGTGAGCTAGGGGTGATGCTTGCTAGACATCCGGCGCACCAGGGATCCTGTGAGCCAGACATTCTTTGAGTATGGATCATGTGTTCTAGAGATCATGTGAGCGATGGATCCTGGGTGCTGGTTATCCTGAGAGTTTGGGATTGTGTGAGCCAGGAATCTTGCTGCCCAAGGATCCGTGTGATAAGGAGAGAGTCTGTTATGGATCCTGTAAGCTAGGGATCAGGTGTGCTAGGGACTCTGTTAGACATGGATACTGTGAGGCAGGGATCCTGTTCGCTAGTGATCATGTGCACACGGGATCCAGTGCCCTAGGGATCCTCTGCTCTCGGGATCATATGCACTAGAGATCATGTCCACTAGGAAACCTGTTAGCTAAGGATCCTGTGCGCTAGGTATCCTGTGAGCTAGGAATCGTGTAAGCGAGGGATCCTGTGAGTCAGGGATCCTTTACTGTAATGATAAATGTCCACTAGGGATAATGTGTACTGGTTATCCAGAGAGATTGGGATCGTGTGAGCCAGGGATCGTGTGCATTAAGGATCTGGTGCAGCAGGGAGGGAGTCTGCCATTGACCCTTTAGGGATCTGGCGTGCTAGGGACCTTGGCACGTAAGCTTGGATCCTGTGAGGCAGGGATCATGTTAGCTAAAGATTATATGCACCTGGGATCCTGTGCCCTAGGGATCTTGTGCTCTATAGATTATATATGCTAGTAATCATGTCCAATAGGGATCCTGTGCGCTAGGGATGCTGTGGCTCAGGGATCTGGTGTGCTACGGATCTTGTAATATGTGCACCACGTGCTCAAGGGCTCCTGTGCACTAAGGATCCTTTGTGCTTGCGATCCTTTTCGCCATGGATCCTATGAGCTAGGAATCCTATGAGTTGGGATACGGCGAGCCAGGGATCCTGGGCACCAGGGATCTTTCTGCTGGGGATCCTGTTTGGTTGGGATTTTGTGAGCTAGGAATCTTGTGAGCACTGATCCTGTGAGTAGGGATCCTGCGAATTCGGGATCGTGTTCGACAGGGATCCTGTGCACCAGGGATAATTTTCGCCGGGGATCCTGTGCAATAGGGACCATTTGAGCTAGGGATCATGTCCGCCAGGGATCCTATGCACTAGGGATCTTGTGAGCTACAGATCCTTTTGGAAGGGTTCTGTGAGCTAGGAATCTCGTGAGTTAGTGATCCTGTGAGCTAGGGTTTCTGTACACGAGGGTTCATTTGCGCCAGGGATCCTGCGAGCTAGGGATTATACGTACTTGGACACCTGTGAGCCAGGGAAAATTTTTGCCAGGGATTGTGAGCTCTAGGGATCCCGTGCGTCAGTAATCCTGGTAACCAAGAATCCTGTGGGCTATTGATCCTGTGCACTAGAGATCCTGTATGCTAGGGATCCTGTGAGCCAGCTTGCTGCTCACCAGGTATCCTGTGTACTCGGAATCCTGTGTGGTAGATATCCTGTGCACTATGGATGCTTTGCACTTATTATCCTGTGAGCTAGTGGTCCAATTAGTCAGGGATCCGCTACGGTCGGGATCATGAGAGTTTGGGATTCTTTTGGCCAGAGATCCTGTTCCCTGGGGATAGTGCATGCTATGGACCCGGTGAGCCAGGGATCCTGTCCGCTGGGTATACTTTTTGCCAGGGATCCTGTGCACTAGAATCATGTGAGTAAGGGATCACGTTCACCAGGGATCCTGTACCGTGGGGATCCTGTGGACTTGGGATCTTGTTTGCTAGGGGTCCTGTGCCATGACTATCTTGTGCGCTTGGGATCCTATGCTCCTGGGATCCTGTGAGCTAGGAATCCTGTGAGTAGGGATCCTGTTCGCCAGGGATTCAGTGGGCTAGGGAGCATGTGCACTAGTGATCATGATCGCTAGGGATCCTGTGAGCAGGGGATCTCGTGCACCAGAGATCTTGTAAGGTACACATCCTTTGAGTAGGGATCCTGTTAGCCAGAGATCCTGTGAGCAAGGGATCCCGTTTGTCAGAGCTCCTGTGCACCAGGGATCCTGTCTGCTGGGTGTCTTCTTTGCCTGAGATCCTGTGGGCTAGGAATTGTGTGTTTAGGGATCCTGTTTGCCAGGGATCTTGTGCACCAGGGATCCTTTCAGCTGGGTACCCTGTTCGTCAGGGATGCGGTTCCCTGGGGAATTTGTGCATTAGGATCGTGTGAGCTAAGGATCCAGTGAGCTAGGGATCTTGTGCACCATGAATCCTGTGAGTTAGAGATCCTTTGAGCTAGTGATCATGTGAAATAAGGATCATGTGAGCTAGGGATCATGTGAGTTAGGGATCTTGTGCACCCGGGATCCTGTGAGTTAGGGATCCGGTTCACTAGGGATCTTTTGCACCATGATCCTGTGAATTAGGAATCCATTGAGTAGGGATCCTGTGAGCTAGCGGTCAGGTTAAAAACAGCTGGTACTCCGTGGAGCAGGCCGGCTGGGTCTAGTTAGTAGAGGGCTCTATGAAATAATAAATTCAGAACGTTTAATGTAATTTTTCTCGGCATCCTCATTAAATGGGGCTTAGAAGATGCATTATAATTGTAAGAAATCCGGCAATTCTGCTAGCCTTGCAAGTCTGAATGTCTTGATCGCAGGTGTCCAAGCTACTAGTTTCTTGTAACACACAAAATCTTTCTTGCATCAACCAACAAGTGCAATTACACTCGAGTCCAAAATGTGGCTTTTGCTAGTGCCAATGCTTCTTCTCGTGGCTTGAGAGACCTATAACCTAGCTAACCATATTCAATACCTTGGTCCGATACTGCAACTTGTTGACAGGTTGAGCCTCTTTCCTGATCTTCTCGCATGAGAGAAAGGCAGAAATGGATACAAGCATCAGCCTGCCATGGCAGAAAACAACCTGTATTTCTCGTAGCTAAGGCTTGCTTGGTGATTCGGTCTGACATTGAGCTGGGCTGTTGTGACGGCGGCATCACGGCTTACTCGCAGCTCCTTTTCTTTTGCTTTTTCTAAATCGTCACAGTTGTTCACTTATCTTGAGTAGGTGGAGAATGGGAGCTAAGGCTGGTAAGTGCCGTGATGCACTAAAGCAGTGCAGCATTAACAGCCACAGCAGTGCAGGTCTTAACAGGAGGTAGAATTTCGCAAATCCGGAAAGTACGGAGCTAGTAAGTCTCGGTTCAAGCTGGATATTTTCAGCTAAAATACCTTCTTTATCATTCGAAAGCAAGCTGCTGCAGCACAGTCGCGTCGGGTCTCTCCTGCCTCAGTGCAAAGTAAGAGCTGATCACAGTTCCTGCCTTCGCTTTAAGCTGCTTTGGGCATCAGTAGTTTGGGGGAGGCACACCTAGAAACAATGAAAGCAGATGTAACTGTCTCTGCGACTGCAATCAAGCTTGACAAATGTAGCATATCGTGGTAAGGCTGGCGCTTCAAGCCTCAGTGCGGACTAATGAAATAAAGGTTGCAAAGGAAGATGCAATGCAAAGACAAGGAATCTAGGCCAAGCGGCAATGCATGCCTTTAATTAGATACGAGTGAGACGTTCTTGATCGCTTTTAATTCAATGCAATCGTTGGTTGATAGTTTGGCATATTTACCTCAATATTAATTGGCATTTCTTACATAGTCTAGAAAAATATTCACTTTCTACGATTTGTGTTTCTCCTACTGCCGAAAATGATATTTCTGTCGGTTTTACGCTGATAAAATATCCGCTAACTCTGTTTGAAATGAAAGTAGTTTCATTGTAAAATTTCAGGTATAGCATACCAATTTGCAATTCTGCTAACTTTAGAAGCGTCTGGATAACTTGGATGAGGATTAGGGCTAAGATCTCTAGACATTTTCAGTGCGTAATAATAATTAGTCTACAATCTTCCAATCAGATTGAAGATATAATGTGATTGATCTAAGTTTATTTATTTGAGTATCTTTAATCAATATAGTTGAAACCGGAAAATGCTCGTCATAACTATCATTTGAAGTGCAAAGTCCTCGAGTTACTTTCGTGTAAAAACCATTGTTCTTTGTAACTTCACGTAGAGAAATTTGATGCAGTCTGAGATCACTAATCATAATATAAACCTATAAACTAATGATATAAACTAATTAATCTCAAAACTTAAAAAAGGAGCTCTTACAACTGATGAAAGCCTTGATAGAGTATTTGCATCTCCAATGCCTAGATTTTTGACGTCCGGAACTGTAAGGTCTCCAACCATTCCTCCCCGTTGCCCATTCATAAAAAGATATACTATAGAACATTGGTGCCCAACACTTGATAGGAGTGATAGGGTTATTTTACTCAGTAGATATTGACGAAATTATACTATGTTTGTTACCTGTTTATAATCTACATGCAATTTTGTAGATCCATCATTTCCATTCCACTGTTTCGATCTTGTTACGCATCTTTTGTCATAAGCTGATAGATCTTTTCTTATTACATCAGCTTAATTTTTTCTGATAAAATTGGATTTCATGGTACCTTCATTCAACAAATCACCTAAATCGATGCACCCTCGTGGATCATCCTATTTTCACCTAGATATAACATGCAACGCGCTTCTGGGTCGGATCTTTGAAATGAAATTTAATATTTTAAACTTATATAAAGTATGGTCATTATAGGATCTTTAGGGCCAGTTAATCTTGTTACACTAATTGTATTTTAAACCAATTTGTTATTATAATCTGCATAATACCTTCTAAGTAGTTTTCGCGTTCCTCCTTCAGGATCAGGTTTATTATATCGATGTAGCATTACTAATCTTCTAATTCTCGATTCTGGTAACTCATACCATGATTCATTCTGGTTGTGCTTATGATCGCTGCCACTGTTGCATACTGCCACAAACCACACTTGCATGCTGACCCTGTGCATGTCACAGCTAACCATGTTATTCATGCTGTTTGTCAAGCATAATATCACCCATCATTCGATCGTGTTTCCTTTGCATCAAATGTAAAGCACCTAGAAAGGTATTGAGTTCTCAAAGGGTGCTCTATCAAGTGTGTTATTATTATTATCTTGTCATAGTAGTTGGCACTCCTTATGAAAAGATTGAGAAATCGTTTCATTTGTCTAGAAGGTATATATAATGTGGAACAAGCTGCTAATACCATTTAATAAAGATGTGAATGAAGTTGGAGTACATTGCAATTTGGTTAATGCGAGCAAAAATTATTACAACGAGAAGATGTACGAAACGTTATTAATCAGATTTGGGAGAGATATTTCCAGGCAGAAAAGTATACTTGCACAATGACAATCCCTCTTTTCTAGACCTTACTTTTGTTTCGCTCGAACAAAAATTGAGTTAATGGACGAGCGATTTTGGAGCAAAAGCTGTTGATTCATTATTTGTGCAGGCAAAAAAGTAATCAATTTTTGTAAAGGACGTGGCAAGGACATTGTTGGTGGAATAAAAACAGCAGTCGACGCCGCTACTGCAATTTCAAATAAAGTTAATGAGTACAAAGACGCGAAAGAAGCAAACGAGATCGTGTTGGCTTCCAAACACTCAAAAGAGATCGTGTTGGCCTCCAAACACTGGAAAGATGAAGAGAAGCCGGAGAGCAAAAGAAGGGTGAAAAAATATTATTCAACGAAGGGAAAATAAGGAATATGAAAATAAAAATAAGTAAAGGGATTGAGAAGAAGTGGGTTATGCACGGCGACTGAGAAATAGCGATCCTTTAATGCATAAATAATTATACAGATCGATGACGATCATGGCTAAGAAAGAATCAGAGAGGATATTAAAGCAAACTGAAAGTAGAGTGATCAAACCACCTCAGCATAAAAACCTCTTCTCCAGTAATAGAAAATGTCGGTACTTCAACAAGTGGAGTCAGTAGTGGTTTTTACATTAGAAAAAGGAGATATCTATCTTCAAGTACAGTATATAATGATAATATATTTGGATGTAGATAATATATTTCACATGACGGATCCGGAACTCGTCTACAATTCCCACTTTCTCTTTGTTGCGTGAGACGAAGCCTCTTGCCTACCGAATGCGTACCGAAAGCCGCTTGGGCTGTGGGTGTGCTATTTAAAACTCTCCACCTTAACACCCACATAGTCCTGACTTTGCGGAGTTACAGACGGAGATACATTATTTAACATTACATTACCGTTGCTAGCAGGAGTACCAGTATTATGAGTATCTGATTGAACTCTGGAAACTGCAGTTATTCTCGGAGGTGTTGAAAGGCTCTTGATAAATGCTAGGAATCATAGGAAAGGTAGCAATACTTTATCCTGTCTTACGCTTACTTACTGGTTGAAGGAAGCATATTACTTTAGATGGGTGCTTAAGCTCAGACAGGTGGTACTCCTGCTAGCAATGGTAATGTAATGTTAAATAATGTATCTCCGTCTGTAACTCCACAAAGTCATGACTATGTGGGTGTTGCACTGGAAAGTTTTAAATAGCGCACTCACAGCCCAAGCGGCTTTCGGTACGCATTCGGGAGCCCACAGGCTTCGTCTCACGCAAGAAAGAGAAATTGGGAAGCATAGCAAAGTCAAGAGACCAGTTGAGGTAGTGAGTAGCATGGAAGTAGCAGCTCAGGACCGCTGAAAAGGATGAACCATAGTCAGCAGCAGGAGAGTAGTTGTCGTTGTGTAAGAATTGTAGAAGCGGGTGGTTATCAAGCACCTGCTGATGAGGATGTCACATTCACTAATAATAGAGCTGCTCGGCTTTTCGATCGAATGAGCTTGAGAATTGGAGGAATTGAAGCTGAACGCTATAATAATGAGTTTGGAATGGCTATAACTTCTATAATTCTGGGTACAATGTTATATCCTAACGATTATAATAGAGGTGAAGGACTAGCATCGTTTTGGAGAAAGGATTGAGGTTCTGCTGATGTAAATTGCTAATTCCTATCCTCCAGATGTACGAGGTAACGTAGTTGCAATAGCCTCTGATACAAATCCTGCATGTGCTGATCCTGGTGGAAAACACTTTGGATAGACGATGGGAAAGCTAGCTCTCTACTAACACAAGCTCAGCCGAATGGATTCCTCAGTGGAATCCTACCTCTGGATGTGATGTCTGAATTATGTACAGATATTGATAAAATTATTGCTAACACAAGCATTGAGCTCACTCTGAAGAGAGGGGCGTTTGGAGATATGAATGTGTTGCACGTTTTGGCTGCTCCTTCTGCTGCTACGGCAGCTAACACAACCTGAGGTGCTTGAGTATTTCTAGACAAGCTTCGTCTAATTACCCCTAAAGTTAAACCTAACATATCAATACAGAGATCTATAATTGATAAAAAGCGTGAGTCGAATGATAGAATTTAACTCATTGACAGGAACTGAAGGTATCAAGTGTCACATGTAACAGGTAGTCTTCAGCAAACGTTTAGGCTTAAAGTTCAAGCGAAGGATGCAACTGTAGGTGGCTCATAGTTTCATTTCAAAATACGAATAAGTATGATAATTACACTGTTAATAACACAGAATAATATCATGCTAACGTGTAAAGCATCACATGCGATCTGGAGGTAGGAGCAAATACCCAGAATGAATTGATGAGCGCAAACTTCCCTCTAGCTCAATGAGCTGTGTCATACATGTATGTCACCCAGTTTAGGAAACAGTTCCTAGGTGTTAACAAAAGCATAGCTGTAACTGGAATTGCCCTACGCGATGGCGTTGCTCTGTATCTTTTCCACGTCATCAGTCTTAGATTCAACGAGCAATCTCTGAGGAATACTAAAATTCTTGATGTCAGTATCCAGTTTAAGAATAATCCAACTACTAACGGATGTACAGTTCGCATCCTTATGATTTCTGAAACTGAGTTCGATTTATTGTTGAGGGCAATGATGCTGCTTTGAGAGCATTGAAACCATCTCCAGTTCCAAAACCCATTGATTTATTAAAACCAATTTTTATTGCAGATAGACCAAGCAAGATTGCGATGAATGGTTAGAGTTTATGAGATTAAACACCGGTGGATCTAAAGTATTTTCAATACTAGGCAACAATTTAGTATTTGTAAATGTAAAATCTAACGAAAAAATGATTCAACTAATGGTATGTAAAAAATTTGAGAGATATATAAACAATTGATCTATAGAATTAAGACCACCGTTACTTTCTGAAAAACATGCGAACCGACAGTCTCAAAGTTACTAAAAATAGAGTTTAAAAGTATCGTAACAAACGCTAATGACAGCCCTGGCGGTGTGATTCACGATGGAGAGTCTAAAAAAACTTGTAAAGATAAAATACCTAAGATCTAGACGCTCTTGATTGAAGCTTGAGATCCTTCCGCAATACCAAGCGATATAATATTAACTTTTACGTTAGAAAATGTAGGTTCAAACATCTAGAGAGCCCAGCAAAGATAGATTTAGGAGATTAGTTGCATAAGTCACAGAAGTAGTAAATAAAGTTGAAGTTAGAAGTTGTAATGCAGAATGCTCAGCAAAGGAGACGGTTTTGCCAGGGTGTGCGGAATGAGTTACACAGACTTGGATGTGTCGGGCAATAAAGTGGTAAATGTTAAGGATCCAGTCAATCCTGGAGATTCCGTAACCAAGCGTTATGCCGATAAGAACTTTATAAGATTATCCATTACGACTACCGCATCCGCAATTGATTTATCAGATAAAATATTGGCTAACGTTGGCGTTTCGGTCAATTCTAACGATTTGATTGTTGAAAGTCAATCGGATTCCAAACTTATTAAAGCTGTTAATACCATGACTGGAGATTCGAATTTGGGAGGATTCGCTATAACATCTTTTTATTCGAACGTGACTTCTACTAATCCTTCCACACTAGATGACAACTTTGGTATTACGTATGGAGCTCTGAAACGAGATTTAGTTCTACAGACTTTCTCAGTAGAGTGTGATCTAAACATGGTAAATATTAAGATAACCAATGTTACGGATCTCATCAATGAAATTGAAGCTATTAACCAATCCTAGGCTGGCACAGCTAACGACAGGAGAGTTATCGAAGTAGTATTGCTGTGTTTACCTGGAACTACGCTGCAAGCTGCTTAAAATACGCTGAAATACTTTTCTCTACCAGCTACACCTGGATGACCATTGATAAAATTCCTATAATAATCGTTTCTTTACATGTATGTAGTTGGAGATAATAACTGCCTAAATTTATCTCAAAACTTGAATATCACATTACCACCAGGTGACATCAGAATAATAAATGTTAATGGAGTACGGAGATATTAAGCCATATTTACAAGAATTACAGTTGTATTCAAAGTTATTAGTATAACTGAGAATGTAAGTCTGCTAATTAGCTATGTAGTTAGATGAATAGAGTAGGTGAAATATTAGAAACGATAGCACCCTAAACTGCATGGTGTTTTTTGTATACCTAATAGTGATAAAGATCATGATCATCGCTTTGACTATCTTGTAAAATAGAACTGAATACGAGAGTTTGATGAACGAGGTGCATACACAGTTAGTAAAGAATATTCTCCTAGATTTGAAATGTGTCCATACCCCAACCGATGAATGCATGCTTTCACATTCTTTGTTCTCTTTAAAAATACCTGATACGTTTTAGAATATTTATTTCAAACGGATCCTTAACACTTCGCACAAACTTTCCCATCGTCAGTAAAGTCGGTTTTGTTCTCATCCTTTTTGCTTATGCAAACATAAACTTGTAACGTCTTAGGATTGAAGACTGATAGCTGATAAAAATTAATTCTGGAGTTTTAGCCTTAAATAATTTGTAAATGTGAGATTTTAACTCTACAGATATTGCAAATCGAAGCTATATAATAAATATATATGAATATTTTTCAAAACATTAAACGAAAGAAAAAGAGATGGAGAATATGATGAGAATGCTGCCATCAATGAGGTATTCAACAGTAGACCTAGAAATGTTCCTAGCGGTTTCTTTGATATTATACCAAACGATTAGCATCAAGCAGATATACCCTACATACCTAACGGTAAAGGCTACAAGTACGCATCGTGCGTTATAAATGTGGCAAGCAGGTATAAAGATGCAAGACCATTAAAGATTAAGACTGCTGGGGATGCAAGTAAAGCTACAAGAAACATCTGCTAAAAAGGTAAACTAAAATGACCAAGGTTTATGACCGTAAATTCTGGGTCAGAGTTTAGAAAGCATAATGCAATAATTAGATATGCTGTGACTAGGAGGAATGTTGTGATAGTTGAGAGGATGAATAGCACTGTTGCTGAGAGGTTATTCATGTACCAGTATGAAAAAGAGTTGGAAGCAGGAAATGAAGAAAGAAATAGATAAGGGGTTAAGAAGTTACCGAAAGCAATAGATTACTTGATCAATAGTGAAACTGTGATCATTGGCAAGAAACCGGTAGATGAGATAAAAGAAGTAAACACACCAGAATATGAAGGAACCTCTAGAATTAGAAACAAGCGTTAGATGCTTGTTACAAGATTGAAAGGAAATGAATGCGAAGAAAGAAGAAGAGCTAGTTATTGCAAAGTTATTCTAAATAGCTATTATAGTTATTGCAAAGTTACTATAGTTATTGCAAAGTTATAATAAAGAGTTATTATAGTTATTGCAAAGTTACTATAGTTATTGCAAAGTTATAATAAATAGCTATTATAGTTATTGCAAAGTTATTATAGTTATTGCAGAGTTAGTATAAATAGCTATTATAGTTATGGCAAAGTTATTATAGGTATTGCAAAGTTATTATAGTTTTTGCAAAGTTATTATAGTTATTGCAAAGTTACTATGGTTATTGCAAAGTTATTATAAATAGTCATTATAGTTATCGAAAATTTGTTATAGTTATTGCAAAGTGTTTTTAAATACCTATTATAGTTATCGCAAAATTATTAAAGCTATTGCAAAGTTATTTTAAATACCTATTATAGTTGTTGCAAAGTTATTATTAATAGCTATTATAGTTATTGCATAGTTATTATAGTTATTGCAAAGTTATTAAAAATACCTATTATAGTTATTACAAAGTTATTATAGTTATTGCAAAGCTATAGTTATTGCAAGTTATTTTCTGACGGTTCAAACAATTGTAAGAATAATGTTTTGTGAGGTCAGAAAATTATATATTGGGTAAATAACTCTAAGATAAGCTTTGTAAGAGAAGAGTTAAACGCTCTTAACCATGCTTAGTCTTGCAGAGTTCAATCATAAATGATTATTTCCTGCAACTCATCATGAGTAACCTCATCGTCAGATAACTCAGTAGTCATCTTTTCTAATAACTTATCGTTGGCAACTATTTTGGAGTGTTTTCTTTTCTCAGTTTGTGACATAGTGCAATTAACGGAGCCGATGAGAGAGCTCACAGTGGTTAAAACTCTAGAAACATTACGAATTTCATTGAGCTCGTCTATGTAAGAACTGATCATCGCGGTAAGAATGCCTGTAAATATGATTAGGAATCAAAATATGTATGAAGTTTATATAACGTTCTTCAGGCAAAATCTAATCCTATCGCTTTCAGCTGTAAGGTAAATTTACTTTTTCCTAACGAAATCTTCTCTTAGGTTAGGCATTTTCTTATTGTGGATATTCATCAAATTCTTCATTGATAATTAAAAAGGAATCGATAGAAAAATTGGAATATATTGAAGAAACTGTGTCAGTGAAATCAAGAAGTAGCTTTGATTCTATTTCATGAATGAAATTATAATATTTGATGGAAACCAAGTTAGGCCATCTAGACAAGTATTGATCGACTGTAAGATTATAATCAGTTATGAAGTCGAAAACGAGTGCATCATGTGGATTCACTTCGTAGGAACATCCGTTTATCACTAGGAAGTAATCGTGTTTGGAATTTGGCTATATTTTAACAATATTCATAATGTTGAGAGTGTTCGAGATAACTTTTGACCATAATGAGAATGGAAAGAGGTAACCTTCCATAGGTTGTGAGTAATCGAAATGTCTCCTCACATGACTGATAACACCTTGAATGGTTTCATCTCTATCCATTGTCTACGTACAAACAAAAAGATAGCTAAAAGAAGTTAAAATATAGTAATATCAATTTCATCATTAAGTTTATCGATTTCATCGTACCATCTACTGCGCATACGACGGCTACAACAACTATCTCACATTTCATTGCATTATAATAATAATAATGCACTTGATAAAGCCCCCTCAGAGAACTTAATCTCTTTCTAGGCGATTTACATTTGCTGCAAAGGGAAATGCTATTAAATGGTAAGTAAACATCATGCTTGGAAAGCAAACAAAAATGAATAATATGGTTAGGGGTGTCATGCACAGGGTCAGCATGCAAATGTGGTTAGTGGCAGCATGCACAGTGTCAGCACGCATAGGCATATGAAGGGTGAATCAGAGGGACCCACTAAATGCTGTCCTAAATAGGTGTGTTTTTAAGTTCCTTTTAAATGTGGTCAGGTCAGGGGATGCTCTGACGCAGGTCGGGAGGGAGTTCCAGGCTTTGGGTGCATACGAACTAAATGCATGGTCTCCAAAGGTTTTGAGGTTAGTACGAGGTATTTGTAGACTGTTGGATTCCGAGAAGCGGGTGGTACGATGCTTGGCCTGATTGGGTAGTATATCGGAGAGATAGGCTGGAGCCATAGAATGAAGGGACCTAAAAGTGAGCGACAAAACCTTGAAGTCAATCCGTTGCTTGACTGGTAGCCAGTGCAGGTCGGCAAGAATTGGAGTAATGTCGCAACTGCAACGCTCTCGACAGACAAGCCTAGCTGCAGAGTTTTGCACCAGCTGCAATCGCCTGATCGCACCTGCTGGTAGGCCAGCGAGCAGTGAGTTGCAAAAGTCGAGACGGGATGTCATGAATGCATGGACTAACTTAGATGTGGTATCCTTATCTAAGCAAGCCTAAATTTTAGAAATGTTATGAAGCTGAAAATAGGCAGATTTGACTGTGGAGCTGATAGGTTTGTCTAACGAGAGGTCGCTTTGGAATATGACACATAGATTTCGAGCTGATGCAACAGGAGATATGCTGGCAGAGCCAATTTTGAGAGTCAGCCATTTCAATTTGGGAATCACACTGGGTTTGCCCATCACTAGTAAGTTAGTTTTATCATCGTTTATTTTTAGAAATTGAGAATAGAATTTGCTGCTATCCATGTGTGGATGTCATTAATGTAAAGCAGCAAGTGAGTTGAGAGAATTTGAGGTGCTCGAGGGCTGGAAGGGATCAAAGCAAAAGTTTAACTGAGTGTCATCGCCATAGAAGTGAAAGCCTAGTTTTTGCTTGGCAATCACATCAGCGAGAGGGAGAGCATAAACCGTGAAAAGAACCGGACCTAGCACGGACCCCTGAGGTACTCCATATTTCAGAGGCACTTCAGATGATCTTTGTCCATTCCCGTCAATACTCTGGAGTCTCCCACTGAGATAGGACCTGAACCACTGCAGCACAGTGCCAGTGATGCCCAGGCGAGAGGAGAGGCCCTCTAAAAGAACTTTGTGATCGATGGTATCAAAAGCTGCCGAAAGATCGAGCAAAACAAGAAGAGACACTCTACCCATGTATGCATTCCTAAGAAGGTCGTTGTATGACCTAAGCAATGCTGACTCTGTGGAGTGATTAGCTCTAAAGCCAGACTGGAACTTACTAGCAAGGTGTGTATGAGTTCATCTGGTCTGCCACGACCCGTTCCAGTGTCTTTGATAGGAGTGGTAGAAGATAGACTGGGCGGTAGTTGCTTAAGTTCTTTTTATAATTATTAATAATATCTTTAATGTGTTTGATTTCATTTTCTCTAACTTTAATTCCTTCTAGCTTTTTCTCAGCAACTAAGTTTCTGAGAGCACACCTGTCTTCCACTTTCTCTCTCTCTATCTCTCTCTCTCTCTCTCTCCCTTCCTGCACCTAATCTCTTCTTTAATTCTCTCTTCTTAATACTTACTTACACCGATCACGACTTAAACCCTTTAGCTTTTCATCAATAACAGTAGTTATAATTCCTTTAAGCTTATATATATATATGCAATCTTAATTCATTAATTTATAAGCAATACGTTATTAATTTCCCAAAGTCTATTAAAATATTCAATAAATTTCTCACCCTTTTTCCTATTAAGATTATTTAAATCTGTGGTCTGAGTATATGCAGGCCGGTACAGCTCCTTTCGTAAACAGCTGTCAGGAGCATCACCGGCCGTGCGAAGCTATGGTCCGCCGGTGGTGTGGTTTGGACAGGCCGGTAACCACAATCAGATGGTGGATTCACCATCGGGGTCGGCCAAGGGACAGCCCGAGGGGAGGAGAGAGCAGACTCGAGTGTGAGAAGGGGCGAAGGCAGTCGTGCGTCTTGCTGATCCGTGCCTTGTGCAATAAACGGTTGGCGTTGTTCTGGGCCAGCGTTTTGTATGCCACAAGCTATTTGGTGGGGTGGGGCCCATGACGCCCTGGGAGATGTCTTGTGCAGCGTCCCTAGGCTTCGATGGCTTCGGAGACTTCGTTGGCTGGGTGCTGAACTTCGAGAGGGAGATCGAGAAAAGTGGCTACGAACAGAGTGAGTGTCACTTGTTTTTGCTCCTTGTGATGCAAGGCGGGGCCGTCACGCTTGCCTCGGGGCTCCCACAGGAAGTTCAGGATAACTATGCCAAGCATCGTGAGGCCCTAGTGAGGGCATTCATCTCGCCGGCCGGTAGAGCACGATTGCTGCACGCTGATCGGGTAACGGCTGGTCGGACTGAGAGAGCCGACAGGAGCGACCGGAAGCGGCAGCAGCGATTACCGACTGTGTGCCGGGCGACAGAGGTTTGTCAGGCTGCCACGCCGTGGCGGCAGGCAACGGCTCTCCAAGCGGTAACGGTTGATCAGGCTGCGATGGTGTTCCACGAAGCAAAGGCGTTGTGCGAGGCAACGGTCAGCGGTGTGGCTGAGGCGACGGAGAATGAGACGGTGCACGGAGAGGCGGCGGCGTCCGTGTGGAAGGCTGCGACGTCCTGGTGGAAGGCAGCGGCGTCCGCGGAAGAGTCGACGGCGTCCGCCAGAGAGGTAGTGGCCGGCGATGCAGCGAAAGCCATGAAGGTGACGTTGGCCTGCGACCAGCCGGTGGGCTGTGACGTGGCACAGGCAGGAGAGTGTGTGCAGACCGAAGAGTCTGCTCAGGCCGGAGAGACTGTACAGGACGGAGAGGCTGTCCAGCACGGATAATCTGTGCAGGCCACAGAGACTGTGCAGGCTAGAGAGACTGCTCAGGTTGGAGAGAGTGCGCAGGACGGAGAAGCAGCTGCGTATATCGGAGACGCGAAGGCAGAATCGGCAGAGGCGGATGGAGCGACGGTGGTTGGTGTCCGAAAAACAGTGGCTGTGGACGTCAGCTCGATGACGATGGTCGGTGGCTCACGTTGCCGGCTGGTCGCAAAAGGCCGTGCACCAGCTCGCCTTTTGCGATCAGGTAGCCTGTGGGGTCAGCTATTGATGTTAGCTGCTATGTCGAGGATGTGGAGGGTCTACTTTGTATTGTTTATAGATAGTCTCGTTCATGCTGCCCTGTACATTGCAGCTACATGAGTTGGTGCTGCAAACTTGTGACCTTAAGGTCAAGGGAGCGTGTGGTCTGAGTATATGCAGGCCGGTACAGCTCCTTTCGTAAACAGCTCTTTGGTGCATCACCGGCAGTACAAAGCTGGGGTCCGCCTGTGATGTGGTTTGGACAGACCGGTAACCACAGACATATGTTGGATTCACCATCGGGGTCGGACAAGGGACAGCCCGAGGGAGGAGAGAGCAGACTCGAGTGTGAGAAGGGGGCGAAGGCAGTCGTGCGTCTTGCTGCTCCGTGCCTTGTACAATAAACCGTTGGCGTTGTTCTGGGCCAGCGTTATGTATGCCGAACCACAAAATCTTCAGATCACTTAACACTAAAATCATATTCACCTTTCTCATACTTCTCTCCAACCACTCATCAAACTTATCATTTGACGTGTAGCCTTCTACTCTCGTAATGTCTAAGTTTAAGTACCATATGCTATACGTAGGAATGAATTTTCTTTAAATTGAAAAATAATTCAAGTACGTGTAGTCTAACTTCGTTCAAATGGGTTACTGAGTAGATGAAAAATTAACACAGCCCTAACGAAGGTCTCAAACCATTTTTTAAACCGGTGCGTTATGCGAGCGCAGAATAGCGAGCGGAAATGAGAGCCGGTTTAAACCGGTTTGAGTTTTCGGTAGTGGCGTGTTGATTGTTAACCTACTTCGTATTGCCTAACTTTTATTGGTCTCGCCGAACCGACGTCGATCGCTTGACTCAACGCAGTTAATTTCTCCCAACTCTGGATTTTTTATTGCAAAGATAACCTCATACCGCCACGGGAGGGCTAGCGATTCTTTGCACGATTGCTGCCCGTCTCTCAACTCGGGGCAGCCCCGCCCTCTCCCCTAGAACTGGTGCCTGCCGCAGGACTATAGCGCCAGCCAGAGAGATCGCGCAGACTTCGCCTACACGTACGTCATGCGTCCAAGTAATCCGATCGTTATCCGATAGCCGCATCGGTTGGTGACTGGCGGCGCTGACAATCCGCACCGTAATACCTGACCCGTAACTGGAGATTGATGCTCCTGCGGCCGACAGATTCCGCCTTCCGAGTTTTTCACTGCGTGGCTACGATAGCTACGATTGCACTGCTTCTCGAGCTCTCCTCCAGCGAGCAAGTTAACTGCACGTTCGGAGGCGGGCCCCATCTCTTCCGGCGCTCGCCGCCGAATTACCGCCAAACCGACCACTTCGCGGTGCCTGGAACCCACTGGAACTCCTGGAGTGTTCCGTTACCTACCATGAGAGCTCGCCTCCCGGTGTGGACAGCGACCGTACCTTTGCTTCGTTAAGAAGTCGGTGCAGTAGCAGCGAGTGCATAGAGGCTCGGGTGCCGTAGACGCGATGATTTGCCGGCAATGTTCTTAGCTGGATTCGTACTGTCGTACTATCACGCTGCCCAGAATCTCCACCCCGAACCTTCAAATCTAGATGCTGTCACTGTGGCGGTCGCAAATATGTCTGCCTATTCGTGTAGCAGTATCTGATGTTAAGAGAGAGAGTGAGAGAGAGAGAGAGAAAGAGAGAGAGAGAGAGAGAGAGAGAGAGAGAGAGAGAGAGAGAGAGAGAGGGATGGTTATGGACACCCGAATGCAAAAGCGCAGCAGTCGGTTTGTTGCTTAATAAGGCATGCTTAGTCGGTCATGCGACGGAAGGAGACGGGCTGGCCGGTCCACCTCGGGGAGGAGGAGGAGACGGGGTTGGAACATGAGCAAAAGGACAGGTTTTGCTGTTGAAAATGCGGCCAGCCCTGCCTATTTAATATCACTAGGTGATTAGGTTAATTACTAAGAAAACCTTCTACTTACCCGTAGGTTGAGTGATGTCACGCGAAATTTCGAAATAAAATTGCGACCTGGTCTCAAACCGCAGCTGCGCGTAAGATAGCACCTTATTCTGGAAATGTCTTCCGGATTCAAATAAAATTTTCCCTAGCCTAGACGCATTCATTCAGTACGTGCTGCAGTTGGATCACGGCGTAGCTGAGGCTAGTAATATGTGATTTTTTCCTTTCGAAGCTCTACCCTCAACGAGGACATTTTTTCATTCGATCTCACATTCGTTCGATCTCATTACAAAATGTCCTCATTGAGTGTATATCCACGAAATAGAAAAATCCCAGACTGCTCACCAAATTTTAATCCACTGTATACTATAGCAAAAAATTATTTCAATCGAATAAAGAAATGTATTATATATAAATATAAATCAAAAGATTGATAGCTAGAATTGATAGAAGATTTATATCGCAGGATCACAGGATTGATTACTTTATGCAAAACTATGATAAGAATTATCAAACTTATGTTAAAAAAAAAATTGTTGAGTATGAAGGAAATAATGGAAAAAACCCTGAATTTCCTAGAAATATTTCAGATTTAAGCAAACTAGTTGTAAAATTGAGTAATTTACCTGTTTCAAATGAAGATAATTTTGTAGTTATTGCTAATGAAGATTTTATTATTCATGAATTAAAATATAATCCCATAGTATATAAAACGACTGGGAGATTATTGATTTCAACATCATCTTACCTAGTAGAATTAATGAAAACTTATGTTGGCAAATAACATTATTTAGGCTTCACTTGTACTTTGGAGCATAAAAGAGATGGTGCAAAATTCCCAAAATCAAGTGATGGGCCAACTAGAAGAATGAGAAAATCATATACTTTTTATTCTTTAAAAAATCAACAATTTGATGCATTCAATAAATATTTATTTAGTGATGATAAACTTGTTAATTTTGGTAGAAAGTTTTACACAAGCAAACATATGTGTGATAAAATAGAGGCGAAAAGAGTAAGTCATATTCCTGAAGAAGTTGATTATTAATATGGAACAAGACATGTCAGACCTTCGAACCAAATATGCAAATACCAAGTATAATCAAATACTTTTAGACAATGATAGAATTATAGGTTGCTTAACTAAATTAATAAGAGTTAAATATGTTTTTCACTTCTCTCGTATCCTACTATCTCTTGCAAATACAGTAACCAGTACTTACATTCAAAAACATGAGGAACTTTCTCACCTTGTAACAGTATTGGGTGCTTTATCAACAATAATAATCTTAATAGATAGTACAATATCACAAATTGATAGAAGGAAAAGATCTACTCTTCAAGCAAATCATAACTTAGTTTCAAAGATTGTAGATGCATTAGAGGATGATAAAGTAACTGTAGAAAAATTCGATGAAATATTAATTGAACCATTAGAAAGTCCAACCGCTTCTAAGGCTTAATAACTTGTAATTCCTCTCTAACAAAACTTCTTTTAACATAATTTACCCAAAATCTAACAGCTTGTTCTTGCAATGCTATCATTCTGACAATAGTATGTTTAGTTAAACTCCATATCGCATCTGTAGCTCTTCTTCTCATTTCATCTTCTCCTTCACCCGGTTCTAATAAATATCTAACAGTTGTTCCATGTTCTAATAACGGTTCTTGTCCTCCATGACATTTTGGTTTCTTTAGTTTTACTTTTTCTTTTTTTATCGCTTTAACAGGTTTTTCACTTATTGCTTTCGTAACACTATTATTTAGGTAATCAATAACCTTTGTTAAATTATCAATCCACTCTCTGTTTTTAGTATATTCACCGTTATTGATACTTTCTATTTCTTTTTCTTTTTCATACTTAGCAGCAAATGCTCTCTCAGTAACAGTTCTATTCATTCTTTCGACTAATTCAACACTTTTTTTACAAGTACCTTCAATAATTTGTGTTTCCTGCTTTTTTATTTCTTTAGCAAACTCTCCTTTAAACTCTGATCCTAAATCAACTTCAATTTTCTTTGGCCATTTCAAAGGACCTTTATTGTAAATATCTATTATTGCTTTTGTTACTTCTTTAGAATACTTTGTTTTAAGAGGTCTTGAATCTTTATATCTACTAGCAACATCAGTAACACTAAGTGCATATTTATAACCAGAATCATTAGGCATGTATAAAATGTCAGCTTGATGATTTTCATTATGCTCAACAATATAAAAGAAACCTTGTGGAATTTTCTTAGGTCTTGGTTTGAATACTCGACTTATACCTTTATATCTGAGTCAGGATTAAATTTACATTCTTTTTTCTTTCATTTATAGTTAAAAACGACATTCTATAGAGAATGGAAATATTTTGTGAAAGATTTTTAAATACTTTGAATAAAACTGATTATCTAGAAGGAAAACATCCTTACTGTAATCAAGAAAAAAGAGACCTACAAGAAAATATGAAATACGTTGCGATATCTGTGATAAAGATATGAATGAAACAGAATTTGATTCCAGTCTTATGCGTAATGATGCAATTATAATTTGTTCATATTGCAACATAAATACTAACTCATTTAATAAAGAGAGACCAACTAAATTATATTCATTAGTTAAGAAACACTTTAAAAACAATGTTTCTCTACTCTATTACATCATTGTTTAGACCATGAAGCTATTTGTGCTATTTCAAAACTATTCCCTCTTCTTAAAGGTAAACGTAAAGCAACAAAGTTAAAAGAGTTAATAGTTTTAATATATCATTTATACTATTCAGGAAGGTACATAACTGACCAAGATTTTTACTCTTAGTTTTCCAGTTGTATCAATGAAGTAATACTCTGTTGGGAGTCTTGTAAAATATACATAATACTTTAAATCCACACCTGTTGGAGAAGTATTTATAGCTCTTACATCTCCAGATACAGCAGTTGTATCAGTATTAGGTTTTAGAAACATGCAATTAGGTGCTCCAACAACCATAACATTTAATATCATTATAGGTGGAGCAGTTGTATTTGTCCATGAATAAGGTGTTGATAGATTTAGTATTGAGTTCTTTGCATTGAGATCCATTGATAGAGCTAGAACTTCTGTTATTTTTAACTGTTCTATCTACATAAGATTTAGTCTACGTAAGTTTAATCTACATAAGAGTTAGTTTCGATTTCGATCTGTGAACTTATCTTAAAACTACTTATTCCATCTACATCTCCTCGTGTTGACAATTTAGATTTTGGTTTTGATCAGTAATAGTAATTACTATATCAGAGATAGAATCATAAGCAACATTATGATACTCAATAGTTTTTGGTCCATAAACCAACAAGTTCCATGGACAAGCATCATGAGGAAAACTAGCCAACACTCGTGATTCTGTTCTATTTATAAAACTAGTTCCACTTGCAACAATGTTACAATTTACAACTATAAAATCAATATTAGTAACAAATACTTCATTCTCAGAATCAACCTTAGTTTTAGGTGTACAAACAATTGGTGCAATATCAGGATACATCTTAGCAAAGTCAGCAGCAGAAAGTGTAGTATAAGCAGCAACAGTAAATCCTAACATAGTAGAAAGAGTAGATTTACTTGCAAGGAATGACCACTCAACAGGTAATTTAATCCATGACTTTGAAGTTGCAGTATCAAGACCTATTTAAAACTTATCAGTTGTTGCTTCAGATTGTGTAATTGAATTAATAATTGTATCAGTAATTCTAACATTTATATCGTCAGTTGGACCACCATATATTCCAAGACTTAATTTTATAGTTTGTTCTGAACCACCAGTAACTCTATAAACAAATGTATTATTAGTTTCAATTATATTTCTGATAGAGTTATTTGCAGCAAATTTTTTAAAACAGATCTTAAAGTTTTACCTCTTAGTAATATTGGTGTATTAACCCTAGCTCTGATTGGATTAGTAGTTCCAGTTATGTTAAAAAAATATCCTCCTGTACTTGCGTGATTAGTTTTTCTGACACTTTCAAGACTTTTATAATATATCATTAGCCATTTTTACCAAGTCACTCATTTCTATATATTAAATAAAAGATTGTTTATCTTTGCAACATATTTTTTGGTGCTTTTCGAGATTTGACAAGATAGTCAACAGCAGAATTGATCGAAGATATTACACCTCTATTTCGAGCAGCAAGTTCACTTAACCATAGATCAAATTTATCAGGTACTTCTTTTTCAGATTTTACAAACAATGGAACTATCTCTATTCCTTGTCCTTGTTTTGGATTGAATTTATCTCCAAAATAATAAACAATCCTACTTTAATTAAGTGATTTGTTTGGTTTAGAATATAATTCAGTGTAAATATTGAAAAGACCACCTTTATATAACTCTTTGTTGCTTTCATTAAGACTGTCTAGTGATTCTCTCAACTTTTTACTCATCTTACCTTTAGTAATACTAAGAATTACTCTCTTCTCACTTTGAGGAGCTTCTATTGCAAGAGGTTCAACAACTGGAGTCTCAACAATTTTTGCTTTAACTCTTTTTACTTTTTTAGTTCCTGTAGAAGGATTAGCATTAAGGATTTCAGCAATAAATTGTCTATTATCTTTAAGATATTTCATTGTTTCATCATTAGGAGCATTTTTAATAGCACCATTAATTAAATTAAGTGTTTTTTTGGATTCTTTTCATTAAAGGCAGTCACTGCTCTTGAAAATTCTCTTGAAATATCTGGTGTTGATTTCTCTTCAATAGCTCTCTTTGCTTCATCTAATACTCTTTTTATTTCTTCTTCAAATTCTATCATATTTTTAAGCTGGTCTTTATAATCTAAATTCCTACTATTCATCAAACTTTTTAGTGTGTCACCATATTCAATGACATTATAACCCAATGCTTTTTGTATTTCTTCTTTTTGTTCCACTTGAACTGCAAGTGAAGGTCTGATTCTCTTTAATTTACTAATAACAACATTACCAGAGTTATCAGTTGATTTCTCTAACGCACCTACATTTAGTTCGTGTTCAACTCTATCTCTTGCTTGCATTTCTGCTTTAATCCATTGTATCTCTTGAGCATTATCAAGTATTTCAGCAGCACGTGAACTTTCTAAATTAACAAGTTTATTCTCTAAATCTATTGCTTCTTGAACACTTCCTTTGTAAGGTGTGTTCTTACTTGCATATATTTTACCACTAATCATTTTCTCCTATATTCAATTAGAAATGGTTATTAATTGTTTACCTGAACTATCTACTGACCAAAATCTTCCTTCTGACTCTGTTTTAGTTAGATCAATAACATAATAACTAAATCTGGTTCTAGTGCAGGAGTTAACCCATTCTTTAAACATTTTCTTATTTATATCACCAACATAAGAATCACGAATGTATCCTATATCAGTATTATTTTGTTTAAAGATTATTATCATATTTATATTGTTTCTTATTTCTCTTCTAGGAATATTAGTAAATCCTTGAGCAAGATAAAGTATGTTCAATCCTTTATGTCTTCCTCTAGTAAAATAATCTAATATCTTAGATTGATCCTCTGTCATTAAAGCATCTAATACAACAACATTCTTACAATTTTTATAAGAATCAACTTCTGGCATTGACTCAATACCATTAACCCAAACGTAAGCAGGTTTTTCCTTAGTCATTGACATGAGACCACGATATAACTTTTGGTCTAAACTTGAAGCAATAATAGTACAAGTATCATAATTAAGCATTCCATAAAATATCCAGTTCATTACTAACTGAAATTTACCTGTTCCACTCGGTCCAACTACTAATGCTCTAATAGGTACTTTAGGTAACGGTTCTTTATGTCCAGTATCTATATATTGTCCAAAATTAA
The DNA here is from genome assembly GCA_009760855.2 of Cristatella mucedo. NCBI lineage: Eukaryota > Metazoa > Bryozoa > Phylactolaemata > Cristatellidae > Cristatella > Cristatella mucedo. The sequence goes on along the minus strand of WPIO01000222.1, from coordinate 54,660 downwards.
ATGCTCTAACTTGCAAAGACATTTTTTCTATATAATAATAGATATGAAAATATATTGTTTGAAATGTAAAAAACAAACTGATACAATTCATGAAGAGTATGTAGAAGTAGATGGTACGAAAGGAATGAGAGGAATGCTTAAAAGGTGTTTGTACTATTTGTGATAGTAAGAAGTCAAAGTTTGTTAAGTTGAGATCTGATTCAACGACAGTTGGTTCAACGACAGTTAGTTCAGGTAGACATCAAGTAAGTAAGTCTGCATACGGATCAGGTAGACAACAAACAAGTAAAGTTGGTAGAGGTAGAAAACAATTAAGTAGTGGAGATTCTGTTATAACACCTGCTTTATTTGCAGCAAAATCAAATACACTTAGTAAAAGATTCTCAGGTAGTACTGATAGATTTAGTGGTTCAGGAGTTGGTGGCTGTGCAGATAAAGAACAAATGATTGCTGAACTAAAAAAGACTATTGATCAATTAAAAAAAAGTAAAATCATCACCTTTGACTGATATAGAAATAAATAATTATATAAAATAATTAGATATAAAAAAATTCAGAGGTGTGCTTGCAAGAGATGAACTAACAAAACCATTAAGAAGTGAATGTCTTATTTGTAATACTGGTGACTCACAAAAAGCAATATATCACTGGGTAGCACTTAAAAAAATGAAACAAATGTTTTTACTTTGATTCGTTCAGTGGTCCACCGATGCCAGAAGTTATAAAATATTTTGGTGCTAAACCAACGTTTCAGACGTTTAAGCTACAAGAATATAACAAACAGATTGTCGAAGAAGGTGTCTAATCTTCTTAAAACTAATGCAAGAATCGGATTTTCAATCGACAATGGTATTTTTAATTTAATTTAAACATGTTCCTTTATTTGTATAGAAATGGAAACGGAGAATAAAAAATTCGTGGCACTCGAACATTGTGCAGTCGTAATTCCTAAAGAAAAACAAGCACGCATTCATATCGAAGAGAAAATTAGTAAAGATTTTAAGCCTTACTTCAACGCATTGATGTATATTACAGAAGATATGAGATCTGTACTTGAAGATATTGCTAATAGAGCAAGTATGAAACTTGAATATAGTGGTTATGATATGAGTGCTCGTTCAACTATTGGTATTAGGATTGCATTTGGAAATAAACCAAGAATCTCCTTTGATCAAAAGAACAAACAAATAAAATTTACTAGTGTTGCTGAAATAATTCAAAAGTTTTGTAATGACTTTGCTGTTACTGGTATTCTTGATGGATCATATGTGACTAAAGATACTTATAACTCAGAAGAAAGACTTAGTATTAGATTGAAGATTGATCAAGTTAAAGTTTATAATATAGATAAAAAACCGTCATAGGATAAATTCAATCCTGCAGATTATTAGATACTAAAAACACTTATATAAAACAAAATAAAAATTATTATTATATCTTTTTTTACTTATAGATAACATTTTTTATCAACAAGAGTTTTTGCATAATTAGTTATCGTACTTATACTTGATGGATTGCTTACTTTATCTTTTTAGAATTCCATTGCGAACTTGCTGTCTAAGATACTACCATCAATACTAACACCAAGACCAAGCTTAGCCTTAGCCGCCATAATTGCTGCAATGTGTTTGCATCTTCTCTAACATAAGACGGTTGTTTGGGATCGAGTGCAATACGAGCAGCACTTTCAGCAAGAACAAGATCTGATAAATTTCTTATTTCTGTTCTTTTTGGTTAAGAATCAGATGCAGTCTCAGTATAAAGACTATCGTGGACTAATGCTGCTCTGTCAAGAGCATCTGCCCCCTCGTATCCTTCCTCTAAACGTTTTCTAAACTGCGTTCCTGGTCCTGCATAACTGTACTTTCCTGTATTGTTGATAGAACCACCTGGCACAAATTCAGATTGAACACGCTTTGGAAGAGGAAGATGTATTTCACGATTTCCAGATTATTTGTTTATAATATCTAGGATACCTGAACCTTGTCTTCTATTTGCTTTTAATTTTTTAAGAGAAATATTCAATTGCAATCCAATACTTTTTATTTTACTTTTTTCTATTCTTGCTAGTTGTGTATTAGTAACAAGTAAAGGAACAGTTCCCGTTCAATCAGAATGTTCAAGTCTTATTGATATTGCTTCTATTGATTTGTAAATTAGTTTTACTTGATGATCAGACAGTGTAAGTTGTACTTCATGATAAATTATTTTTTATTATATGTATTAAAATATTTTAAACAGATAAAAAACACTATATAGAAATGAATCAAGATGATGAAGTTGATGTATTGCGTGAGAGAGGTAATGAGTTGCATGCTTATAATGCCTTATAACACCGGAAAATTTGTCTGGAGAGATTATAGAGGTGGAGAATGCAAGAGCAGGAGATGAAGCCGGCACAATTGATAAAAATGGTTACAGAATAATAACAATTGATGGAAAAAATATAAGGCTCATAGACTGGCATTTTTAAAAGTAACAGGTAGAATGCCCTTGCATGAGATTGACCACATTGATAATAATAAGCTAAATAATAGTTTTAATAATTTACGTGAAGCAAATAAATCTGAAAATAATAGAAATAAATCAAAAAGAAAAGATTTATCATCAGATTTCATGGATGTATTTTGGATTAAGACTGCAAACAAATATAAATCATATATTAAAATAGATAGACATCAATATCATTTGGAATATTTTGACAATGAAGAAGATGCAGCAACGGCACATGATTGAGAAGCAATTCGCTTGCACTTGCATTTCGCACGATTGAATTTCACTTATTGTTTAGATGATAATAAAATAGTTCGCTACACTGATTATTAGTTGCTACATCTTTTCTTTAACTCACTAAGTAATTTCTTTACCTCTTGATCTATTTCTTCTGTAGTTGCACCCCTCGCATAAAGGTTATTAAGCAACATTGCACTCTCCCCTTTATATTTGCATTCCTTCTTTCCACCAACTGAAGTTGCTTCTACTTTTTTAATATCTCTTTTCAATTCTGGTGCCAAATCCACTCCACCACTTTCCACTAATTTCCTTCCCTTTTCAATGTAATCCAATCTATTTCTTACTTCTTCTCTTTGTACTTTACCTGATGCATCAATATCTGTTCCACGATTAATTAATTTTACGACATCATTCAAATCTTCTATTGCATTTCTTAGTCTTTCACTTTGTAAAGTTAGTGCATTCATTCTTTGCTCGTGTGTTTCCATTTTTGGAGGTTTACCAGTGAACATTGTATTATCTATTATTTTTTTATTAGGCCAGCAATTGTAACACCAATTGAAATAGCTGTTCCTGCTGCTCCTATAGCCGCGGCAATTGCTGCAACAAGTGCAGGGATAAAATCCAGGAAGAAATCCGCCACTTCGTATTTCTAAGAAATTCTTAGACCAAGATTTAGGATCCAATTGACTTGCATCCCAATTTACTTCTTGACCAAACACTTCACTTAAATATTCTTTTGGATTCCATTGCCAAGGATAATTATCTTTTCCTGCTGCAAGTAATACATCATTAATTGCAAGACCTATTTATTTCTAAAGATTCAATCATGTTTTGTAATCCTTCTTTTTTTCTGACATTGTTTTCCAAAACACTTTAACGTATTTACCACTAGTAATGCCGTCAACTATTTCTTTTATAAAAAGACTTAAATCGACAATTCCTGTAAAACCTGATAAGAATCCACCTAATACTTTTGTTCCTGCTCCAATAACTTTAAGAGACTGTAATAATTTAGGAACTGCTGTAGCTGTCTTTTCAGATGCTTGTAGTGATAATCTTGATGCAAGTTTTGGTAATACTTTTGTTACTACTTTTCACCTACATTTGTTGCAGTCTTAACACCTTCTAAAACTTGTTTAGTTGTTTTAGTCCCTCCTTTAATATCTTCTTCAACTTCTTTCCCTTTTTTTACTTTTTTCATCATATATTATAAGTAATGGAAAAAGTTAGAAAAGTAAATGGTAATATTTATACTAATCTTGATGCCAATAATAATAGAATAACTAAGTTAGGATTTCCTGTTAATAGTGGTGATGCTATAAGATTAGATTATGCTCTTAGTACAAGTGCTGGTAACAATATTATTAGTAATCCTTCAGGAGAAATAGCAAAAGTATCAAGTCTAACTGATTTGCTACCAAAAAAAGATGCAGTAATGAAATCACAATTGAATTGTAAAAATGTTGTTGGTATATCTCTTAATTCAGCAGATGTAACTGTCTCACAACTGAACTCAGATTTCAGGCCTTTTAAAGTAATAAACTATGGATTACTAAAAGTATGACAGCAGTATTTCAAGGTAAAGCAATGGCAAGTATTGATATGGGAAATAAGAATATTATTAATGTAAAAGTTTCTGATGTAGCAACAAAGCAATATGTTGATAGTAATAAACAAGTAACATTTAAATACTTAGGTTTGAATGGCACTTGTCTAAATATATTCTATCTTGATATGTTAGGCCTAACTATTACTGCTAATGGAAGTACAGGAAATGCGTTTCAACTTAAACAAGTTAAACCTGGTGATATGCCTGTTGTTGCAGCTACTGGAAAAGTTGTCACATATGCAACTAATCTTAAAACATTCTTTCCAGGAGTAATACCTAATTTTAGTATAGTATCTAATATTATGCATGCAACTAATAAAACTAATTCTTATGTAGAGTTAACTAGTGATAATACTTATGGTGCAATTGGTACAGTAGTTTTAATAATTAACATTGATGGGACGTGTAGATATGCTATTGATAAGTTTACAGTTGCTAGTGGAATTACGTTTATAGACTCTATTGTCAGTATTGTATAGAAATTTTATGAAAAAGAAGTAGAGGAAAGACATCAAAGAATTGTATTAGAAAGACTGGTGATATACTCAGTGGAAATCTAAGCGTGAATTGAAATCTTATAAAAAAAATTAGGTGATCCTGTTGATGCTGGTGATACAGTAAACAGAAAGTATATAGATACGAAATTTGTCACTAAGATTTCTTGATCAACAACAAATGATGGAGATATTGATATGAACAATCATAGAATAGTACATCTTGCTAATCCTATAAATCCTAGTGATGCTGCAACGAAGGATTATGCTGATACTAAACTACCACTTACTGGTGGAATAATTAGAGGAAATTTAATTGTAAATGGTGGTATTAAAGTTAATGTTTTATCTGATGATGGAAATCCAGACTTAGATTATACTGTTCCAAATAAAAAGTATATCGATGATAATTTTCTTAATTTACATGGTGGAACTGTTAATGGTAATTTAGACATGCAAAATAATTTTATTAGAATTGTAAATGATCCTGTTAATCCAACTGATGGTGTTAATCTTGGCTATCTAAATAAAGTAACAGATGGTAATGTTGCAGAAGTTAAATTTTATGCAAAGTATCTTGGTCCTACAGGTGTTGGAGGGTCGGCTACCTTTCCTAGAATGAAACAAATAGGAAGTACTAGGAATATATACTAGGAATATATACAATATATAATAGTACTAGGAAGTATTAAGGAAACAGTGACACTTAATAAACCTATTTACGTTGGATTCTGTATTCTTGATTTGTCAAAGATTTTAATGCAAAAGTTGTATTATCTAACAATGAAGAAAAAATTTGACTCAAAAATAAACTTGTTATATACTGATACTGATTCACTTGTTATGGAGGTTTTTACAGAAGACGTTTATAAAGACTTTATTGAATATCCGGAAACGTTATATTTAAATACTTTTCCCGATGACTATCCATTTTGGCAAGATGAGAAAGAAAAAAGTATTATAAAAAGTAATAACAAGATAGTTGGGAAGTTTAAAGATGAGATAACAGATAAAATTAAAACAGCAACACTAAATGAATGTGTTTTCTTAAGACCAAAGCTGTATTCTTATACTGTTTGTCTTGATGATATTAAAGTCGATAAGGAAACAAATAGGAAGTACTAGGATAGTATGTGAACTGAATGAAAGATATACTAAAGAAGGTAAGCAGATAGGACAATCAAAACAAGCAAAAGGAGTAAGTAAAACTGTAGTTGATAAGAGCTTAAAGCATTCAGATTTTAAATCATGTCTTAGCACTAAAGTAGATAAGTCAAGTAAACAATCATTAATTAGAAGTGAAAAACATATAATGTATACTGTGAGACAAAACAAAGTTGCACTGTCAGCATTCGAATCAAAACGTTATTGGTTAGACTGTGGTTGTTGTAGTTACGCATACGGTCATTATAAGATTTCAGAAGCATTAAACAATGGTACTAATCCAGGCCACTGTAAAACTTGTAATATTAGTATGGATGCCTAAAAGAATGATTGAAAATACAAAACCATTACCAGTAAAGAAAGTTAGATTTTCAGATAAATAAAAAAAGAAAGACGATACAAAACTTGTTGATATACAAGAATAAGTAGAGTTATACGAGTCAATGGAGAAATTAAATATGAAGTAACAAAATTATTTTTACTATTATGGGATGGACCCCAAAGAAATCGATATTACCAGTTCTGATAGTGAGTCAGAGTATTCAGAGGATTCAATCGACGACCCTGATTATCAAATGAAAACAGAATCTGAATCTGAGTATTACGAGTCTGAAGCTTTATCTTACATTGAATCAGAATCTGAATCAGAAGTTGGAGAAGATCTAGAAGAATTTCTATTTGGCAAACAATATGAAGATTTCCCCGATGAGGAAGTAAAAGCATACGAAGAGTATCTTGAATCATTGGTAGCTAGCTTAGAAGGTAAAGAGATTTAATTTCAATTAAATAAAATTTTATTTTAATATATAGAAAATGGATGTCTCAATAATTTTAAGTTGTGAACAATCTAGAGAAATGGCAGTTAAGATCTGCCTTAAAAAACTTAAAGGTCAAGATCAACGTTTAGTTAAACATTCACTAGACAAACTCATTCCAGATATTGATAGTTCTTATATCAGTATTCTTATAGATATACGTGATACATGTAATAAACTAATGGAGAGTCGTAGTAAGATAAATGAGATGCTTGAAGAGGCAAATAAAAAATCTAAAACACCAAAAACAAAACCAGGCGTAATAATTAATTAAACAAATTTTATAATTAATATATAGATGGAGGTAAGAATATTAGGAATTCTATGTGATGAAAATCTTAAAGTTAGAGCAATTCGTATTTGTTCTGGATTGGTTAAAGTTGATTAAACGGATATGACTAATCATGTTTTATATTCTAATATTATTAAACTACCTGATTCTTATGTTTATTATATAATTAAAATTTGTGATATTTATGATGATATAGATAAAATTTATAAAGTTATAAGTGACAATAAAGAAATAATAAATTATAATCATGAAACAACAGATTCTATCTCCAAGAGTTTTTATCGCCGACGATAGTTTCGTTATATAGATATGTAGAAAAATGGATATTGCAAGAATACTATCTAATAATTATGTTAGAGTATATGCATTTAAAGTTAGTATTAGAATTTTTTTAAATATTGATGAAAGTGATGAAAAATTAACTGATTATTCAAATAAACTACCTGTTTCATCTATAGAAAAGTTAATTAAAATATGTGATATCTTTGATGAAATAGATAAGAGTGAAGAATTTGCAAATTCTATTTATGAAATTATCTTTAAATAATTTTTATTAAATATAGAAAATGGATATTGCTGGGATACTTTGTTATGAAGATGTTAAAGTCTATGCATATCATGTTTGTATAAGTATTTTTAAGATTAACATAAAAAGATAAAGATTTATATTCTTATATTGCTAAGCTACCTGATTCAATTATTGCAGATCTAATTAAAATGTGTGATCTTTATGATGAAATAGATGAGTGTGAAGGTGCAATATCTTCTATTTATACTGGTATTTATAGTAAGTTTTATTTTATATATTTTTATTTTTATATAGGAAATGGAAGCCGTCACTGATCCCAGTCTTGCAACTTCTGCATTGGCACTTGAATCTTACGTTGAATATCTTGTTAGGTCAAGAATGACAGCATATGATGAACAACAACTCAGTTCTGATATTTCACTTATGACTGATACATCTGTTAAGAAATTCTCTCTTGATGGAGCAGATATTGAAGCAGAAAAGATTATTACTGCAGGTCACACTGAAGTTCTATCGGGACTTGAGGAAAGAGTTAGGTCTAAAGTTGATGCTCTTCTCGATGATCCCAGTGAGATTGCTGATTGTACGACTTGGATTGCATCACAACTTCCATCAATGTCTACAGTCATATCTGGAGTATCTGGCGTTGAACCTGATATCACAGGAATTGTTAAAGATGAGTGTTACGCAGTTCTACCAAGTATTACTGATGGTAAGAGTGCAAAACGAAAAGCAGCTGAAGCAGCACTAGCGCAACCTGATACAAACACCATTTAATTTAATTAAATAAAATATAAAAACAATATATAGAAGATGAACATTGGGAGAAGAAGTAAGGACTGTCTTGAAGAAGCACAAGGACAACAGCATTCAAACTTTAAAATCTGCTCTTATCTAATGGGTAGAATTGAAGACATCAGATCAACTTTGCTAGATGCTGTAAAACTAGTATTAGAATATAAAGCACTTAGAATTAATCAATCTGATCCAAAAATAGCAAATATATTTTCTAAAGTTAGAGATGGTTCAATCTTTGAAGAGTTCCTTAAAGACTTTAAAGACAGTTGGCGACAGAAGCTTTAGCTCTGCAGGTCCTAGACTGTGGAACTCGCTTCCACAATTCTTACGCAACGACATCTACTCTCCAACTGCCGACTATGGCACATCTTTTTCAGCGGTCCTAAACTGCTACTTCTATGCTACTCACTACCTCAACTGCTCTCCTAACTCTGCTATGCTTCCCACTTTCTCTTTGTTGCGTGAGACGAAGTCTGTTGGCTACCGAAAGCCGCTTAGGCTGTGAGTGGGCTATACAAAACTCTCCAGCGTAACACCCACATGGTCTTTTTGACTTTGTGGAGTTACTGACGGAGATACAATACAAAAAATACAATACAATACCAAAGAATGCATTATTTAATAACTTTAGGAAGTCCTTTTCAAAATCATTCTTTGCATTATTCCTAAGCTTAGTATTGTTATCAATATATCAATATATTCTTCGTACCAATTAGACTGATCAAACTCTAATACTCTATATATTTTTGTTAACTCATAGCCTAGCTCAATACAATTATTTAGATTAAGATAATGAATACCATATTTTTCTTTTGGTTCTAAATTTAGTACTAGTTTTTCTACTGGATCAATACCTCTGTTAAATCCCATTTGATAACTTGAATACTTATTTTTTGTTACTCTTTGTTCTCTGGAAGTAAAGGATAACCGGAGAAATAATTGTATTTTTCCTTAGGACAATGCATATCAACTTCAAGAACATAACCTTTGTTTGATGTTGTTTTAAATTTCTTAATAGTATCATCTTTATTCTCATTCCAGAATTTTACTTTTTACTTTGATAAGAAATTAAAACCACCAGTTGGTAAATTCTGTTTCATTGCCCATCCATAAAGATTGATTGCATCAAAGTATTAAAGATAAGAAGTTAATTTCTTAGGGTCAAAATCAATACACCTTGGATTGTTTGCTTTAGCATATCGTTTTGAAACTTGTGTCATTCCACCTCGTATCCCTTTTTCAAAGAATAAATACATATCTAGATTAGTTAGTAATTCAAGAACAACACTCGTATGTTTCAAACCTGCGATCGAAGTTAATTGTGGTTTTGTTAAAAACTTTCAGGATCTATTTCATAATGTTTAATTATTAGATCACGAAACCTCTCAAAAACATCTGCCAAACCTAAAACATCAATCTTTAGATATAAGTCGTGATAGTCTTTTAGTTTTTTTATTTCAAATGCATCCCATACTTTTTCTGCATGTTCGTAATCTTCTTTTGAAATATCACCACTAAGACTAGAGTAAAATTTGTCAATCGGTGGTAAACTTGTTTCTTGAAATCTAGCAAAAGAATCCGTGTACTCATAAGGATAAACTCCTTTTCTAGTAAGTAATGCTATCTTTTATCATCATATTGTTTTTCTTCAAACTCATTAAAGTGTTGTCTTATTGCATCAAACTTAACCACAGCCTTTGATAAGTTCTTCATTAGATTAGGTAGAGAACTTCGTAAACATTGATAAGAATCTGTGAAAAATAGATCACCGAAATCTATAGTTAAAAATCTTTCTTTATTATTGGCAATTACTTGTTTTTTACCTTCATCACAATTGAGAGCACTAATAATTAAATGAGAATCATATCCTCTAAGATTGTGAATATACACTGGAAGCTTAGGTGAATTGATTGATATCTTTAGTTTTGAGTTACAAGATCCATGTGCTGCTCCTCTGTATTTACCAGTTAAATGACAGTGATCCAATACCTTTTCACTTTTATCTAAGAATTTACCAAATATCCAACAAGCATTTGCATTATCATATTCTTTTTTCTCTTCTTCTGTCATTGATGATTTATCATAACTTTTATATTTCTTAAGCACTTTCTCAAGTTCCTCTTTATTCTTTTTGAAATCTTCCTTGAGTGAAATTTTAAATTAATCAACACAATCCACTCCAAAAGTTTGAGGATATTGTGATACGATTTTACCCTCATGATTTAAAATTACATATGCACCTGAACAAGGTTTATGTTGATTGAAAGATCCTTTTATTGCTTCTTCTGGATAATCAATTGAACCTAGTCAACATTCAAAGTCAGCATATGCAAAAAATGGAGATGTAATCATTTTATTGAAATTTCTAAACATAACTAAATCACCAGTTCCATCTTTCCTACTATTTGCATGTGGCATCTTCACTTTAGATGTTCCACAATGTTCTGAATTACAATCAATAATATGAGCATCTAATTTTTCTTGTACATAAAACCTTGAAAGACATCTCTTACAAAATACTCAAGTTCTTCCAATATCCTTACTATTCCTACATAAAGAATTAAAGTTTGTAATAAGAACACAATGAGATTTTCCTTGATCACTATATCAAAGAAGATCCACATGATTCTCACTTTCCTCAGAATTAACAATTAATGGAAATAAAGAGTGAGTATATTCATAAACATATAGTAATATTAAATAGTTTAGCAAGTTTTGAAATATCCTTAACTCTAATTGGAACACTATTAATAACACTAAATTTATTCCTAGCTTATCTTTATCATTTGTTGTAAATAGTGGTTTTATTAAATGTAATATATCTGAATACTTCTCTTGTAATATAACTCTTAAATTATGAGTTCCTTCTTTATGATAAGTAGATGGATGCAATGCTCTTAAAACACACCATAATGCACAATAATTATCTTCAGTATTTTTCATGTTTATGATACATCTCTTATTCCTTAATTTTTCAGGTAGTGGAATATAAGAACCTCCAATTTGAGGAGTACATCTTGTAAACTTTGCATAAGCACCAACAATTCTTAGATCTCTACATGATGAACCACCCTCATTCCAATCATCAAGTGTCTTATTAATTACACCAAAATGTTTTCCAATAATTGATCTGAATTGTGAAACTCTATTCAAAATTGCTGGTGAAGAACTATTCAATACAGCAAAATGAGTTTCACATTTTGAATTTTCTAATTTAACATGAATAACAAGACTCATCTTTACATTGTTTATGCTAGAAGAAACACTATTTATAACATCTATTAACCCTGGAGTAAAAAATTGTTATATATAATAATATCTGAATCTTCTAATAATTTAAAACCTTCATATTCATAATCAATCTCATTACCATTAGCAGTTTTCCTTCCTAAAAACCAAACACTGGCTTCAATCTTACGAAGACGTTTTGTTTCACTAAAGAAACTATCTACTTTTCTCTTTTTAGGAGTTATTACTTTATGAGATGATCGAGTTTTAATTAATGATTTACGTCATCTGCAGAAACTGGATAATAAAAAACACGAAAAGTTTTACCGTATTTTTTATTAAAAGATGGTATAGTTCCAAACTTTAATTAGTAAGAAGATACTAGTCTTTTGACATGATCATTAAACGATTCACCCTCTCGCAGTGAAAATTCATTTTTCTCAGACATCTATATTAAGTAAATAAAATTTGTTGATTTAAAATGATTTTTTACTATAGTAAACAGTTGATTAAAATTTTGTGAGTAGTCTGGGATTTTTCCATTTCGTGGATATACACTCAATGAGGACATTTTGTAATCAGATCGAACGAATGTGAGATTGAATGAAAAAATGTCATCGTTGGGGGTAGAGCCTCGAAAGGGAAAAATCACATACTACTAGGCTTGCCAGAAGAATAGTAACACATTACACACGACCGCCCTGACCGCCGACTGGCGCTCCCAAAGCTTTCGCGTCCGCGCGGCCTTCATCCACAAGTGCAACTGCGGTCGCTAAGTCAGCCGTCGGTTACAAAATAAATGTTACCCGCCATCGCGTATCTCGGCAGTCACGCTGGGGCTTCTTTTTCTTTCGTCGCGCGGATTTTATGCAAAAACATATTGCCTGAGGCTTGACCGTGGGCGATTTATACCAAACGGTGCGACCGTACGGTTGCGACTGTCTGACTGCAGGTCCTTGTTGGCAATCTCGGATTCATCGCTTATATCCAGATACAATGTGGAAACCGTTTCGCCGTTTTCTGCTCGAGAGTCTCCGGGCGTGCATGCATTGCATACTGCCATAAACTCTTGAAAAATTCATTTCCTGACCTCTGCTTCTACACGCAGAGAGAAACGTGGGCAAGCTGTACTTTGCGCCTCGTCGGAAACCTAGCGAACTCGGCCTTCTGGCGTACGAACTTTAGCGTCACGAAGTTCAAAGGCCAAGTTTAAAGGTCATCCCATCTCAGGCTTCCTGCCTGTAACTTCCGGCCCTTCCGCCGCCGAATTCACTATATCGACTTTTTGCCGTAGAAACGTGGCCGTGTATCTTTGCAGCGTTAGTCCCAGTGAGCTCCACGAAGATTAATTGCGAAGTAAACATAACTAGTGCTGCAGCTAGCTTGATGCGTCGGTGGCGGCGGCGGCGGCGATAGGCTGATTCCAGCTGAGCGATTTCCATGCAATCGGCGCAAGCCGTTCCTCCGACAAACTGCATCCTCTAATCCTGCCTCCTCCGCCAAAGCTGCATCGGGCGTTTAGCCAGCAGCTGCTTCCCTTCTGCTCCCGCGCGTTACAACGCAGCGAGTCTGGCGCTCATCTTCGGCGCTCGACACACGCGAGTCCTTATTCCCCAGATTAGAATAAAGCTTGTTCACTCGCTCCCATGTTTACTCCAACTTGTTAAAATAAATTCATACGATCGAACCTTTCACTTGTTATTACTAGGGCAGCGAATTCTCTTGTTTAGCCATCACGCCTGCAATTCGTCGAGAGTCTTGGACACCAACACGTAACGCCGAACACCGCGTGAAGAGAAATACCGCGAAATAATGAAAAAATAAGCGAGCTACTAGAGCGCATCGCCGGACATGTCCGGGCATGTCCGCCTGGAGGTTGTGAACGCGAGTGTGCAATAAGTAGGTCACCCCGCCCAGAGCGCTTCAGGCTCAACTTACCTACATACCTACCTACCTATCGTTATCTTGAAGGTCGCGAATTCAGCCACGTGCGCTGAATCGAGTCGCAACTCAATAGGGGATTTTACCGAAAGTTATTCGCATGTGCATGAAGTCACTGTGCGTGTAGTTTGGTCTTATTGCCACACTCCTCGCGAGCTCTCGCCGTGACGAACACTCTTACGAGGCGGCGGGGGGGGAAGAAAGGAATACCTCCCCCCACCTTTCTTCGGTTGACTTAATCTATGCTGGAGCCCGACACACTTAGATGCATGGCCTGAATAACAGCGCAACGTGACCAGCGACGTCAGTTCAGTCGTGCACACAAAGAAACCCGATGCCCCTTTCGTCGACTCACTGAACCCTGACCTCTGACCGCAGCAGGCTTCCACTTTTTCTAGAGTACTCGAAGGCTGGTTAACTGACAATTGTTTCGCTAAAAAAAAAACGAGGGTATCGGGCCTGGCGCCGTCGATCGCTACGGTAAGGAATAATTACCTCAACTCGACAACCGACGAGAAATCGTTTTGCATTCCGAAAAGAGGGCTCACGACACTCACTTTTCTCCAGCTGAGTTATGGCCGAGTTTGACACGTGACCGGCCGACATCGATCGTCGACGCCGCCGCTCGGGACCTCCTCGCTCGGGTTAAATCCTCATCCAGCTGCAACTGCTGCTGCTGCTCCTTTTTGCTCACCGCTTGAGGACAAACTGGCTTTCCCCAGCCGATGAATTCTCGTGTACCCTAAAATCAAGCCTATATATATATATATATATATATTTATTTATTTATTTATTTATTTATATATTTATATATATATATTTATAATTCTCTGGCTACGGCTTTGTTTTTGTTCAGAGGCTCGTGGACTGTGAAATTCATTTCCAAAATCTTGAGGAAAATAATTTTCTCTCACCGGGCGACATCTTCTCGGTATTCTCGTAAATTTTAATTTTTGCTTACTCGCAGCGAGCGTGTATACTTTGTCGTTCCGATCCTCACGTTGAGGCTCTTTCATCCTCATTTTCTCGCCCACCAATCAGAGACGCTTCCGGCTAATCCAGCTTTCCGTCGCACTACGCGCTCTTCTTACTCTCGTTGTTTGACTGCGTCACGAAGCAACTTTAAATTCTATAGAGAGCTTGCGTTCCGTCAATGTGCTCTGAAAGCCTGAAATCACTACCAATTTTACAGGACAACATGGGCTGATCTGACAAAATTTGAAAAAAGCTGCACACTTACCTGCGCTTCGCCGCATTCACGCCGTCTTTTTTGTCTAAGCGTTGTGAAATTGTGCACATTTTAACACCCAAGCAATTGAAAAGCTATCTTTGCAGCACATTTTGGTCCCTAGAAAGAGACCTAGTTCTCTTAAGCCCTGTCAGAAGGTGTGTTAGTATCATAATCTTTAAACTGCGTAATCAAATACACAATAGCATTCATTTATACGCTGTGCAGACGCCGACGCACGCACATATACTTATACACCCTCACACACACATGCGTTCGCGCACTCACATATGCAAACACATGAAGGCATGATTATTATTTATATTAATCTACATAATTTCAAATGTGAGTGAGTCCGTGAGTCTGGCAGTAATGACGAGTGACTGACATCTCACGTTGTGACCCTATGTATGCGTGCGCACACACACACACACGTGTACATAAATATATATATATATATATATATATATATATGTGTGTGTGTGTGTGTGTGTGTGTGTGTGTGTGTGTGTGTGTGTGTGTGTGTGTGTTTGTGTGTATACATTTATTTATTTATTTAATGCGACGTATGATTTTAGATGAGCTCCATT
Organism: Cristatella mucedo; assembly: GCA_009760855.2. Taxonomy (NCBI): domain Eukaryota; kingdom Metazoa; phylum Bryozoa; class Phylactolaemata; family Cristatellidae; genus Cristatella; species Cristatella mucedo. The sequence goes on along the minus strand of WPIO01000222.1, from coordinate 39,236 downwards.
TTGAGGAAAAAGTGGAGAATATCATTTACTGATTTTGCATTAGAAGCCTTTTTACGCACTCTCATTGCTGAAGCAAGTACTTGTGCATTGAATTATGAAATAGAGTCGAGCAAACATTTCGTCTGCTCATTGATTATATACGAATTAATCAATAGATTGTGCCTCAGTGCAATAGATTACAATGAAAAGCTTGACGAGAAACGTCCGCAATAACGACGTTCTGCAAGTCGGCGTATCGTTGCGGTTGTGCCTTTTCCCACATACGAGGTCCTCAGTGTGGCCTTTCATTTTCAAACTTATCCGATGTTAAACCCGAATTTCATCATTCGTTCACGCACACACACACACGCACACACACACATGCACACACACACACACACACACACGCACACACACACACACACACACACACACACACACACACACATATATATATATATATATATATATATAGCATATAGAGAGAGCGAGATTAAGTATTAGTACAAGTATATACGGATATACCTACAAGCAAGTACGCACGTGTAGCTATAGGCGGAAGTTATATTTTACCAGCTATAGCAATCTCGTTGGCGCCCCTCTCTCTACCCCTCTCAGTGCCGAAGTCTTCCTTGCGGAAAAAAAAGGAAATTATCCCGCTGAAGGTTGAATACAAGGAACGTTCTGACAAACAGAACCTTGGGATGAGCTGTCTATATCTGCAGTGAACAACTGAAAATGAATTATACGCCTCCGCGCGTTCTCGCCTTGGCGGTAAGTGTTCTGACGTTAAATGCAAGAAGTGAGTCATTGCTCTGTCAGCGCCATAATTCGCCCGTTCCTCTATATCTGCTAGAAACATGACCACACTGCATTTTAGCTAAAAAAAAACATTCAAGCGCTCTAGGATGGACTGGCAAGAAATTACTCGCCGATGAAAATTGTGTCGCTGCGGTTTTCTTTCTGTGATTTTTTATTTTTTTATTTTTATCACTGCGGTTTTATTTCTGCCAAATAAAAATCCACCCCGGCTTACTATACAAATCTGGGCGTCAAAAGGCGACAGTGCCGTTCTCGCGCGAATTGCCTTTAATAGTTAGACCTGGTCACTAGCCCACCACTTTAAAACTACGATCATCTCACCAATTCCAGAATTTGGCAACTAGAAACTGCTATTACGATTCCGCGTTGCTGACCGTTTTGTTCCGGCTAACCTTATATAATTTCACGCCGTATCCCTTGCGCCTGCTCGTGCAAAGGGCTTCCAACTGGCCGGCACAGTCAGTAACTTAAAACTTCGGAGCCGCAATTCAGCTGCCATTACCAAATGAGGTGGTGCACTGATTCGCTGTCAATACCACGTTATAAACATTTTTAAGGGCTGTTAAAAAATACATGCTCATTTAACAGCCTCTTTTGTATCGCAGCAGATGAGCCTCAATGGCTATCACCACCGCTTGCAGCGACAATAAATAACAGATCGTTAACCACACGATTCTAACCCGCGAAATCGGACCGAGGTTTAGTGAGCTATTACGGCCAGCTTCGTGCCACAAGTTTGGTGCAATTTCCACGCTGCCTTGTTTGGCACACAGTATCCATCATGTCGGCTTACCAACTCTTCCAAAACGTTCGAGGCTTTGCGCGCCACCTGCCAGCCTTGAGGAAACAACCGGGTCGATCCAGAAAGATTGCACGTTGCACTGCATGCGTGCTCATCGCTTCCCAGCTGAATTGAGTATGACTATAGAGCGCGCGTAAACATAAAATGATAATTGCGAGCTTAAAGTACGTAATAGATTATGCGGTGAGATTAGGCAGCATTCTCATCAGATGGAAGTGATCAGTCGAGAAAGCGAACCGTTGCATGCATGCGTTTAGGCCGCCTATCGCAGCCGTGGCCGGAGCAACCGACTGCGACGAGCACATCTGACCGGCAAGAATAGAAAATGATGCCAGTCACGCAGCGTGCAGTGCCCTGCGATGCGTGTATCGATACCACAAACTGAAACGTGTAGCGATGAACGCTGACATGCAAAATTCATCGCCCCATAATAGCGTGGCCTTTCTTTACGCCTTCACCCTGCAGCGACCTCCGATCAGGCAAATCGCAGAATGTACACCAAAACGTAACTTTGATACGAAAATGGCGGCAACGTAGCGAGCAGGATTCGCTATCGTGCAACATTGCGCATCAAGCTATTCACGATCTCTTTTAGTGCCAAATAACATTTGAGGCTCCAGCAATCACTGATGCAGTCCTAGATTAAGTTGTCTGCGACGCTGGCTGTCCCACTAGATCGGCTGAGTGAAGGTCTGCTGGTGTTATTCTTAAGGTGGGTAGTGTGTGACTGGCAATCGGAAATTCAAATTCTATCGAAGAAATATTTGCTCTGTCGTCGGAGCCAATAACAAAGGATGTTCTGCCCGAGTGTGGAAAACATCAACTGCTTTGAAAATCATTCTAAGAACGTGTTCTTGGAGTTATCATTGTGGAAAATAATTGGGCTTAAAATTACAGAATGATTTCATCCTTCGGCATTGTCTTTGGGCTGTTCGTACGTACTAATAAAGCTGGTGACAAAGGCAGTCACATGGACAGTTTTTATTACTCAATACCTAGATTAGAGTTGCCTTGGTGGCTGAATTTTATTTCAACAATTTGCCACTAGCAAAAGGGCAGCCATGGCAGCTTGTCCCAAGGATAAGCTGCCGGCAAATAACTTTCACGTCACATTGTGGCAAACAGCTATCGTAGTTGTTCGTAGATCTCACACAGAAATAAATTCTATCAAGGGCAGTGCAGCATATTCATGACCATTAGTATGTGTACCATTTGTAAAGAAACATACGACTGGAATAGCCTTTGAAGACTGAAAAGAGAGTGAAGAGATTAATTGTAACCACCGATTGTAACATGCTACTTATAGCCTACACGGGAGTAAACCTTGAGCGCCGGCGAGTTTACTAACTTGATATTAAGCCATAGGGAGTTATGCTTATCAAATGATGGTGAAAAACTGTACTTTACATGAGCGCTAGAGCGGCTTAGAGCCTCAGCATTAGTATAGTAGGGGGACTGACTGCATACCACGTGACTACATACCACTCAGCAACTGTGAGATTGCATTGGCGAGACAGTTATCCCAGCCAAGAACAACTCGCTGAGAATACTGCATCAATAGGATCATTAAAATCTTAGCGCAACGCTGCTGCCATGATGCTGCTCCCTTTACTAGACAAATCAATTAATTTGTGTGGCTGATATGAGGACGCTGTAGTCTTCCAGCACTATAATGTGAGAACTCAAACAACTTTCGGCAAGTCTTCGTACTGCCGTTCACATGTGGCACTAGAACAAGTCTTGGCAGACCAACTTTACGCTTAGAGGAAGGTTATAACCTAGCAAGTAATTACGCTTCAGATTTTACAGCCAGTCACTTCACAAATTCAGCACTGATTTGGGTTCACAGCAACCTTCTCAGGAATGCGGATTCAAACAGATCGTCTCTGCTTGCTTTGATTGATGGCAGCGTTGGATTGATGGCAGCGTTGGCTCATCAATTTCCAATTTCTACTCGAGCGACACTCTCACCTTGCCTGAGCATCACGGACACTTTGACAACATACAAGGTATCTCAGCAAGAGGCTGCTGAGTATTAATGTCAACGGCAACGTTCATCCACAGAGCATCAAAACTGTAGGATACCATAAGTCTCTGTACGTGGTCCAATTATTTTCATAGCTCATGCTTGCAGTTGTTTTTAGCAAGCACAATCTTTGCTTTCATTTCTATGCAAATGATACAAAACTTTACGTCTGCTTGTAGGCCTTCCCGGCTTCCATCATGACAAACTCTCGACGTTCCCTTGTTGCATGTATTGCTGATGTTCCCAAATGAACAGCAACGAACTAAACCCACATCTAAATTATGAGGACACTAAATGCAACTCGGAAATTTGAAGACAAACTTTCCTAGTGAGCTCGGCCAGCATGCCTCGTGTAGCATCTTCTCGAAATATGGATGTCCTGTTTTCTTTTGACCTTCCATCGTCCAGCAGATGTACTCCGCAGTCAAGTCTGCATACTTTCAGCGACATAACATTACGAAAGGTTTGGCCTGTCTGAACAGGCATACCGCTAGCAAGTTGTACTATGCATGAGAAACCTTTTTTAATTCTGAGACTCGCTACTTGCATGTCTTCTGTTCGGTAAAAGGAAACACTGTTAATTGTTCAACGAATCAGCAGCTATGCGCTTCTGTCATGAGTCTCTCACTTGCCTCATTCTTCTGCACGCCACTTCTACATAGCCTTGCAAACGCTTCCCATCAAGCACTGCATGGACATCATGGTTTGTCTCTGAATTAGGTTCCGTCAAGCTTTTTTGCTAGCCATTCTACTTGAACTAATCTCCGATGAGGCCAGACACGGTTTCACCCGCTCTTGTGACTCAAATCGGTTGACATGGCATTGAACCAACCTGAGATCTTTTGAAGACTGTGTTTTTAGTTCGAATGCTTCCGTGGCTACTTATACTCACTACCTACAGGTACCACGCTTGGCCGATGGCCCAGCGACGCTCTGAAGGAAGTTTTTTTTAAAAGGGTGCCTTGTTCCTCAGAGCATTTCCCGGGTCATTGCGAATCGGCCTTTGTATGCTCATATACACTTACTCAGTGGTTTCCAGACTACGCACGTCGACAAACACACGGTCAAGGTCAGAGGTGGCTCAGCATCATAGCATCATTTCCTTAGCAGCAAATTTAAAGTGCCTAGAATGAGATTTAGTTCCCTAAGGTGCTATATCAAACGTATTATCATTATAATACTGGCGCTGAAGGCTACCTGTTTGAAGTTGTGAGCAAGTTGAGCACCGCGTACCTTACATTCTGAACATTGCAGGAAGTATTCTGTAACTATAAAATTTTTTAGCAACTAAAGAACCTCCCTGATACTGTGAGGGAACACGACTCAGCAGCAGCCTGGGGTACTCGTTGGAGACCTACGATTGCTCAGACTGCCTAAGCAGCTGCAGACGGTCGAGCGGCGGTAGAGCCTAATGACCCTCGTCAAATGACTAATCAGTCCGGTCCAAATCCATGTATTGGCGGCATTTGTGGGGAAATCCGTCTATCGAAAACTCCCGCCGACTCCTCGGGCGGGTTCGGAACGAGCAATGGCTCGACAGTACAAAAAGAATACATGCTAGGAATATAATGGCTGCCGAAAGAATACAAGGGAGGACAGGAAGATAGGGCTGGATACCTCGACTCCTCGAAGCCGTCTAGAGTGTGTGTAGACAGGGCATGGCCGGCTTGGTTTTCTCAAGCCTGACTGCAGTGTCGTTGGTTGTTGCAGACACGCAGCCTGCTATTTTTAAATTCTCACATAAAGACTTCCTTTGCGGAAGACATCGATAAAGCAGTTCTTACCTATTTTTACCATCTCTCTACTAATATACAGTGCTTAAATCCGAGTTAATTGAGTCACACTGAAGGAACGGCCGGAGAAGGTGGTTGCTATTTACGAAATTTATGATGATGTTCATGGATGAAGCTAGTATCATCTCTATACGAACCAAGCGAGCGACGTAGAGCGAAGCTAGCTGCATATCTATTCGTGGCAAAAGTGAGACTGGTATGGATCAGCGGTGCCTAAAGCCATACGTATCTGGAAAATGTATCAAGCTCAAACGCATAAGAAGCGTCGATTTGGAGCTGCTGAAAATAATGCACGAGGCTCGCAAAAAGGCGTTGATGACGTCCAAGCTATTTGAAGAGTTGGTTCAGTCTTCCAACGGAACACCGATGCTTCGCTATGAGTGTGGACTTTCTTTATTGCAAGCGGTGCGGAACTCGAGATGTTTGAATGTATATTTGTATCTCCGTCTGTAACTTCCCAAACCATAAAGACTATGCAGGCATTACGCAATAGAGTTGAATATAGCGAGCTCACAGCCTAAGCGGCTTTCGGTACGCATTTGATAGACAACAGACTTCATCTCATTCGACAAAGAGAAAGTGGTAAGCATAACAGAGTCAGGAGAGCCATCAGTTGAGCTAATAAGTAGCATAGAAGTAGCAGCCCAGGACTGCTGAAAAAGATGAGCCATAGTCGGCAGCAGGAGAGTAGTTGTCAAAATAATTGCGGAAGCGAGTTCCACAGCCTAGGACCTGATAATATGAACTCCTGCTTCTAGAACTGCTGTGTCTTTTCAGACTGAGGAGGAATATTGCAGGACGAAAACAGTAAAGCAACGTGTTTAAGGGAGCAGCTGCTGGAAATCATTGCACCTTTGTTAAAAGCAAGCCTTCCCCCCCCCCCGATCGAGCCCTCTCGTGGTCTCCCATACCGTATTATGACAAGAAGATATAAATCCTGTGCAAAGTGCTCTAAGACCATATAACACGCGTATGTATTCAAATAGACCAAAAGTAGTTTTTCCGTGGTCTACATCGGCCGGAGCAAAGGGAATTTGATAGTACACTCGGAACAAGTCGATCTTTGAGGCTATGCACTTGCCTACTAGCGACGCTGCAAAGTCCTGTATATTAGGGAGGGAGTAGTGATCCGTTATTGACACTTTATTGAGAGCTCTATAGTGTCCGAAGGGGCGGTAGCTATCGTAGGGCTTGAATACCACATGCAGCGGAGACGCGTATTCACTTTTTGAAGGTCGGACTGCAGCAACCTTTATGAGGAAGTCAAACCCAGCCTTGGCGTTTCGAAGTTTGACAGGATCCAGTCGCGCTCTGTCGTAAACTGGTGGCCAGGTAATTCGAAAGTGGGGCGTGACGGTGTGTTTGACCCTATTGCCTTAGGTAACGTCTGACTGAGCAGGGGAGGAGTGCAGCAAGTTGGCTTTGACACCACTCCGAACTGCCTATTGGTTCGCACACTGCACGGTACGCCAGCCGATGGCCACCACCAACGGTTTATTCTACGACGCATGGAGCAGAGAGAAGCACAACTCTCTTCGTTCCTCTCTCCAATGCGAGCCTCACTCCTCGACAGCAGCTGTGCACCGGCCGACCCCAACGGTGAATCCAACATCTGTTCAGCAGCGGGTTAGAGGGAGAAACAATACCGGCCTGTGTCCTCGCCACATCATAGGCAGACAACAGCTGTGCACCGGCCCGTCCCAATGACATCGGGATTTTGCACTGTCGAGCCATTGTCCCGCTCCAACAGCTGTTCACCAGCGGGTTAGCGGAAGGAACAAAACTGGCCTGCATGTCATCAAATTATCAAATATATCATCAAAATCAAAACATGACCTGTCAATGAGTTTTAGAGCCCAACCAATTAACGAGCCTGCTTGCTCCAACACCGAGCACTTTATTCTGCAAACCACGCCGGCCTGAGCTGATTTCGGTTCCCGAGTCAACGAGGAAACGCAAACCGGAAAGTCGGTCAACGGCATACAAAAGAGGACTTTGCCTGAACGAGCTGGCTATCTTGTTGGTGCCACTGTACGTACCGAGGACGGTCGGCAGACAAACTTGCTCTGAAAACTCTGCCTAAAGATTCAGTGGCACCGGCATTGTTCGTCGTCTGCTATGGTCCGTCGGCAATTGCTCAGTGAATGTGATGTAGTGCTTGTTTGTTACCTGTAACTGGGGTGCAATTGCTGGCGGTATTCTTTGGTTTCGTCCGACTAAGATCCAAACAAGTCTAGGTGGGGTGGGCGTTTTGATGGTTAATTTTGATGGTTGATGGTTTGATGGTCGTCGAGCCTTCTGCTCAGAGAGGCGATTGCTGCGGCGAGGGGCGAGAGTGTCGTTCTCGGGCTTTGAAGTCACCGAATCCACTTTGAAGTCACCCAACCACGTCTGCTGTCAGGCATTCTCCGGTTATCCGGACATCGAACTCGGCAAGTTCATGCAACGACAGTACCTGAGCTAGCACGGCCCTATAAAAACTGCTCTGGAGCACTATCGACAAGTGGCTGAGGCCAGGGCGTCTCATGCTTCTATCGGTGGAGCCCCCTCGTGGCCGGATGGTAAAGCCGGTGCGACGAAAAAGCTTGGCTTGCTCCACGCTTTCATCCCCTTCTCAGGGCTCTGGCAGCACTGCCTGCCTGACTAAAAAAAACGCTCGTATGCACACTATCGACCACCGCCCCTCCCCATAGGCTGGAGGGGGCACGCGCAAGATTGTCCAAGCACCAGTTTGCTGGTTGTTGTTTGTGAAAGTAGTGGCCTTGATATCGTCTTGGGTTTGTTGACTGGGTGGCCTATCCGGCGAATCAGGTAGCTCGGAGCCATTTTTCTTCCTTACCTTACTTAGATCGAGCCATGTGACATTCGCCAGTACCATTCGCTCCCCACTGCGAATTAAGTGCTGGTCGAATGTGTCTGCCTGCGTGCCAATTCACGGGGAGGAGCGATTTGCTGGGCTTACGGTCTCCCAGCTGCTCACCAATCAGGAGAAAATCGAACTGGCGGCTGTCTGAGAGCGTAGTAGTTTGAATCATGGCGGGTTTTACTCGGAATACGGCTTCGCGATTGAAGTTAAAGAGGGTTGCTGCCAGTCGTAATAAGATGTCTCAGACTATGTAAGCGCAGACGTCGTCCAGAGATACCGAAAGATAATGGTGCCTTGTCAGTTCTTTATTGATGCCATATGAAGTGAAATGAGCCTCTAGCTGGACTAACCAAAAGGTAGGATCTCGGTGCAAGAACGGCGGTAATTATAGCGTGACCGAGTTCATTCCATTACAACGGTGGCGTCTTGCACTGCTAAGGCTGCTCCGTCGGCCATTTAGTAGGATGCGACTTGACATATCGAACAAATCAGTGTTGCTAGCTGTGGAACTCAATATAAGTTGTTTATTTCGTACGTTTATTTACACAAAGCGGCATAGTGTGCTCCCGCTGTGCTTTTGAATTGGAAAATCCTCAAATCCCGGTCAGAGGATTATGAAGTCGGAGTTGTACTGCCTTTGTGTGCCGTTTGACACCATTAGCTGTCTTCCTGGCACATTGAAGATCTTTAACCTGGTGATGTCCCTCGGGAGCAGAAAACTCTCCCGGATGAAGTATGACAGCATGGTAATCATAACCCCGGAGGGGTGGGGAAAAGGTCTCAGCTTAGCTTCATGAGAAAACCTTTGTTACTGTCACCATCATCCTTTTCCTGACAGAAGTGTGTAACCAGTTTGTAGACGGGCTGGTGTTGGGACTGTATCATCTTTTGATAAGATCGATGCCAGGTCTGGATTGAGTTGTTGCTACGATGTAGGTTGTCGATGAAGCCAGCACAAGCATTCCACAGTTGCACAGGGAAGCATGATTTTGCGGGTCAACCTCTTCATTGCCTCCTTATTTATATGTCTTCCCAGAAGTTGATCAATAGTGCCCATAGAAGAGAGCAGTCATCAGCCGATTCGTCGTAAGCAGCACGAACATCGTAAATTAGAGCTAACATCTTTTCGACATGCAATTGAAGATTTTGTGTCACAGTATGCTGTTGCAAGATTTAACTATAATAATAATAATAATGCATTCAATTGAGAGAACTCATAGAACCCAATCTCTTTCTAGGCACTTTACATTTGCTTCTAAGGAAGCGTGATCGAACGGTTAATCGTAGCATGTTTGACAAACAGAAGAAATAGCATGGTTGGTGGCGACATCTACAGGGTCAGCAAGCAATTTTGGTTAGGGGCAGCATGCCCAGTATTAGCACGCATAATCACATAAAGAATGAATTACATGGGCCCACTAAAAGCTGTCATAATAAGATGTGTCTTTAGTTTTTTTTTATAGGAGGACCAGTCACAGGATGGTGTGATGTAAGTTGGATGTAATTTCCAGGTTTTGGGGGCATACGAGCTAAAAGCGAAGGATTTGAAATTTTGACGAGGTATGGGTAAACAGGGATATTCCAAAAAGCGGGTGGTACGATGCTTTTCCTGGTGGGGTTAGATCTGATCGGTAGGATGGAGCCAAAAGAATGAAGGGACGTAAAAGTGGCTGAAAAAACCTTGAAATCGATGCTTTGCTTTACTGGGAACTATTGCAGGTCGGCGAGAGGTTGTGTGCTGTGGCAACTGCGAGGCTCGCGACGGACAAGACTAGCTGTAGAGTTTTACATAAACTGTAAGTCTATGAGTGCACAAGCCGGTATACCAGCAAGCAGTGAGTTACAGAAGTAAAGACGGGATGTCACAAATGCATGGATCAATTTACATATGGTATCCCTGTCTAAACAAGCCAGAATTTTAGTAAGTTATGTTGCTGATAGTAGGCAAACTTGACCGTTTAGCTGACGTAGTTGTTTAATGAAAGATTACTTTGGAACATGAAACACAGATTTTGTATAGATTCAAGTGGAGATATGCTGGCAGAGCCGATTTTGAGTGTTGGCCTTTCCAGTTTCTTATTCACACTTAGTTTGTCCATAACTAGTAAGTCGGTTTTATCAACGTTCAGTTTAAGAAAGCTTGCTTCCATCCAAGCGCGGATTTCATCAATACATGCAGCAAGGAAGTTTACAGAATTCGAAGGGCTGGAGAACCATAAGGGATCAAAGCAAAGGTACAACTGAATGTCATTCACATAGAAGTGAAAGCCCAGATTGTGGTTGGAAATCACATAGGCAAGAGACTGAGTATAGACTGTGAAAAGAACGGAACTAAGCAAAGGTCCCTGGGGTACTCCATTTTTCAGAGGTTCCTCAGATTATCTATTTCACTTCATATCAATGCTATGGATTCTCCCACAGAGATAAGTCCTGAAACATTGCAATGCAGTGTTAGTGATGGCAAGGCGAGATGAGAGGCACTCAAGAAGGGATTATTGATAAATAGTATCAAAAGCTGCCGAAATATCGAGCACAACAAGCAGTGAAACTCCACCCATGTCGTCATTCCTAAGTAAGTCGTTATACACGCGAAGCCATTCTGACTCCGACGAGTAATGAACTCTTAAAACCAGACTGGAACTTACTAACAAGGTTTGAAATTTCAAGTTATGAGTTCAGCTGGTCTGCCAGGATTACATCTAGTGTCTTTGATAGGAACAATAGAAAGGAGACTGGGCCGAAGTTGCTCAAGTTCTGTCGGTCTAGTGTCGCTTCCTTGAGCAGTGGCCTACCTAGAGCCTGATTGAAAGGTGCTGGGACATTACCTGAGGTAAATGACATATTTATGTTGTCGTTTATGCATGTCAGCAGCAGATCAATGCATCATAGAAGCAGGACTGTTGTAATAGAGTCCAGAGAACTAGTTGTCTTTTTGGATTGTGAAATGAACTTCAGGACGAGGTCACTAGTGACCTGCTTGAATGTAGACATTGACGTGATGCATGGAATTGAGGTACGAGATTCCAGGGGGATGCCGCTATCTTATTTATGAACTCTTTTACCTTGAATAGATTGTCGACAAAGAAGCTAGAGAAACAATCACCTAGATCATCACAGGCATCACTAGGTAAGGGGCTAACCTGGGAACGGTTAAGGAGATGGTTGATCGTCAACATCAGTACTTCAGAATTTTGCACCTGTGATTTAACCATGTTTTTATAGAAGCTCCACTCTCTGCTAGTATCAATTGGTATGACCTGGAGTAGTCCTCGCATACCAGTTGCTGGAGAGTCAGTCCTGATCTTTGGTATGCTGTGTCAAGCTTTCGCTTCGTAGACCTAGCTAGTTTAAAGTCTTAAATCTTATGGAAAACATTCTGTCGAAGATGAAACAAGCATCTAACTAAGTGAGCTCAAGGGAAGATAGTTGGACGGGCATTCTGACTAGTTTTTCCGGAATCTGACATGCTACTTGCCGAATTCAAAGTTGGCTACAATTCAAGCAGCTTCCCGAGGACTCGTTCATATCCTTCTTCTGGCTTGTCTGGCATTAGGATGTAGATGAAAACTTGTGCAGAACCATCAATTATTAAGGGAATAGTAATAATTTATCAGTAGATTTTTTGTGCAACTTTGAATTCTCCTTCGATAAACCGATGATCGTGCTGTTGATGAAGATCCAGATTGGCCAGAAAGAAGTAAGTCAAAATACTGTTGGCATGATCTTTACCATAATCTCGCAGCAAAAATCTTTATTTCTTTGTATTTTTAACATCGTGTGGGCGTTTTGTATAGTCACTGCAAGTGTTTGTTTTAGCTTTAAAGGCTCTTCTGTCACTATTCAAAAAAGGCTGCTGAATCAGCTACTATATTCCGGATGATGGCTGGCTGGCGACCTTCAATAAAACTCTAGCTGCACTCCGTTGAATGATTTGTCGAGCTTTTTTCAAGTTGTTGCGTCTATTTAACAAGTGTATGCAGCAATCTTTGTTTTGATCAGCGTGCGACCGCACGATTGTGCTCTGAAATCCTTATTATCTCTGACTTTTATATGCTCAGATTAATTTTTTCTGGAACACCTCCATGAAATACTGCAATTTGCAAGAGCTCAATGTCTACGTAGCCTGTATCCATTAAGTAAAGGTGGATCGTTTTTCTTCTGGGAAATGGTCTCCGTGACTAAAATATTGGGCTTAGCAGCCCTCACTGCAATATGCGCAGCCGACGTCACTAGCCCCAGCGCCATGGCTTCCTCAGTTGTCTCCGTGCGACTCTCCTCCGAGGTAGTAAATTAATTACCGATGCAACCGTGTTTACACGAAACATCGCTCAATACGAGTAGGCCGGCTGCATGCTAAAGCGATCCTCAAGGAGCCTCACGGGCCTAAGTAGAGGGCCGCTCCGTCTGCATGAAATCGAAACTGAAATGTCTGAATTGAAATAGATATGTATATGCACTGCCAGTCTGCCGCGGTAGATGTTTTCTCTCGTTCATACGCAGAAAAGTTAATGATTATTCATTCCTATATTTTCTGTCTGCATTCTTCTCCAATTTGTCTTTTTTTACACTATTTATTAATCTAGATAATTTCATTCTCATCAATATCAAGTCACTTGAACCTCACAGTTGCCTACTTTTATAGTGCTTGCATTTCTCTGGGTTGCTTGCTTTGCCAGCTTTTGTCGGCACGCTCTTGCGTGTGCGTTTTCATCGGCGATATTTTGTCGGCACACTTGTATCTTGGTAGCTTGGCTTATGGAGCCGAAATCAAGCTTCTACACTTAGATAAGTGACCCAACTATGCTGGATTTGCTTTGGCGACGTAGAGCTGGAAACTCGAAATAAGTATATCCACTACTTCTTTCTTCAACTTAAGGCGCTCGAGAGTTTCTGCGACAAGCCTTTATTTGACTGGCCAGCGTAGGAAGGCTGCATCACAAATTTGAAAACTCAATCGACTTCAGAGGGTAAGTTAAAAACATCCGTGGTGGCGTTTCTGGGACGTCGAATGAAAGAGATACTTAAAAGACCTTAGAACTATCATTTGCACTGGAAAAGCTGCCATACGGAATATCGGAAGACATATAGCTAACGCTTCAATCGGCAACGCTTCTCATCGGCATAGAGAACTTTAGGATTTGGCTAGAAAGATGCCTGAAACCATTTTAAAGGAAAAACCTCAGCCAATATTAAATGTGAATATCCAATCCTAATTTGTGGTCAAGTCAACGTAAATCGGCAATTTTTTCTCTATATGTATTTCCGAAATCTGGTGTCATTGTGTTAATCTGCATTCGCGCTTATGCAAACCATCGGCATTATCTCCTACGCTCGTTCTTATGTTTGCACCTGCATAAATGAGCCACCTGTTTTTAAGCACAACTTTGGCTTGTGTGGCTTTGGCAACTTTTGGCTTTGTGGCTTGAGTGGGGCGTATAGACAGGCTTGCCTATACATTTATTTATTTATTTTTACTTATATGAATATAATCAAGACAGAGAGTATACAGAGAGCATTTATATATATATATATATATATATAAATGCTCTCTGTATATATATATATATATAATTTATTAAAATATTAAGCGTGCTCTGCCTGCCCTGCCACTGGCCACAAGTGCTATCTTGGGCCACCTGGTTCAGGAAGAGGGACCACTGTACGGCTTCCAAGCCAGTAGTGGCGTCGGAGACGCAGTGCCGCCTTTAAAGCCGTTCTTCCCGATATTGGGATGACGAGATCCGCCAGGCAAGCTTTATTGTTTGGCCACCAGCTGCCAAGAGCCCCGACCACGAAGGGCTTCACCACTGCCAAACGGTAGTCAGCGGTAAGGAAAGACCGGGCAATTGTTGCATATTTATCAGTCTTGTTCCGGGCCGCCATAATCAGAGCATCCTCGCTGCTGTCTAACTCCACTGTCACATCCACAGCTACTAAATCAGTTCAGCTGTCAATCGCCAGGTCCGGATTGAGAGCCAGACCACCGGCAAGTGGGAGGACTCGGCCCACCGATACGAACTTGAGCGAGGTGGCCGGCAGTGCTCTGATTAGGCGGCCCAGAACCAGACTGTGTCGGGCCGTAATTGCATGCAGCATCCGTTGGCATTGGCTCAGCACGTGGCAAACGGTCTCTGCCTCCGTGCGGCATAGGCGGCAGCTGGTAGCCATCCCAGGGTTTGCCCGACTCGTGGCTTGGCGGTCCGTGCATCGAGTGCACCTGGATTTGCTGCCAGTGGCAGCAGCTACTGGCAGCACATCCAGGTGCACTTGATGCACGAACCGCCAAGCCCTGAACCAAAGGCCAAGACCTGCGGTCAAGCAGTGACTTCGGGTGGCGAATTTGGACGTGGCTAGGTTGCTTATGACCCTGCCCTGTGCAGGCTGGGCCACCCAGGCACGGCCTTCCATGAGCCTGGAGAACACAGGCAGCTTCGTGATGACCACATGAGGCACGACCCGGTGCTCGATGACGTCAGGGTCGGTGGACACAGCCAGCACTTCAGGGCCGGCCAGCGAGAGGCGACACGAGAGACGCTTGAGGCACTTACGGCATCCGACCGCAATGAGATCGGGCCAACCCTGCTGCCAGGGTCAAAGGCTGCTGGGTTCAGGTATCGTGAATGCTGATCATCAGACTATGGCTTGCCATCCAGGCTGGCGACTGCTCAGCCGAGATTATGACTAGTGACTTGACGGACTCACACGTCTTGCAAGCACAGCATGTGACCTGCTTTCGCAGCTCATAGGATGGACGCGTTCGTCCCGAAGCCGATCAAGCCAAGTCCGCTCTCAGAGCGTGGCGAAAATGGGAAATGCACCAATTTAAAGTTCGGTAGACCGCACGCGAAGCGACAAAGCCTCATCAGACCCTCTTCGGCTGGTTGCAGAGCATCCTTAGGCACAAGCCGCGCCTGACAAAGGTAGTCGAGCCGTAGCAGGATAAAAGTTCGCAAGACCTCAAGCGTTTGCCAGGGGGCGAGAAAGCTGGCCTTAAGCTGATTAATGCCGAGCTGGTTTGGTCTAGCGGTTAAGGTGCTCGCCCCGACTGATGTCGTGGGCTCGAGCCCCGAGGCATATGTGAAGCGCCTGAATAGAGATCAAGTTCTCTTGGGGCGCTATATAAATGAATTATTTATTTTATTTATTTATTTATGTCCTTTGCAAGTGAAGAGTATGCCAGCTTTACTTCAGCCCTAGACTGCCAAAGACCCTGCGAGGCTCCAAGGTAGGCCACTGACTCATTCTCCGGCAGCTCAGGGATCCGCCTGTCATGTAGGGTGATTGAGGTGAGCACGGGCTTCACACCCTTTCGGGCGAGACACAGCACTTTCCCTGCCGGAACTGCATGCCCAGCGCCAACGCAGCCTGTTCAACTGCGGATACAAGGGCCTTAAAAAGCCTTAGAATAGGGCGAGGTCATCTGCAAGTCACAGACCGACGGGGAGGTACCGCCAAGCTGGATGCAGGATTCGTGTATGTTGGCAGCGAGTCTGACAATCGGTTGTATTGCGAGATCAAAGAGAATCGATGATAGAGGTAATAGGTGATATATACCTTGCTATATATGATATATACCTATATAATAATAGGTGATATGCCGGACGCCGGAAGTCATAGGAAACGCCAAGAGCGTCTCATCGCGAACCCGATGCTCCATAAGCGAGTCGGTATAGAGGCGCTCAACAAACTTGCAGAAGCTCTACTCCACTCTGATATGCCGAAGCACACTGAAAAGAGAGACATGTGTGTGGAATGCTGCCAAAGGCCTTCTGTAAGTCGCGAAACGTGGAGTGCACAACAAAAGCGCCATGCGAATCTGTAGCCTAATCAGAGGCGCTCTCCCCATGAAAGGACTGCTATAGGCAGCCCTCCACGCCCAGAACAAAGCCCCTTTGCTGCGGTGAGAGCAGTCCACGGCCACCAGCTAACTTGCACAGCCTAGTGGCCAGGCTTTCCGAGAGCCGCTTGTAAAGAGTGGGCAAGTGCTTGATGTGACGGAAGTTATCGGGCATGCTTGGGTCACCCTTCTTGTGATTTTAGAATCCTAAACCCATTTTCCACGAGGAAGGGACGTCCCGAACTGGAGACAGCCGTTCAGGATGCAGGCAATGAGCGAGCAATCCGGGTCGACGAGGCGTAAGTGGTGATATTCCAGACGGTCAGCTCACGAAGAGGTGTTGCGGGATCTGCGAAGGCAAGGGGGCGATGATATCCTCTTTCGATAGCGGAGACATCGGGTTGGACGGCTGAGCCGAGTAAGAAAATGTAGTCCAAGCGAGTAGAGTATGCAGATGGTCATTATCAACAGGTTGGGCCCTGCGACACGGTCTCCAAGTAGGGGCGGCAGGCTGCTAGGTCACTGGTGAAGTAAGTCAGGGCTGGCCGCAGGATCTCAAGAACGGCCTTGGTGTGGTTGGACGCGTAGAGGCGTTGCAGATGTAAGGTACACCTCGCGTCCCATGGCCGCGGGCTGCCGGAGGAAGTGCCGTCCGATTGAAGCGACAGATGCTCAGAGCGAGTTCGGCGATGCCTTCGCACGTGATCCTTGACCAGGCATCGGGCCTAAGACAACCATTCCTCGCTTAGAAGAAGAGCGGATGCCACGAAGCCGTGCCAGTCATTCGCCAGGACGCTAGCCTGCGCAAATGGGGAGAAAAGTTCGACGACCTCTCGACGTGAACGTGGAACGTCTGTAGGAGTCGGTGACAGCTGTCTTGTATGCCGAGGCACAGGTACCAGTGAGACAGAGGGTGTCAGCACCGGGGCAGGGCAAAGAGTCTCAGATGGGGTGGCACGTGGAGCAATACGAGAGGGTGTCGTCTACGATAATAGAGGGACGTCCGGGGGCGCGTCCCGAGTCACAATAGATTCAAGGGGAGGAGGAAGTTCTACTACCGACGAAGTGTGGCGTGTTTCGCAGATGTTTGCTGAGTACCGCCGCGGATAAACCGACGAAGGGGCAGAACGGGCATCGGACGAGGTGTGTATAGTTGTGTTTACGAGCTGTGAGAGGATAACGGGTATAATTGGGATGAGCGCTGGTGGCAGGATAATAATAACAATAACTATGCACTTCCTAAAGCGCCCTCGGAGAACTCAATATCTTTCTAGGCGCTTTACATTTGCTGCAAAGGAGAATGCAATTAAATGATGAGTAATATCATGCTTGATAAACAACATCAATAACATGGTTAGGGGTGACATGCATAGGGTCAACATGTAAGTATGGTTAGTGGCAGCGTGCACATGATCGATAAATAGTGCTGGCGAAGGGCCAGGACTTAGGGCATATCAAGGTGGTGGGCACCTGGGGCGTTCCTACAGGGGCATAAGCAGACATAGTTAGGGTCAGGAATACTTAACCCCGCCAGCCTTGGCCATAACAGACATCCTAGAGGCATCCGTAGCCTTCTTGGCAGCAGCGAAAGCCCTCTTGGATGTGCGGCTGTTGCCGCTTCAGGGCTAAATAAGCTGGGGTTTGCTTAGCCTCCGAGACTGCCTCGGCCGCGATAGGGACATCGGTCTATAGTAATAGTAATAGAGCAGTTACCCCCAGAGAATGGGAGTGACCTATGAATATATATATATATATGTGTGTGTGTGTGTGTGTGTGTGTGTGTGTGTGTGTGTGTGTGTGTGTGTGTGTGTGTGTGTGTGTGCGTGTGTGTGCGTGTATGTCTGTATACTCTCCTGCTTACCGATGTAATCGCCAGGCACAATCTAGGTTTTCAAATATGTGCAGGTGACACACAGTTGCACAATTGCTTAGATCATTCCCGCTAGCACTTGAAATTTTCTCAACTCCCTTGCTGTGTGTATTGATGACGTCTTCACATAGATGGCAGCAAACCTTCTTAATTGGATGAGAGTAAAAACCAAAAACCTATTTACGAGCAAACCAAGTGTGATTCGGAAATTGGGAAACCTAATGATCCAAATTGGTTCCACTAGAATATATCTGAATGCATATGCACAAAATGTAGGTGTCCCTTTCCGAAGTGACCTATAATGAGATCACCACATCAGCTCCACAGTAAAGTCTGCCTACTTTTACCTACACAACATTGCTAAATTTGGGCTGTTTCGAATTAAACTAAGAGATAACAGGGATACTCCACCTAAATTGGTTCGTGCACTTTCAGTGATGCTTATTTAGTGACTCATCGCTTGCTGGTCAACCGGCCTGAGCAATCAAGTGCTTGTAGTTGGTGAACAACTATGCAGCTAGGCTTGTCTGTGATGAGCATTGCAGTTGTCACATCACACTACTTCTTTCCAACCTACAATGTCTCCAAGCCGAGCAGCGTTTTGATTTAAAGTGCTGTCACTCACTTACAGGTCTCCTTCAGTCTCTGGCTTCAGCCTACCTATCAGATCTACTGCCCCACTAGGCTAGGTGTAGTTACACACTTTACTGAATCAAATCATGTGCATACACCTTGTACGAAACTGAAATCATTTGGAGACTATACCTTTAGTTCATTGCGTTCCCAAAGCTTTAAACTCACTATTGACTGACGTCACGACATCCCCAACTTCATCGCATTTAAAAAGAAGCTAAGGAGGTATCTGCTTAGAAAGCATTTTTTCTCGGGCATTGTCATTTTTCCTTTGTGTGGTTAGGCGTCATTACACTCTACATGTATTTCCGTCTGTAACTCCACAAAAAATAAAGGCCATGTGGATGTTACGCAGGAGAGTTTTGGATAGCCCACTCACAGCCTACGCGGCTTTCGGTACGCATTCTGTAGCCAACAGACTTCGTCTCACGCAACAAAGAGAAATTTTAAAGCATAGCAGAGTCAGAAGAGCAGTTGAGGTAGTGAGTAGCATGGAAGTAGCAGCTCAGAACCGCTGAAAAGGATGAGCCATAGTCAGCAGTAGTAGAGTAGTTATCGTTGCGTAAGAATTGCGGAAGCGAGTTCCACAGTCTTGGACCAGCAAAGCTAAAGCTTCTGACGCCAAAGGTCTTTAAGCGGAAGAGTGGAACAGCTAATTTATTGTCCACACAGGACCCGAAGACGTGATCAGGCTGAACCTGATGCAGCAGTTCAGCTAGGTACGAAGGAGCCAAGCCGTGTTGGCCCTTGTGAGTCAGCGTGAGAACCTTGCTCTGAATCCGTTGGTCAATCGGCATCCATCTTAGCTCTTTTAGTAAATGAGACACGTGCTCAAACTTCTGGGACTTAAAGACTAGCCTTTCAGCCATATTCATAGTCAGCTGCAGTGGCATAATCGCTTTCTTTGGTAGCCCAGCCAAAAGGAAATTAAAATAATCAAACCGAGACAGAACTAAGGGGCTAGTTAAATTTTTACAAGCCGCGGTGGAAGACAGCTTCTAATCTTGGATAGGGATCGAACGTGATGGCTAGCTGTAGAAGCAGTCTTCTGAATGAAGCTTTAAAAAATGAGGCAGCTGTCGAAAACGACACCTAAATTTCTAGCACGTGGTGACGGTCGCACAACAGCATCATTTATTAGAAGACCAGAGCCTTTTAATCCAGCCACACGCTTAGGGTCTCCTGTGAGCAGTAGTTCGGTTTTATCATCATTTAATTTCAGAAAGTTTTCCGACATCCAGGATCGAATATCGGCAAGGCAAGCATTCGGTTTTTCAGTTGCTGCAGCATATTCCAACGGTTTGAATGACAAATACAGCTGAGTATCGTCAGCATAAAAGTGATATCATATTCCTTGGGCCTAAATCCTTTTTCCCAGAGGTTGTGTATAACTAGAGAACAGCAAGGGACCGAGTACAGACCCTTGAGGGACTCCACAGGTGACCCTTCTCGTGTGTGAGACCTGACCCCCACACGACACGGATTGAACACGATTAGACAAGTACGATTTAAACCATGCCAGTGCTTCGTCTGCCAGACCGATGGTTGTTCTCAATCCTTCAAGCAGAACATCGTGATCAATATTGTCGAAGGCAGCAGACAGATCAAGCAGAAATAGGGCAGTGACCTTCCCATCGTCGTTGCCACGTAGAATGTCAATGTAAACATGGATGAGGGCAGTTTCGGTGGAGTGCTGCCTCTTGAACCCTGAATGAAATGTTTCTGACATTTAATTCTTTTCAATATGTTCAACCAGCTTCTTAGAAACAATTTTTTAGGAATCTTTGACAAGAAACGAAGAAGGGAAACTGGGCGATAGTTTGCAAGGACCTCTGTATCTAATCCAGGCTTTTTAAGTATGGGTCTAACGATTACCGATTTGAAAGACTTGGGTACGACCCCTTCTACCAAAGAAGCATTGAAAATCTCGGTTATGGCCGGGCTAAGTTGGGTTGCTAGTGAAGACCACAGAGATGAAGGTATAGGGCCTTTAGGAGACGAGCTCTTTTTGGTACACCTTATTAAGATAGCCACATCACATGCAGAAACCTCGCAGAACCTTGTAAGGAAGGTCACAGGTTTTGGAACGGCGATTGCTTTAGTCGGAGGGGGCTTAATAGAGGCATGAATGTGCACCAGTTTTTCAGTAAAGAAAGCTGAAAACCTTTTGGCTGAGCCCTTGATATCTGAGGAGTCAGACCTCTCAGCATTGGCCAGTAAATGGTTTACTGTCATGTAAATCTGTTTAGACTCCGACTGGCAAGAATTCGGCTTCCAGACGAAAAAAGAAGCTGCTATTAATCAGACCGTCGAAGCTCATTGTTTTACTCACTCGTTTCCTATCAACTTTTCAGATAATTCATTCAGAAAGGCAAGACTGGGTGCTATATTTACCCCAGAGACGCGGTGGTGGCATGCTGGTGTATGCTGGGGAGTGGTTGGGCTGAGGATGACAATCCCTTGAGTGTCAGCTAAGCCTGCAATCTTTGATCAATGGATTGACTGCGGATGTGCCTCCAGCTGAGAGCTGATAACGTATGACTGATGGGTGATCGCAGCATGGTGATAGCAGCTTTAGCTGTGCTGATGCTTACGATTACTTTGAGCGGCCGAAGTCAGCTTGAGGAACAAATCATTAGAATGAGCTAGATAGAATCCGCTAGAACATAAATCAGCTTGAGAAATAAATCAACCAGATTTCCTTCTATTGGAGACCTTAACATTCAAACTCCTATCAACTCCTACGTGAGTGCAGGCACGAGTGTTACCGGCCCAACAGTCAGGCAGTGAGCTCCAATTCAGACACAGCAGTGGTAGCGAGTTGTGACGTCCGAAACGGATCCAATTGCCATTACGACTCAATCTACGGCGTCTTTGAACCGATCGAGACGACGACCTCCGTGCTCATCGTAAGTGACGGCATATCGTAACTTGTTGTTGTTTTTCTGTTATGTTATTATTGTTATTGAATTGGGATCAGCATGAGTCGTTATGCTTGTAACGCCGAAGGCTCGGCGGGGTAAGCTTGACCTGCCGCTTACCTAGCGGCGTAGCCTATCGCCTAATGCCGTTCGGTGCGCGCCTACGCGCAATAAGCTGGCCGCCACGAAACGAGCGTTTCTGGCGCTGACCTGCTTACCGTTACTAAAGGGGGTCGTGAGTCCGCGGCGTGAATTGGAAGCAAGACACACAAATTGGGGATTTTACTGAACTTTATTCGCAAGCGCACAAAGTCGCTGCGCGTCTAGTTCAGCTTTATCTCCACACTCCTCGCACGTTCAACACTCTTGCGGAGGGAATACTCCTCTACACTAAGCGCGACCCGGACCCTAAACCCTAACCGGTGAACTAGGAATCCGTTCCCACCTGTGCCGAGGGAATACCCCAAACACGCCAACTTAAACACTCGAGCGGAGGGAGTACTTCTCCACACTGAAGTGCGAACCGGAGTCTAAACCCTACCCGGTGAACTAGAACTCGGTTTCCACCAGTGCGACCGGAATACTCCACACACGCCAACTCAAGCACTCCTGCGGAGGAAATACTTCTCCACACTGAAGCACGACCCGGAGCCTAAACCCTACCCGGTGAACTAGAGCTCCACACACGCCAACTACGCCTAGCTCGCGCCGGCAAATCCCTATGCCGAGACCACGTGCTAGCGCGCACACACACACGACACAAAAGAAACACAAAATACGAAAGAACACACAAAAATGCCAGCTCGGGCGCGATACGACCGTATTCGGTGGGGTTCCACCGAATCCTCCTAGCGCTTTCTCGTCTTGTTCCGTCCATCGTCGGCGGACAGCCCGCCCTCCTCCCTCGCTTTTAGAGAAACGAGTGCCCGACGGCGTCGAGGCGCAGAGCTGGACCAAAGACAAAAGACACGAGGCAAAAGACCCAGAGCGAGCGTCGCTCGACTCTTAAATACTTGGCTGAGACAATGGGGCAAGAGCTTAGTGGTATTGGGCCCGGACACCTTGGCCCATTACAGAAAGGAATTACTACCGTCCCCAGGCCACTGGAAGGGTACCTCCGTCCAGCTTGAATGGCGAATGGATTCCAGAAGATTCTTTCTTGGAAAGAGGGAAGGCGGGGGTTGACAGGCCAGCCAACATCTATCAGCAGCTTCCGCGAGTATCGGACCAATTCTAAAGGCCGAATCGCCGCCGCTCGTCTCAGAGCTTCCTGGCCTGCTCCTAAGCGCTTCCTCTCTAACCGCACTGACGCTCCTCTCTGGCTCACTGCTCCAGGACAAAGGGGCTCTAGCCCGCCGCCGAACAGCTCTTGTTCGCGCTAAAATTCAGCCAAAGCCAGCCGGGCGCTACATGCTGGTGAGCTGAATGTGACTTGACCAGGTAAACTTGAAAGACAAGAAATTTCAGAACTATCTTTCTTCTTATTTCAAGAATTGTTGATGTCGAGGGATTGCCTAAGCAGTGAAAAACGGCATGAAGCTTTATTGGTCAACGACTGCAACTTCCTTTATCTACTGCATGGGCGCTATGACTTGTGTGAAACACTTCCTGCTGGAAGTCACACTGGTTGAGATGACGTTCTGTTGTGTGTCACCGAGTCAACGTTAAACGTTATGAGAGAGCATAGATGGTAATGAGAGGCTGAGCTTCTACTGAAGCTTCTGGTGAATACATTGTATCTTTAGGTCACTTGTACGTGAGAACGTGAGAACTTAATTTGTATGCAGGCACGTAAGAAATCGCTTTGGGAGAGTCAAGTTTTACTGACGTAACGCTTTTAATTTTTTTAATTATGCATACGCAAACCAATTTAATCCTTATTCCACAGTTTTAAATCAAAAACATCGATGCTCATTGCCACCAATGAGTAAGACCTAACAATAGTTGCATGAACTGACTCATGCATAGATACGCACGAAATGTAAAACCAAAGACAAACTTTGACTAGTGTACTTTTAAAAATGGAAAGCTGACCTGAATTGATTAATCTTTAGCCGACGCTTAAATCACGCAAGGCCACTGCAATTGGGGGAAAGTACCCAAAGAGAGCTCCCGACTGGCGATGCATGTGGCTCGATCACCAAAATATTTCCTTTAGTGCGAGACGTTGACAGCGTGGGGCGAGAACAAATTGGAGCAGCATGGAGGTCGTAGAGTGCCACCAAGCTAGTGACCTGTTAGATAGACCGACCATCTTGAAATCGATTTAAAGCTTGATAAAAAGCAAGTACAGCTCAACCAGAAATTGGGTTATGTAACATCTACGTCATTGACGACAGACTGGATTAGCTGCTGATTTTGACACATGTCACGGATGTTTAAAATTACATGCCAGGATTCATGAATTTGGGATTTAGGGATTTGCATTAACCAAGTCGCTAATTTACAAATTAGTGACCTTTACGCTGCTGTACTCACATCTACAAAGGCGCTGATTTTAGCAGTGTTACTTGCTTGAAAGTTAGCTGACTTCTTAGAGTGTGAAATATGCCCGGCTAACGACCAGTCACTTTTTAATAATCGGGCATTTACTCAAAAACCTTAGTATCACAAGCACCGGTTCAGAAGCAAGCAAGCAAGGTTATCGAATCATTAGTTCACAATATAGCCTACGTTGTACATTCGACTCAAATATGCCCTACTTTTAACAACAAATGCAAGCTTGTGACTCACGTATACTTTCTGGTGGCCAATCTTCTGCACGACACACTTCTGCCATCTGATGCCATATATATGCCCCGCGAAGCTTATCTCATTATGAAGAAGTTTTCGCCCAGGATTATTATTTACATATAAAAAAGTGCTGAGATCAAGTAAACCCCTCTTCTTAATAGTATTTACCTACCGCATAAAGTCTGTGCAAGAGATGATTAGCATGGAGATGACATGGTTGTCGCTTTCCTGTTTTTATTTCTACATTTTTACTTCTACTTTTTCTAATGTCAGTCTGAAGATGCGGCTACCTTGACTGACGTCTGTTGGTGCTTATCACTATTATTTTGGAGTCAAACAAACAAATATCAGCCATTTTCAAGGATATGAAAACTCAAGCAGCATCCATATTCTTCTATTTGACAATTATATCTGAGACTTGATTGAACTTCTGTTTAACATTATTTTGATTCTTAACGGTATCTTGTTTAGTTATATGATTATTGGTCAATTCGTACTTGAACAGAATATATAAAGAACTGCAAGTTTGAGTCTGTTTCGAAAGCCACGCCGAGCCACCTGCTCCACACCCTCGTTAGCCATTAGACTAGCTCATGCGGAGACTGTTATGATTAGCCTACGCAATAAATCTTGTAAGATGACAAAGTGTAAGCAATGAAGTTTTTTGAAAGCCACAATACCACTAGAGGTACTGCTGATTACATATGAATAAATTATTTTAAGCTTCCACAATATTGCGATGAGTTAAATATTTTAGGCTCGCTAGCGATAAATTAAACCTCGAGCCTGTGCTGGTGACAAAAGATTTAGCTGGTTTTGGTGGTTTCGAATTTTTGTTTAGCTAATGCTAATGCTTTAGCTAAAGAGGTTTCTTAAAATAATGGATATATATATATATATCCATTATTTTAATAAATCTCTTTAGCTAAAGCATTAGCATATATATATATATATATATATATATATATATATATGCATAGACTGGGTTGGCTTTTTAATGTTTTTACCTGAGTGGTCAATAAACTTTGCAATTCTTCGGAGCTGATTTAATTAGACTCAATCTTGATTGGATAATTTTTTCCTAAGATTGGACATTTCTGGAAAAGGCTGTCCAGGTGGCTTGCACTTTTCCTAATGGATACGCGTGCCGAGGCCGTTTGAAGACTTTTGATATTCTGATTAAAAAAATGCTTTCACATACCATTAAGATTATCGTCACGTCATTTACTGTTAAAATGTTGCTGCTATGCTGAGTGGATGTCAGAAATTCAAAGTGCAGAGGACTCAGGAGAATTCGGCTTTTTTGGAAGGCAGGTTGAGGCTAAGTGCAATTTCAGCTGTGTGTCATCTGCTGTAAACAAAAAAGAAAGAAAAAAAATTAATATACTTACACTATATTATTATTATTTTGGATTTTTATATTCTTAGTGATTGTATCGGAAAGATAGAATATTAAGTGTAACATTATTTGGATAATGAATGAATCTCTGTCAGGCACTGGGCATAAAAGCTCCCCCGAATCACAGTTTGCTTACCTTCTGTGAAATTTCCGACTGGGATATGACTTCGGGCACGGTAAGGAAGGCTATTTATACCAGAAAGATATTAGAAATGTTTAATAGATACAGGGACGTAACCTGAGACTGAAATATATTTATTAATTTCTTTTATTCGGACCAGCAGCAAATCAAGACATCATTGATAGGCAAACTCTGACACGGATTGCAGAAGGCTACTAGTCTTGTTATGTTATTAGCCAAACAACGATCAGTGATCAGATGTTATAACGGAGGATAGAGTGCCTAGGAAGATAAACTGGTTCATCGACTCTGTTTTAATCTATTTTTTGACTAAATTACTTGAAAAACAATCTGCTAGATTGAGAGACAGAAAGCTAGTGACTGCCGAGTAAAGTGGTGACCTGGGAGCATTTAAGAAAATGTTATATGTCTAACAACTCATCCTTTAGATTGTACACGTATGATCTAGTTTCTTAGTGAAAGCTAAACTTAGCCTTAACAAGTTAGGATCCGTTTAATAGTACTAGTATACCGGTCTATGGTGAATAAGTTCCGATTATTTCCCGCTTTTTCAAACGTGCTCATATTAGTCCTAGATAAATGTCACTGAATGTTAATACAATATTACGGGAGGTCTAAGTGAGACCACGCTTATTGCACATTGAATTAAGCGAATTCCTCTACCGGCCTGCGGTTCGGAGCTTGATTGCACAGTAAGTACGCCGCCTAGAGCGCCTCAGGAGCGATCCTAACTGTTACCTAGAGGGTCACGAGTTTGTCAGCGTTTGCTGGATCGAGTCGAAATCACCAATTGAAGGTGTTACTGAATTTTATATTCGCTGGCTCCCAACGTCCCTGTACGTCTAGTTCAATATTATTGCCACACTTCTCGCAAGCTCTCAACGAGGCAGAAACTCTGAGAGTGGAAATACTTTCCTGCACTTAGGTCCATTCGTCTATACTGGGGCTCGACAAACAAAGACGGAGGGCCTGACTACAAGGCACATGACTACGACGTTGGTTTAGGCGTGCAGTTAGTTCCAGAGTTCCTCCAAAGAAAGACCCGATGCCCTGATCATTGCTTCGCAGGACACGAACTATTGACACGAGCAGGCTTCCGCATTTTATTCACCGGAAGGCATGTAAACTTTGGGTTGTTTTTCTGAAGATGGAAAACTTTTCTTTCGCGCCCAAATTCGCACCTGAGCCAGGTAACCCAGGTAACGTCTACTATCCACCGCCAAATCCCTCCGCCGGGACCTCGAGCACATAGACGGGCATGCAAATGACAAATGCGAGCCACTGACGCTAGATGAACGTATTTGGCGGCGTCCACTCAGTTCTCTGCCGGTCAATGTCTCTCGCTTCCTGCAACCGTCCATTGCAGACGTAAGTGCCAGCTCGTTTCAAAGCGCCTAGAAAGTGATTGAGTTCCCTGAGGGCACTCTATCAAATGTATTATCATTACTTTTATTACTATCTCGTTCTACCTGAAACGAATCTAGCAACTGTTGAACAGGTTTCGGCGGCTGCGGTGACCTTGAGCAGGCGGCGCCTTATTCTTCCTAAATAGTGCTAACTACTTTTAAATGCCACACTAAGGGTAAGAGTTTAGTGGTATTGGGCCTGACCCCGTGGTTCATTTCGGTAATGTATTACTACCGTTACTCAACAACCAATGAACAATCTATATGTAATATATATATATATATTATGTATATATATATTATGTATATATATATTATATTCCAGCTCGAGTGCCTAAGGGAAGGTGAAGACAATCCTCCCGCGCAGAGTTAGAGAGCCCCGGTTGACATGTCAGCCTATATATAGGCAGAAATGCTTCGGACAATGCTTCTTTTAGCTTCCCTGCTATCCTCGCTATTTCCTCCGAGTGCTTTTATTTCGACTCGGCTCTGACCGCGCAACTGAGCCAGCAACTCGTCGACGTCTCACTATTTTCCAGGCTTCGTCTCTACTGTCAGCTTCTCAAGGGCTCCAGCATAAGGTAGCGCGCAGCGCGTTGTATCCAATTAAAATTGAACAGGGCGTCAAGCGATTGAATTAAACCGCGCCTTTCAGCAAGTCTTCGAATCCCGCCACCGCTCCATTCGGCTGTCGCTCACGCCGCAGCCTGCCGCACGCCGGAGTAATCTCCCCTACGTTACCGTCGGTTAAGCGCCAGAAGTGCATAGAAAGCCGTATACTTGTAGTGAGTACGGTAGGGAGCTAAGTGTTTACTGTATTATTGCTGTCACTAGTATCAAGCTGTGAAATCTTGAATTTGAGTGAGCAGGGGAGTCCGTCTCCTAAGCAAATGTCACCTACGTAGCACGTATGTTGTGCCATATGCTATTATTACAGTACTACTTCCACGGTACCGCTATGGGTTGTTTCAGATGAAATAATTTTGAATTTGCATCATTGACAAAGGAATTTACACGCACAGTTGAAATCAAGCGTTTCACATTGACGAGCAATATTTTTTCATTTCGCACATATACGTTTTCGGGGTTATCGCGTAGTATAGTGAATAAAAATGAAAATCCTGACCAAGATAGTCATTTTGGCAGTGTTCTGCCGGTCATTGAGTCATTGCGGCTGATCTCAGGTGCAGCTCTAACGGGCAGCTTCTACGCTTGGCCTTCAGGATTTAAACCGTATTCGTTGTGCAAATGCGGGAAAAGACGCTACCTTCAAAACAGCTTCAGTTTTAAGTCAGTTGAAATTAATGGCGGTTTAATTTTTTTTCTAGAATTCTCGATGAATATTACCGTTCCAGAATCGTAAACCTCGTAAATTGTCAACCATAGTCTCCGTGAAGAACCATTTTTTCTCGCTGGCACATGCCAAGCCTTCGTCGAAGTGTGACACCTGGGCAGGTGTCGCTCGCTTAGCGTAGGTCTCGCTCTCTCTCTCTCTCTCTCTCTCTCTCTCTCTCTCTCTCTCTCTCTCTCTCTCTCTCTCTCTCTCTCTCTCTCTCTCTCTCTCTCTCTATCTATCCCTATCTCTCTCACTCTCTCTCTCTCTCTCTCTCTCTCTCTCTCTATCTATCTATCTATCTATCTCTCTATCTCTCTCTCGCTCATCCGTTCATTGTACCGCCTTCGAATGCGCATCCTCCGTTGACGCTGCTAAGGTCCCGTTAAAAATGGCGGCGACGACCAAGGCGATGGACGGTGGCTACTCATGGCTGGTGCTCGTCGCATCCTGCCTGCTGCAGATGTTTGGACTCGGCTTCTCAATCGGCGGCATCGGCGTCATCCTGGTGTCGTTCAGCAAGGTTTTTCCAAACGCCGACGTGGGACAGATCTCATGGATCGGCAGCTTGCGATCGTTCCAGTTTCTAGTTAGTGAGTGCTCCTAGTGCCGTAGGCCTGCAGCCACCGCCGCTACCATCATATTTAGCTGCCGGCGCCGACGAGATGCTCTCGAAATAATAATGAGTAGAAGAAGCAGAAATTTCTGAATCACCCTAAGACAGCTAAAGCTGCGCATAGGCACTTTGCGTGAGCTGTAAAGGAGGCTTCGACGGACTGCACTGGCAGTGGCGTAGCAAGGGGGCTGGGAACAGATGTCTCCGGGCGGCAAGGTCAAGGGAGAAAGGTCAAGGGAGCAAGGTCAAGGAAGCACCAAAAGCAAAATGGATTGTGCATTTTTTCTCAAACTTTTCATTTGAGAACCTACATCTCGATTCAAGCTATTCTTTAATAATAATAATGATACATTTGTATAGTGCCTTCGGAGAACTGAATCTCTTTCAAGGCACTTTACAGATGGTATGTAGAAAGCCATATTTCGATCGACTTAAATTCCCGACTTTTTTGTTTCAATGGACTTGACAATTGCTGGTAGAGCTAGTTAAGCATGTTTACAGACGTAGACCAAGATAGGCTTTGCTAGCTGTCCCAGCTCGGCACACATGCTAGAGATCATCTAGTCAGTTCAATGTTGTTGACAGGATCTTGTCTGTCGCCCAAAAGAAAGTTCTCAGCTGCATCAAGTTCTTGGTTTCTCAAAATCTGGCATCGTGTGGTCATCAAGAGAGTATGGACCTGGCTGGTGAGAAAAACATTAAACTTTTTTAGAATTCTTATTCTACCTTATAGCTTA
This sequence comes from Cristatella mucedo, assembly GCA_009760855.2. NCBI lineage: Eukaryota > Metazoa > Bryozoa > Phylactolaemata > Cristatellidae > Cristatella > Cristatella mucedo. The sequence continues at coordinate 9,321 of WPIO01000222.1, read as the reverse complement.
GTACGGTGCTCTTATGCAATCACACATGGACCATGCCAGGAACAATCCCAAGTCAGTCGTCTCTTGTCTGTTTCCTCAAACCCAAAATGAGTTCATTAGTGTATATGCATCCAGAGTGTGAAGCAAGCTACTCCGTGACATACTGCAAAACAATTACCGCAGATTTATGTTTGACTCCAATCCTCCTAATTTGGCACCGGGTGAGCAGATTTCTGAGGTCATTAGATTAGTTGATGCTGACTTTGCCAACAAAACACTCATCATCAAAGAGGACTTTCTTCAAATCTACGCCAAAAATGCTGCAGTAATCGAGAGTCTCATCTTGGACAAACTCGAATCTGACAAAATGACCTTGCAAAATCACAGGTCAAAATCCTATGGCAGCGCAGCAGTCGTGTCTAGTCACTTGTCGAGTGTCCAAAAGAGGATAATGTCCAGAAAGGAGAAGGGAGTTTTAATAAACTGGGACGATCACAGCTTCAATCTGGCAGGAGATAAAGCTGCAAATCAAGATTCCATTGTATTTACATTCTTTAGAACAATAGAGACCCATGCATATACTGTTCAAGATCAGCTCTGAGGTGGGAAGAACGGAAGAAAGTCTTAGACATCAGACAGTCAAACGTGACTCTGCATCAAGATGGAGTGCAAGAGTAGACACTATGAAGGCTATCTATGATGGACTGGACAGCACCTAGGTCTTTAGGAGCAGCTGTCTGTGGACGCAAGTGGAACACTTGAAACAAGAATGGAAGCTGACAGTCTCCAAGATTGTATCATGAACTTTAATTTGTCTTCTCTGCTGCCATTTCGATACGACATCATAAGGAAGATTGACCACATTCTGAAAAGACTGCAGGATTCAACGATGAACTTCAGATGTGCTTCTTGCATGAATTGTGGGAAGTTGCAGTTGAACAAAGAATCCACCCAAGGACGCCGTTGCCTGGAGAACTCACTCATGATACTAGTCTCATGGCAGAGGAGATATCAAAAATAATGAATGAAGGCGTTGATTATCTCCGACAAGAAATTGCATCTAGGTTTGACCAGTCCACAGATCTTGATGCCAAATTTGTTTTCTTGCTTGAAGTTGAGCAGCTTTAGAAGGCACTTGAACAGACAAAAATCCGCCAGAAATGTCCAAATCTCGAACTCTTCAATAGTTCAGACGTTGATGGAATATAGCTTCACAATGAAATATATAACTGCAAAATCCTTCTTGCCACACGTCATGAAGCGGCATCAGAAATCCCTGGAACTCGTGTAATTCATTTTCAGTTACGGAGATTATGTTTCCCAATTTTTAAAGTTGCCTCGAAAGTTATTCTCACTATAGCTGTATCAGTAGCCAGTTGTGAACGTTCCATTAGCAAGCTAAAGATAATCCTCGTACAAATCTCAGATCCTTTGGAGACCGTGAATTTAGTTCATATGCTCCCAAAGCCTGGAACTCCCTCCCGACTTGCGTCTGAACATCCCCTGACTTGACCACATTTAAAAAGAACTTGAAAATACACCTATTTAGGACTGAATTTAGTGGGTCCCTGTGATTCGTCCTTTATGTGCTTATGAGTGCTGACACTGTGCATGCTGCCACTAACTATTCTTGCATGCTGACCCTGTGCATGTCACTCCTAACCACGTTATTCATGCTGTTTATCAAGCTTGATATTACTCACCATTCAATCGCGTTTCCCTTTGCAGCAAATGTAAAGTGCCTAGAAAGAGACTGAGTTTTCTGAGGGCGCTTTATCAAGTGCATTATTATTATTATTATTATCAATATTATCATTCCTAATCCTGTCTTATCTAAGAGCATCAATAGGGCAAAATTGACTTTCCCATAATCGGCCTCCTTAAGCGTAGAGAAAGAAACGCTGGCAAATATTGACTTTCAAACTGGAATAGACCAGTTGAGATATAGACCACAATACCAATAACAGATTAGAATACAACAGTTAGAGCCAGGCCAGAGCTCTGGCGTATTGACTGGCCAAAGCGCTAGCAGGTGCTGTTCTGCGTATGCTATGGCGAGCGGCAGCGTCCCGCCAGAAATCCCGTCGGTGTTTACTGGCCTTCGAGTTGCCGGCGCCAGGTGTCTGTCTGATGGCGTTTAGGTCACGGCTGCTCCCTACGCCTCTCGCCCAGGTCCAATCTCCGTCCTGCTGATTAAGCGGCACGGCTGTCGCGTCGTTACAATCGCCGGTTCTCTGCTGTCGGCTGCCGGCATCGCCCTCGCCAGCCTCTCGACGGAAGTCTGGCACGCCTACTTAACGTACGGAGTCTTAGGAGGTAGGCATACTGCCTTCAAAGCGCTCTCGCCCATCATCATGATTCGGACTCTGGGTTCGGCACGCCTGCTTCATTCAGCCTCCGCCGATTCGCGTGCCGTATGCACTCATGGCACGCGATTCGGTCGGACTGGCTCGCAGCCTGCAGCTCTCTGTAAGCGTTCATTTCACGATCGCGCATGCGCGACTTTCAGGCGTCGGCGTGGGGTTAACTTACGCCAGCGCCACGGCCGTGCTCGTGGAATACTTCGACATGAAGAGGAACGTCGCCTTTCCGGTGTCGTCTCTCGGTTTCAGCTCGGGCCTGCTAGCGTTCCCTCACGTGCTCCAGCTGATTTTGGCGCACACGAGCCACTGCCAGGCGCTGTACATAATGGCAGGTCTGAAGGCGGTCGAGGTGGCGTGCGGCATCGCCTTCAAGCCGAACGAGCGGCGTGGAGTCTCCGCCGATGCTCAGCCGATGAGCGGCGCTAGCGCAAGCGGATGCGGAAGCGCTTTGGGCGAGAGCTCCGCCGGTCGCGTCATGTGGGAGGCTGGCGATCTGCCAGGCAACGACTCGGATTGACTCGGTCGAGCTCGTCCCAAATCGTGCACTCGAGCTGTCACCACTCGCCGGCGGTGGCAGTGGGGGCGGCGACAGCAGCGAGGAAGGCCACAACGTGGCCGCGCCAAAGGCTGGTGCTGGTGCAGGAGCTGTGCCGAGTGCCGACGGCGAAGCTGCAAAGATCGACCAAGATGGAGGCGGCGGCGGCGACAGATGCGACCTGGAAGCGAAGCGTCAGACGGTCAGCAGCAGCGCCGCCCAAGTGCTGATGCGGATGGCTCGCTTGCTGCTCGAATGGCGGTGCTGGGTGCTGGTGCTGCACTCGTTCGCCTGGGGCTTCTGCGTCGTGGCGACGCAAGCGCTGGCGCCACTCTCCGTGAGGAGACGCGGCGTCAGCGAGGAGGACGCGTTGCTGGGCGCCACGATCCTCGGCGCCGGCATGCTACTCAGCTCCCTCGTCATGATGGGCGTGTCAAGCCGCCAGTACGACCGATTTGCCGTGTACCTGCCGACGTGTGGCCTCCTCGGCGTGTTGTCCGCATTGCTGTCTATCGCCGACCTGACGGCTGCCTCCTTCATCATAATCGGCGCGTTCGGCATTTTTTTCGGGGTTCTCAGCTCGCTGTTCCTCACCATCTTGTCCGAGTACAAGTCGGCGGAAGACTACACCGACCTGTTCGGTCTGTACATACTGTTCAACGGTATCGGCGGTCTCGCCGGACCGTCAGTGACGGGTAAGCGGTGGCGGAGGCGAGACGGCGACAGCGTGCCACACGCGTGATTCATTCGAGTAGCCGCAGTTCGATGCTATGCGATACCGAAGCCTTCTTGGAACGCCACCTTCTAGCGACCGACAAGCGGGTGTCAGCGCGTCGCTCGACGCGAGCAATGATAGACGCGGCCTAGCTAGCATCCATAGCCGACAAAATCTCTGCTCCTAGCACCGTAATCTGATTAGACGCCGAATACGTCTAGGTGGTGTGGTGTAGTTGCTATATCGGTGGCCAAGGTGTTTTCAGTGCTAAATTAATCTATCGGGGACCGGCATCAGTGTCTCACAGCTATCTGTTGGGTTTGAAATTCAAGCAAAGACACTCGCCGGAAGATCCTGATAAATATCTCGACACGCCCACAGCGCTAACCTTATCTGTTTCCATAGCTGCGATTGCTCGAGCGATCGTCCGTCGGAGCCAGCACTCGAACATTTTTGGCGTCCGTAGTCGTTGCTCAGCAGCTTCATCTTGAGCATCGTCACCAGCAGCATCATGACGTTGGCGCTCGATATCTTTGTGGGCGTGCCATTGGCGGCCCAAGCTAGTTGGCCCGAGCCCACTCTATCTGAGGAGCCTGATTTTCAAAGTCTGCATAGTTTTTACAAGACTGACGGATTTGCGTCCTAGAGTTTCAGAGTTTGAATAGACAGACAGACGCATCAGTTTTTCTCGATGAGAGTGACAAGTGGCTACAAGCCAGCTAGAAGTAAGCTGTTTCCGAGTGAAATGGCGATCGCATGATAGCGCCTAGACGTACCGAGGTGCGAAATCGTGCGGCAGCGTCCATTTCGAGTTCATCCGGGTGTGGAAATTCCAAGCCTCGTTTTGCTTGAGGAGTAGAAATGGTGCAATGTTGCCCTGTGCAGACGAAAGGCCGGCACCGTTCAGCTAATTGAGCCAGCGCTCTGACCAGTGAGTGGCAGAGCTTCCCGACGACTGAGGCAATTCAAGAACAACTACTCGGATGCGTTCCCCCGCCTGAGCTCTCGGCCGCTCAATCTGTCTTGGCTTTCGCTGCGACGTCCCTATTTAGACAGTGCTTAGCCCGATTTCGCCACCGCTGTGCTGACGGCTGGAAAACTAGCAATGTTTCTCTTCTCAGGCAGAATCCAGACGTCGGCAGGCGACAGCGCCGGATGGTACGCCGTAGGAGCCGCAGGCATCGCTAGCAGCCTCATGCTCATTCCCATCTACGTCATCAAGCGACGCGAGCAGACTGGTGCACAGTGCATGGGCTGCTGCCCGGCCACTTGAGTGGAGCTTGACAGCGGAGTAGAAGCTCGCGCCTCCGTTTGCTCGGCTCCCTCTGCCCCTCTCCCTCTGTTCCGCTCTCGCCCTGCTCTGCTCGAGCTTGTGCATTGCATTGCATGACTAGTTATCGGTTGCTTCATCGGGCTGCGGTTGATAGTAGAGGCCCGATGTTTGGTTGCTGTGAAAACCGAGATGAGGAATGAATGTCAGCATTCTGTCTCAAAAGCGCCGTGCAGCGGCTTACGTGCATCTTTCACACTGCGGAATTTTGCTGTAAAACGCAACGCGCTGTTAATCTGGTCGACTGGCTTCTGGATAGTCGCAGTGCTGTCTCGAGGCATCGCTCTTTATTCAAGCTAGTGTAGGTGCGTCACCAATACCACGAGTATGTCTCCTTTTTGCAATCCATCTCTGAGACTTCTTGCAGATCTAGGCGCACCAGCTGGGAGGCACTAGGCTAATCAGCATTGCTGATGAGGTAAGTGTAAATTCGAAGAAGGGAAGCTACCATCCAACATACAGCTCCGATGTTGCAGTCGGCAACGGTGACATTGGGGGGATCGAGTTCTTTATCCAGTTCATCTTACTTACGAAGAAATAGGAGAAACGTTCTGCCGTCACTATTGGAATGGCTGGGTATAGTTCTTACTTGTGGGGTTACAATGACTTATTCATCTGTTATTCTACTACTTGAAGCTTTTTATATAGGTGTATTGAAGAGCTTGTCAGCGGATGCGGTTTAACCATTTCTTCCATATTTTCGTAAGCGGCCTTGTGAGAACAATGTAGCAAGAAATGGCTCTCTGGCATTACATAGCTATTTGATGACAAGTGAGTGCCTCTAGCTGGTATTGGTTCTCGATGCTGAATGCTAGCTGAAGTTGGAGCATTCAAACTTAGCTGGCTTACACCGTGATCGGAAAAATGACTGGCGTGTGAGTTAATTACGAACATATCGTGTATAGTTTTATATTCAGAACATTTAATCTACGATGTGTGCAGATTCTCTAGGCTTGGAAATTTCAAAAGCTGTATAAATGAGCACACACAAAAAAAGTTAATTTCCCGAAAGAAGATGTGATGTGTTTCAAATGCACCATCATTTGCCAATGATTTACCTCAAATGTAAAATATTCGCTTAAAACCAAAACTCCTCAAGCATACGAACATACATATGTCGGATATTACGCGTAGCAGGCTTATTAATGAGATCAACCCCCTCAGCCGATCGTCGTCTGTGTCCGTTGTGCTGGAATGGACCTGCCGTGGTTCCTGAGTGCTTAATTTTCTTTTGTGCAATTTACGGAATGTTATTAACTGGGTGCCTACTAACCAGCGGCCCGCGAGTGAGTCTTTTCTGTGCTTTTGCATGCTTGCCTAAGAAGGATGCTTTGCTCTTAATTAACTATTACCAATCGCTTTCCTTGCACTGAGTTATTTAGAGCCTTTACAGAGATAGAGTTATATTAAAGAGCCATGGAAAAGACATTATCATTAGGATCACACATAGCCTTGAATTCATTTCAGACCTTTAATGGTAATTAAAACAGCTGCACTCTTTGGTAGCTTAAAGTCAAAAATAGTTCTTCGTTGGCCCTCACTTTTTCGTTGGAAGGCTTCGAAAATTGCTCTGGACTATTTACATAGCATCTCGTTTGTGGGCGTGCTAAGGTTCGTTGAAGGTTTTTCTAACTATTCTGCTTACAAGCGGACATGATCTACAACACTCTTCTGGCCTTAATTACTTTAATTATTATCATGTATTAATTATTAATAATAATAAGAAGAATTTAATAATAACAAAAAATTTTGGCACTTAAACTGAAAAGAAATATTTGGCATTTGAGCACTGTGCAAGGGTATCGAGCCCCAGTCGTCGTTATTGATAAAAGCTTCAAAAAATATCCAGACGTTACTAAATAAAATAAACTGTTTGTGGGCCAAATATCACCCATCTTCGGCGTTTCCTCTGAGTAATCCTGAAACACGTGACGGTAACGGATGCTTGGTGCTTTTACGAAATATCTCCTTATGATTTAGACCTCAATGAGCAAAAAACAATCAGCCCTCATTTGTTGTCAACGAGTGTGGACACCTGTTAGGAACTTTTTGTATGCACAGGCTCGCAGCAACTTCAAAAGTTGTTATTAGCAAATATAAATGCTTCCATGAAGCGTATTTAAAGTGGCACGATGTTGATTTTGATCTGTTGTGGAGAAATTGTATTGTTTAATTATTATTTTTAGTTTTTCCTAATCAAGTTCTTTTCAGAAAATCTGTGGCCAGATATCACTAGCAAAAAAACTCATGCAGAACGTTCTTAAGACGCATCAATAATAGGGTGCAAACCAAATGTGATTAAAAAATTGAACGTTGTAACGCTCGACATTGATGTCAACGGCTCGCCTAGTAGTACACGTACAGAAAATATATATACGTCCTATTCTAAACTATCCTTTATTAGACGACCGCATAACCTCAGCCGTAACGATTTCCATGATGTGGTTACGTAATGCTGCCAAAACTCCGGAATCTGTACGTACCTTTTGGATTGGTCCAGTCGTTTGCGACTTTCCTTTGACTTATAATAATAATAATAATATTGCACTTGATAAAGCGCCCTCAGAGAACTTAATCTCTCTCTAGGCGCTTTACATTTGCTGCAATTACGATCGGCTTCCTGGTCAAGCGGCCTGTTCGATCAGGTGATTGCAGTAACGCTTCAGGTAGGCACGTCAATCGTGAGCAAACCTGCTGCCACACCACACCGATGCTCTCAGGCCCTGCCTCTGCCGCATCATCTGTCGTCGCTGCCGTCGGCGATCTGGGCTGGCTACCAATCAAGCACCGAATCAAAGTCTTCTGCCACGCGCTTCTGACACTCGCTCGTAGGTCCCCTTCGTTGTCTAGCTCGAGCCTGCCTATCGGACGGAGCTGCGCCTTCCAGGCGGCCGCATCGTACCGGCTGCTCTTCCTCTTTCGAACGCCATCGTTGAGCTGTAAGTCGTGCGCCAGGCTCAAATCCTTAGCAGACCGTGCCTACAGCTGGCAGGCTCCCACTGCCTGCAGCTGGCTGCCGACTGAACCGACGTCATGAGACCTAGTAGTATGTGATTTTTCCATTTCGCACCCTGACCCTCACTCGAGCACACTCCCAAGTTCGACCTAGCGTCGCTCGGTCTCCTTTTGCAGTGGCCCTCCCGAGTGTCAGTGTCCGAAATAGAAAAATAAAATCCTACTCCAATAAGTGCTGCTTCTGCGCAATGGAAAACAATGGACAAGTTACTATATTCAAAAAATTTAGTTATTATATATTATAGTAAATTTTTTCAGTTTCTAAATTTGATTTACAGAAAAATATTTATATATTATAAGATGTCTGAAATAAATTCATTTTCACGGCGTGAGGATAAAATTGAATCTTCTTTTATAAATAGTTACAATTTATCTTTACAAAAACTGATATTAAGTGAAATTAAGAAAACTATAGAAGTTATAGAAATAGTGCTTTCTAGTAGAAAAATAATTGGAGCTTGTTTAGTTTCATGTTTACTTGCTAGGGATTTATTGAAAGGAAACTGTCATATTAGAATAGAAAGGGGTTTTAGTATATTTAGAAAACAGAAGTTAGCTGCTACTCACTTTTGGCTGATTATTAATAATGAAATTATTTATATAATTTCTAAAATTTTAATTAATTCAAATCCAAACCCATTTTTAATCGATATCCAAGATAAAACAGATTTATTTGTTGATATGCCAGAAGGATTTTAACTTACTGATGAAGATGCTTTTAGTATTAATTTACAGAAAGCAACATTTTCTTCTTACATACGTAAATGTAATGTTATTCTAAAAAAATAACTAAATTGAATTAAAATAGTGTGTGAAAGGAAAATAAAAATTAAATAACTATAAGAAAACGGCAGATTTAAGAAAAAAAATTGCTCTTCAAAGATCTCCCAAAATTTAATGCTTGCTTCGCGCAATGGAAAACAATGGAAACGTTCTTATATGCAAAAAATTTAGTTATTTATATAGTTACCCATTAATTTTTGTCAGTTTCTAAATTTGATTTACAGAAAAATATTCTAATATATTATAAAATGTACTGAATAAATCATTTTCACGGCGTGAGATAAAATTTAATCTTCTTTTATATAGTTACATTTTATCTTTACAAAACTGATAATTACCTGAAATTACAAACTATAGAAGTTTAAGAAATATTGCTTTCTATTAGAAAAATAATTGGAGCGTGTTTAGTTTTCTGTGTTACTTGCAAGGGATTTATCTGAAATGAAACTGTCCTATTAAGAATGAAAGGGGTTTAAGCTAATATGTTACAAAAGGCAGAAGTAGCTGCTACTCACTAAAGGTTTTGTCTGCTTTATTACTAATGAAATTTTATATATAATTTCTACAATTTTAATTATTCAATCCAAACCCATTTTTAATC
>WPIO01000221.1:37500-293309 GCA_009760855.2 Cristatella mucedo | reverse complement strand
TAGAGTTAATATTATCATGTTCATGAAATTAAACTTCCAGCCATTTGCAATACCCTCCAAGCAGTCTTAAGAATCGATTGATTTCATTTTACTAGAAAAAGATGCTGATTGTGACAGCAGTCAATCGCCAACCGGATACCAAATCCTCATTTATCGTTGATAACACTAATCCCATTTCAACTCTGTGTGCAAGAAATCAATCCGTAGTCATCATGGGTGATTTCGACATTCACTTCGATAACTTATCTGATGCCTTCACAACTGCATTTAGTGTTAACGAGCAAATCGAATTCTCTGCGCTCTCCTGCTGCATGCATTGACAACATCCACAAAGGGATGACAGCCAATTATTTTAGTTTAAATGGGCAAACAACTTGCCAACTAATGAAGGCGAACAAAGTGTGATTGAGAAATTGTAAACACAAACTCTAAAACATAGGCTCCGACATTATATCTTCTTTTGAATTTTCGCGAAATGTAGGTGTCGTGATCCAAAGTGACCATCTGTTAGACGACCACGTTAGCTCCATATCAAATCTGCCTACTTTCAGCTGAATAAGTTTGCTCAAAAATCGGCCATCTTTAAACAGGGATACCACATCTCAGTTGGTGCATGCCCGTTTGACATCCCGTCTTGATATTTCTGTAACTCACTGCTTGCTGGTCCACAGGCGTGTGCAATCGGGCGCATACAGCTTGTGCCAAACTCTGCAGCTAGGTTTGTCTGTCATGAGCGTCTCAGTTGCCACGTCACACCACTTCTCGCCGAGCTGCACCAGCCACAAGTCAAGCAACTGATCAACTTCGAGGTTTTTGTAGCTCATGTTTAGGTCCCTTCATTATTTGACTCTAACTGTTTACCTGTACCTCGTGCACACATAAAATCCTTTAGATACCGTTCTTTTACTTCGTATGATCCCAAAACCGGGAACTCACTTCCGACTAGCGGTACGACATCATCCTGAGCGTGAGACCTTTCTACTTCCGATATATTTACAAATTTTTTAAAATATTCGAACATATATACACTCACGGTTATTGCTTCCTTTCCATCGTGTCAATGCGCCATGGTGAAAATTCGGTTCGATCCCTTAGCTGTATAAAGTAATTTTACATATTTCATTCTAGCCACTTTATAATTATTAAAATTAGGTTTGCATTGTCCATTGAACCTGTATCGGTGCTAAATCTGTTTAATGCTTATCTGTGGAACCTCATTGGAGGCTACTTTCTCGTAGAATGTCAGGTCTCGATTTACAACTCCCTCCTGTGTAAAGCTACTCTGACTTTTGTTCGACAGTATCGCTCCCTCAAAATAGATCCAATGCATCCCTAGCTGTTACTGCTGATGCCAAGCATTAAAACGGAAAGCATGTTGGAGCCCGAGCGGTGGACAGGTCCGCCAGCCTACATGCCGCTCGTTACGTGGAACTGCCAGCTCAGTACCAGCTCGTTCCATATTCCTAGAACTATAGAAAAAAACCTCTCTGCACGCTCCCCACAAGCGTCGTTGCTAATGAGTCTAATTTAGTGGTCGTCAGGTCTGGTATAACTCCGGCGGCCTAACTTAAAGTTTGTCTATGAAGTTTTCTCTCAATTTGCAATAAACCACTATCAACGAGCGACCTTATTTCTGAAAAAGGAATCGACCGGCTCGCCACGACTGAAACGTGGCTAAAATCGTTCAGCTACCCGACAATTATGAATAACTAATAATTTGATAGAGCACCTTCGGAGAACTCAATCTCTTTCTACATGGTTCAGATTTGCTGCAAAGAAAAGACGATTGAATGGTGAGTGGTATCGAGCTCGATACACGCCATGAAAAACATGATTAGGGGTAACATGCACAGGGTCAGCTTGCAAGTGTGGTTATTGGCAGCACACAACTGTGTCGGCACTCATACGGACATACAACACGAATCGCTGGGACCTACAGTCAAAATGCTGTCAATGCTAAGTGATTTTTTACTTTCTTTTTAAAATGTGGTCAAGTCAGGAATGTCGCGATGTAAGGCGGGAGTGAGCTCCGTGCTTTGAGTGCATACCAACTGAGTTCATGGTCAAAGAAGGATATGAGTCGTGTACGACATTTTGGTAGATTGTTGGTTTCACAAAAGCTGGTTGTACGATGCTTGGCCTGTTGGGGGAGTACACGTGATAGCATGGGTGAAACTGAAAAATGAAGGAACCTAAAGGTAAGTGACAAATTCTTTAAGTCGGTCCGGTGCTTGACGGGAAGCCAGTGCAGATCTACTAGAAGTAGTGGGATGTGGCGGCTGAGACGCTCACGACAGACAAGCCTAGCTCCCGATTTTCACATCAGTTTTAAGCTCTTGATTTCACATTCCGGAAGGTTAGCGAGTAGCGAATTACAAATACTCTTGTGCTGCCAACTATGGCTTATCCGTTTCAGTGATCCTGAGCTGCTACTTACAGACTGCTCACTACCTCAACAGTTCTTCTGACTCTCCTATGCTTTACACGCTCTCTTCGTTGCGTGAGACGAAGTCTATTGGCTACCTAATGCATGCCGAAAGCATCTTCGGCTGTGCGTGCCCTATATAAGACTCTTCTGCGTAACACCCATATAGTAGTTATGGCATAGTCGAGTTACAGACGGAGATACGTCAGATGACAGAAGTCGACACGGGATATCACAAACGCATGAATCAACTTTCACGAGGTAACCCATCTGAACAAACGACTTTTAGCAATGTTGTGTCGGTGAAAGTATGCAGACTTGATTGTGGAACTGACGTTATAGTCCAACGAAAGCTCGCTTTGGAACGTGACACCTAGATTTCGGGCAAATTCAACATGAGATATGTTGAATGAGCCGATTTTCAGGGTTAGCCTTACTAACGTGGAATCATGCATGGCTTTCCATTAACAAGTGAGATACTTTTATCATCATTTAATTTAAGAAAATTTGCTGCCATCCTTGTGCGATTGTCATCAACAGATGAAGCAAGGAAGTTTAGAGAGTTTGACGCGCTCAAAGGCTTAGAGAGAATAAAACGAAAGTTAGGTGCTTCGACCTTGGACATTGTCCTCCCCCAGATGTATCCCAACCTGGTGGTCTCCGGAAACTCTTCCCACGACATTCCCTACAACGGAAAGAACTTCCCCCTTGTATTAATGAATGCATAGCAAAGAATACACACACACACACACACACACACACACACACACACACACACACACACAAACATACATATATATATACTTTTTTATATTTGCACATGATCAAATGACGTTTACGTTCTATCGACAGAAAATAAAGTCAGAATAATTGCACGTTTTTCTAAGTCTGTTTGATATATTCCCTTGTTAGCTTTGCACAACAAAGTCTGTTTAAGTATTCTAATCGTAACAACTATACTTTGATGTTTTGCAGTCATCTCCCCTTATGTTGATGAATGTGTAACTGAGAATATATATACGTATATTTATTTATATTTATGTGTCTGTTTATGTCTATATATAAGTGATCATTTGAATCCCTTTATCCTATCCTACACCCTAAACCCTACACATTAAACCCTACAGCCTTAAAATTGAAACCTAAACTATAAGCCCTAAACAGTCAACACTAAAACAGAAATCCTAAACATTAAACCCTTAACTCTAAATTTTTAACCCTAAAATCCCTAACCCTACGCCCTACGCCTGGGGGGCCTAATGTCCTTTCCCAGCAGGGAATATCCAAGGAAGAAATGTCGGGGCGATGAGGAAAGTCAATGGAGAAACTGCCCATGGCGGACGTCCGTGGGAAGGATTTTTTCGTCACCCGATCCAGCCGAAGGTACAACTGAGTGTCGTCCGCGTAAAAGTGAAAGCCTAGATTTTGCTTGCCAATGGCGTCGGAAAGAGAGAGAGAAAATAAACCGTGAACAGAACCGGAACTTGCACGGAGCCGTGACTTGCCCAATGTTTCAGAGGTACCTTGCAGGATATTTTTTTTTTTTTTAATTATTTCTAAATGTAAAGACTTTACCCTAACTTCATCTTATTCTTTCCACCCTTAGATGAATGAAAACTTGAGATAGAGTAATTATTATTATGTTCATGAAATCAAACTTCCAGCCATTTGCAGTATTCTCCAAGCAGTCTTACGAATCGATTGTTTTCATTGTACTAGCAAAAGATGCTGATTGTGACAGCAGTCAATCGCCAACCACATACCAAATACTCATTTATCGTTGATTACACCAATCTCATTTCAACTCTGTGTGCAAGAAATCAATCCGTAGTCATCATGGGTGATTTCGACATTCACTTTGATAACTCATCTGATGCCTTCACCACTGCATTTAGTGCTGGCGAGCAAATCAAACTCTCTCTGCACTCCCTCGCTGCATTCATTGACGACATCCACACAGGGATGACAGCCAGGTTTTTTAGTTTGAATGGGGATACAACATACTAACTAATTAAGACAAACAAAGTGTGATTGACAAATTGTAAACACAAACCCTAAAACATGGGCACCGACTTTATATCTTCTTTTGAATTTTCACGAAATGTAGGTGTCATGCTCCAAAGTGACCTCTTCTTAGACGACCACGTTAGCTAAAAATCAAATGCGCCTACTTTCAGCTAAATAAGTTTGCTCAAAATCGGCCATATTTAAACAGGGATACCACATCTCAGTTGATGCATGCACGTTTAACATCCCGTCTTGATATTTCTGTAACTCACTGCTTGCTGGTCCACAGGCGTGTGCAATCGGGCGCATACCCCTTGAGCCAAACTCTGCAGCTAGGTTTGTCTGTCATGAGCGTCTCAGTTGCCACGTCACACCACTTCTCGCCGAGCTGCACCAGCCACAAGTCAAGCAACTGATCAACTTCGAGGTTTTTGTAGCTCATGTTTAGGTCCCTTCATTATTTGACTCCAGGCAACCATTGCGATCGACTCCTGCTCACAGGCTCAGCGTCGTACTACACGCTTGTTGGAGTCTAATTGTTTACCTTTATCTCGTGCACACTTAAAATCCTTTAGATACCGTTCTTTTACTTCGTATGATCCCAAAACCGGGAACTCACTTCCGACTAGCGGTACGACATCATCCTGAGCGTGAGACCTTTCTACTTCCGATATATTTACAAATTTTTTAAAATATTCGAACATATATACACTCACGGTTATTGCTTCCTTTCCATCGTGTCAATGCGCCATGGTGAAAATTCGGTTCGATCCCTTAGCTGTATAAAGTAATTTTACATATTTCATTCTAGCCACTTTATAATTATTAAAATTAGGTTTGCATTGTCCATTGAACCTGTATCGGTGCTAAATCTGTTTAATGCTTATCTGTGGAACCTCATTGGAGGCTACTTTCTCGTAGAATGTCAGGTCTCGATTTACAACTCCCTCCTGTGTAAAGCTACTCTGACTTTTGTTCGACAGTATCGCTCCCTCAAAATAGATCCAATGCATCCCTAGCTGTTACTGCTGATGCCAAGCATTAACAAACGGAAAGCATGTTGGAGCCCGAGCGGTGGACAGGTCCGCCAGCCTACATGCCGCTCGTTACGTGGAACTGCCAGCTCAGTACCAGCTCGTTCCATATTCCTAGAACTATAGAAAACCTCTCTGCACGCTCCCCACAAGCGTCGTTGCTAATGAGTCTAATTTAGTGGTCGTCAGGTCTGGTATAACTCCGGCGGCCTAACTTAAAGTTTGTCTATGAAGTTTTCTCTCAATTTGCAATAAACCACTATCAACGAGCGACCTTATTTCTGAAAAAGGAATCGACCGGCTCGCCACGACTGAAACGTGGCTAAAATCGTTCAGCTACCCGACAATTATGAATAACTAATAATTTGATAGAGCACCTTCGGAGAACTCAATCTCTTTCTACATGGTTCAGATTTGCTGCAAAGAAAAGACGATTGAATGGTGAGTGGTATCGAGCTCGATACACGCCATGAAAAACATGATTAGGGGTAACATGCACAGGGTCAGCTTGCAAGTGTGGTTATTGGCAGCACACAACTGTGTCGGCACTCATACGGACATACAACACGAATCGCTGGGACCTACAGTCAAAATGCTGTCAATGCTAAGTGATTTTTTACTTTCTTTTTAAATGTGGTCAAGTCAGGAATGTCGCGATGTAAGGCGGGAGTGAGCTCCGTGCTTTGAGTGCATACCAACTGAGTTCATGGTCAAAGAAGGATATGAGTCGTGTACGAGATTTTGGTAGATTGTTGGTTTCACAAAAGCTGGTTGTACGATGCTTGGCCTGTTGGGGGAGTACACGTGATAGCATGGGTGAAACTGAAAAATGAAGGAACCTAAAGGTAAGTGACAAATTCTTTAAGTCGGTCCGGTGCTTGACGGGAAGCCAGTGCAGATCTACTAGAAGTAGTGGGATGTGACGGCTGAGACGCTCACGACAGACAAGCCTAGCTCCCGATTTTCACACCAGTTTTAAGCTCTTGATTTCACATTCCGGAAGGTTAGCGAGTAGCGAACTACAAATACTCTTGTGCTGCCAACTATGGCTCATCCGTTTAAGTGATCCTGAGCTGCTACTTACAGACTGCTCACTACCTCAACTGTTCTTCTGACTCTCCTATGCTTTACACGCTCTCTTCGTTGCGTGAGACGAAGTCTATTGGCTACCTAATGCATGCCGAAAGCATCTTTGGCTGTGCGTGCCCTATACAAGACTCTTCTGCGTAACACCCACATAGTAGTTATGGCTTAGTCGAGTTACAGACGGAGATACGTCAGATGACGGAAGTCGAAACGGGATATCACAAACGCATGGATCGACTTTCACGAGGTAACCCATCTGAATAAACGACTTTTAGCAATGTTGTGTCGGTGAAAGTATGCAGACTTGATTGTGGACCTAACGTTATTGTCCAACGAAAGCTTACTTTGGAACGTGACACCTATATTTCATGCAGATTCAACATGAGACACGTTGAATGAGCCGATTTTCAGGGTTAGCCTTACTAACGTGGAATCATGCATGGCTTTCCATTAACAAGTGAGATACTTTTATCATCATTTAATTTAATAAAATTTGCTGCCATCCATGTGCGATTGTCATCAACAGATGAAGCAAGGATGTTTAGAGAGTTTGATGCGGTCGAAGGCTTAGAGGGAATAAAACGAAAGTAGGAAGTTTTGACCTTGGACATTGTCCTCCCCCCAAATGTATCCCAACCTGGTGGTCTCCGGAAACTCTTCCCACGTCATTCCCTACAACGGAACGACATTTCCCCTTGTATTAATGAATGCATAGCAAAGAATACACACACACACACTCACACACACACTCACACACACACACACACACACACACGTATATATATATATATACTTTTTTTTATATTTGCACATGATCAAATGACGTTCACGTTCGATCGACAGAAAATAAAGTCAGAATAATTGCACGTTTTTCTAAGTCTGTTTGATATATTCCCTTGTTAGCTTTGCACAACAAAGTCTGTTTAAGTATTCTAATCGTAACAACTATACTTTGATGTTTTGCAGTCATCTCCCCTTATGTTGATGAATGTGTAACTGAGAATATATATACATATATTTATTTATATGTATATATGTGTATGTGCCTATATCTATATATACGTGATCATTTAAATCCCTTGATCCTATGCTACACCCTAAACCCTACACATTAAACCCTACAGCCTTAAAATTGAAACCTAAACTATAAGCCCTAAACAGTCAACACTAAAACAGAAATCCTAAACATTAAACCCTTAACTCTAAATTTTTAACCCTAAAATCCCTAACCCTACGCCCTACGCCTGGGGGGCCTAATGTCCTTTCCCAGCAGGGAATATCCAAGGAAGAAATGTCGGGGCGATGAGGAAAGTCAATGGAGAAACTGCCCATGGCGGACGTCCGTGGGAAGGATTTTTTCGTCACCCGATCCAGCCGAAGGTACAACTGAGTGTCGTCCGCGTAAAAGTGAAAGCCTAGATTTTGCTTGCCAATGGCGTCGGAAAGAGAGAGAGAAAATAAACCGTGAACAAAACCGGAACTTGCACGGAGCCGTGACTTGCCCAATGTTTCAGAGGTACCTTGCAGGATATTTTTCCATTCTTTAATTATTTCTAAATGTAAAGACTTTACCCTAACTTCATCTTATTCTTTCCACCCTTAGATGAATGAAAACTTGAGATAGAGTAATTATTATTATGTTCATGAAATCAAACTTCCAGCCATTTGCAGTATTCTCCAAGCAGTCTTACGAATCGATTGTTTTCATTGTACTAGCAAAAGATGCTGATTGTGACAGCAGTCAATCGCCAACCACATACCAAATACTCATTTATCGTTGATTACACCAATCTCATTTCAACTCTGTGTGCAAGAAATCAATCCGTAGTCATCATGGGTGATTTCGACATTCACTTTGATAACTCATCTGATGCCTTCACCACTGCATTTAGTGCTGGCGAGCAAATCAAACTCTCTCTGCACTCCCTCGCTGCATTCATTGACGACATCCACACAGGGATGACAGCCAGGTTTTTTAGTTTGAATGGGGATACAACATACTAACTAATTAAGACAAACAAAGTGTGATTGACAAATTGTAAACACAAACCCTAAAACATGGGCACCGACTTTATATCTTCTTTTGAATTTTCACGAAATGTAGGTGTCATGCTCCAAAGTGACCTCTTCTTAGACGACCACGTTAGCTAAAAATCAAATGCGCCTACTTTCAGCTAAATAAGTTTGCTCAAAATCGGCCATATTTAAACAGGGATACCACATCTCAGTTGATGCATGCACGTTTAACATCCCGTCTTGATATTTCTGTAACTCACTGCTTGCTGGTCCACAGGCGTGTGCAATCGGGCGCATACCCCTTGAGCCAAACTCTGCAGCTAGGTTTGTCTGTCATGAGCGTCTCAGTTGCCACGTCACACCACTTCTCGCCGAGCTGCACCAGCCACAAGTCAAGCAACTGATCAACTTCGAGGTTTTTGTAGCTCATGTTTAGGTCCCTTCATTATTTGACTCCAGGCAACCATTGCGATCGACTCCTGCTCACAGGCTCAGCGTCGTACTACACGCTTGTTGGAGTCTAATTGTTTACCTTTATCTCGTGCACACTTAAAATCCTTTAGATACCGTTCTTTTACTTCGTATGATCCCAAAACCGGGAACTCACTTCCGACTAGCGGTACGACATCATCCTGAGCGTGAGACCTTTCTACTTCCGATATATTTACAAATTTTTTAAAATATTCGAACATATATACACTCACGGTTATTGCTTCCTTTCCATCGTGTCAATGCGCCATGGTGAAAATTCGGTTCGATCCCTTAGCTGTATAAAGTAATTTTACATATTTCATTCTAGCCACTTTATAATTATTAAAATTAGGTTTGCATTGTCCATTGAACCTGTATCGGTGCTAAATCTGTTTAATGCTTATCTGTGGAACCTCATTGGAGGCTACTTTCTCGTAGAATGTCAGGTCTCGATTTACAACTCCCTCCTGTGTAAAGCTACTCTGACTTTTGTTCGACAGTATCGCTCCCTCAAAATAGATCCAATGCATCCCTAGCTGTTACTGCTGATGCCAAGCATTAACAAACGGAAAGCATGTTGGAGCCCGAGCGGTGGACAGGTCCGCCAGCCTACATGCCGCTCGTTACGTGGAACTGCCAGCTCAGTACCAGCTCGTTCCATATTCCTAGAACTATAGAAAACCTCTCTGCACGCTCCCCACAAGCTTCGTTGCTAATGAGTCTAATTTAGTGGTCGTCAGGTCTGGTATAACTCCGGCGGCCTAACTTAAAGTTTGTCTATGAAGTTTTCTCTCAATTTGCAATAAACCACTATCAACGAGCGACCTTATTTCTGAAAAAGGAATCGACCGGCTCGCCACGACTGAAACGTGGCTAAAATCGTTCAGCTACCCGACAATTATGAATAACTAATAATTTGATAGAGCACCTTCGGAGAACTCAATCTCTTTCTACATGGTTCAGATTTGCTGCAAAGAAAAGACGATTGAATGGTGAGTGGTATCGAGCTCGATACACGCCATGAAAAACATGATTAGGGGTAACATGCACAGGGTCAGCTTGCAAGTGTGGTTATTGGCAGCACACAACTGTGTCGGCACTCATACGGACATACAACACGAATCGCTGGGACCTACAGTCAAAATGCTGTCAATGCTAAGTGATTTTTTACTTTCTTTTTAAATGTGGTCAAGTCAGGAATGTCGCGATGTAAGGCGGGAGTGAGCTCCGTGCTTTGAGTGCATACCAACTGAGTTCATGGTCAAAGAAGGATATGAGTCGTGTACGACATTTTGGTAGATTGTTGGTTTCACAAAAGCTGGTTGTACGATGCTTGGCCTGTTGGGGGAGTACACGTGATAGCATGGGTGAAACTGAAAAATGAAGGAACCTAAAGGTAAGTGACAAATTCTTTAAGTCGGTCCGGTGCTTGACGGGAAGCCAGTGCAGATCTACTAGAAGTAGTGGGATGTGGCGGCTGAGACGCTCACGACAGACAAGCCTAGCTCCCGATTTTCACATCAGTTTTAAGCTCTTGATTTCACATTCCGGAAGGTTAGCGAGTAGCGAATTACAAATACTCTTGTGCTGCCAACTATGGCTTATCCGTTTCAGTGATCCTGAGCTGCTACTTACAGACTGCTCACTACCTCAACAGTTCTTCTGACTCTCCTATGCTTTACACGCTCTCTTCGTTGCGTGAGACGAAGTCTATTGGCTACCTAATGCATGCCGAAAGCATCTTCGGCTGTGCGTGCCCTATATAAGACTCTTCTGCGTAACACCCATATAGTAGTTATGGCATAGTCGAGTTACAGACGGAGATACGTCAGATGACAGAAGTCGACACGGGATATCACAAACGCATGAATCAACTTTCACGAGGTAACCCATCTGAACAAACGACTTTTAGCAATGTTGTGTCGGTGAAAGTATGCAGACTTGATTGTGGAACTGACGTTATAGTCCAACGAAAGCTCGCTTTGGAACGTGACACCTAGATTTCGGGCAAATTCAACATGAGATATGTTGAATGAGCCGATTTTCAGGGTTAGCCTTACTAACGTGGAATCATGCATGGCTTTCCATTAACAAGTGAGATACTTTTATCATCATTTAATTTAAGAAAATTTGCTGCCATCCTTGTGCGATTGTCATCAACAGATGAAGCAAGGAAGTTTAGAGAGTTTGACGCGCTCAAAGGCTTAGAGAGAATAAAACGAAAGTTAGGTGCTTCGACCTTGGACATTGTCCTCCCCCAGATGTATCCCAACCTGGTGGTCTCCGGAAACTCTTCCCACGACATTCCCTACAACGGAAAGAACTTCCCCCTTGTATTAATGAATGCATAGCAAAGAATACACACACACACACACACACACACACACACACACACACACACAAACATACATATATATATACTTTTTTATATTTGCACATGATCAAATGACGTTTACGTTCTATCGACAGAAAATAAAGTCAGAATAATTGCACGTTTTTCTAAGTCTGTTTGATATATTCCCTTGTTAGCTTTGCACAACAAAGTCTGTTTAAGTATTCTAATCGTAACAACTATACTTTGATGTTTTGCAGTCATCTCCCCTTATGTTGATGAATGTGTAACTGAGAATATATATACATATATTTATTTATATGTATATATGTGTATGTGCCTATATCTATATATACGTGATCATTTAAATCCCTTGATCCTATGCTACACCCTAAACCCTACACATTAAACCCTACAGCCTTAAAATTGAAACCTAAACTATAAGCCCTAAACAGTCAACACTAAAACGGAAATCCTAAACATTAAACCCTTAACTCTAAATTTTTAACCCTAAAATCCCTAACCCTACGCCCTACGCCTGGGGGGCCTAATGTCCTTTCCCAGCAGGGAATATCCAAGGAAGAAATGTCGGGGCGATGAGGAAAGTCAATGGAGAAACTGCCCATGGCGGACGTCCGTGGGAAGGATTTTTTCGTCACCCGATCCAGCCGAAGGTACAACTGAGTGTCGTCCGCGTAAAAGTGAAAGCCTAGATTTTGCTTGCCAATGACGTCGGATAGAGAGAGAAAATAAACCGTGAACAGAACCGGAACTTGCACGGAGCCGTGACTTGCCCAATGTTTCAGAGGTACCTTGCAGGATATTTTTCCATTCTTTAATTATTTCTAAATGTAAAGACTTTACCCTAACTTCATCTTATTCTTTCCACCCTTAGATGAACGAAAACTTGAGATAGAGTAATTATTATTATGTTCATGAAATCAAACTTCCAGCCATTTGCAGTATTCTCCAAGCAGTCTTACGAATCGATTGTTTTCATTGTACTAGCAAAAGATGCTGATTGTGACAGCAGTCAATCGCCAACCACATACCAAATACTCATTTATCGTTGATTACACCAATCTCATTTCAACTCTGTGTGCAAGAAATCAATCCGTAGTCATCATGGGTGATTTCGACATTCACTTTGATAACTCATCTGATGCCTTCACCACTGCATTTAGTGCTGGCGAGCAAATCAAACTCTCTCTGCACTCCCTCGCTGCATTCATTGACGACATCCACACAGGGATGACAGCCAGGTTTTTTAGTTTGAATGGGGATACAACATACTAACTAATTAAGACAAACAAAGTGTGATTGACAAATTGTAAACACAAACCCTAAAACATGGGCACCGACTTTATATCTTCTTTTGAATTTTCACGAAATGTAGGTGTCATGCTCCAAAGTGACCTCTTCTTAGACGACCACGTTAGCTAAAAATCAAATGCGCCTACTTTCAGCTAAATAAGTTTGCTCAAAATCGGCCATATTTAAACAGGGATACCACATCTCAGTTGATGCATGCACGTTTAACATCCCGTCTTGATATTTCTGTAACTCACTGCTTGCTGGTCCACAGGCGTGTGCAATCGGGCGCATACCCCTTGAGCCAAACTCTGCAGCTAGGTTTGTCTGTCATGAGCGTCTCAGTTGCCACGTCACACCACTTCTCGCCGAGCTGCACCAGCCACAAGTCAAGCAACTGATCAACTTCGAGGTTTTTGTAGCTCATGTTTAGGTCCCTTCATTATTTGACTCCAGGCAACCATTGCGATCGACTCCTGCTCACAGGCTCAGCGTCGTACTACACGCTTGTTGGAGTCTAATTGTTTACCTTTATCTCGTGCACACTTAAAATCCTTTAGATACCGTTCTTTTACTTCGTATGATCCCAAAACCGGGAACTCACTTCCGACTAGCGGTACGACATCATCCTGAGCGTGAGACCTTTCTACTTCCGATATATTTACAAATTTTTTAAAATATTCGAACATATATACACTCACGGTTATTGCTTCCTTTCCATCGTGTCAATGCGCCATGGTGAAAATTCGGTTCGATCCCTTAGCTGTATAAAGTAATTTTACATATTTCATTCTAGCCACTTTATAATTATTAAAATTAGGTTTGCATTGTCCATTGAACCTGTATCGGTGCTAAATCTGTTTAATGCTTATCTGTGGAACCTCATTGGAGGCTACTTTCTCGTAGAATGTCAGGTCTCGATTTACAACTCCCTCCTGTGTAAAGCTACTCTGACTTTTGTTCGACAGTATCGCTCCCTCAAAATAGATCCAATGCATCCCTAGCTGTTACTGCTGATGCCAAGCATTAACAAACGGAAAGCATGTTGGAGCCCGAGCGGTGGACAGGTCCGCCAGCCTACATGCCGCTCGTTACGTGGAACTGCCAGCTCAGTACCAGCTCGTTCCATATTCCTAGAACTATAGAAAACCTCTCTGCACGCTCCCCACAAGCGTCGTTGCTAATGAGTCTAATTTAGTGGTCGTCAGGTCTGGTATAACTCCGGCGGCCTAACTTAAAGTTTGTCTATGAAGTTTTCTCTCAATTTGCAATAAACCACTATCAACGAGCGACCTTATTTCTGAAAAAGGAATCGACCGGCTCGCCACGACTGAAACGTGGCTAAAATCGTTCAGCTACCCGACAATTATGAATAACTAATAATTTGATAGAGCACCTTCGGAGAACTCAATCTCTTTCTACATGGTTCAGATTTGCTGCAAAGAAAAGACGATTGAATGGTGAGTGGTATCGAGCTCGATACACGCCATGAAAAACATGATTAGGGGTAACATGCACAGGGTCAGCTTGCAAGTGTGGTTATTGGCAGCACACAACTGTGTCGGCACTCATACGGACATACAACACGAATCGCTGGGACCTACAGTCAAAATGCTGTCAATGCTAAGTGATTTTTTACTTTCTTTTTAAATGTGGTCAAGTCAGGAATGTCGCGATGTAAGGCGGGAGTGAGCTCCGTGCTTTGAGTGCATACCAACTGAGTTCATGGTCAAAGAAGGATATGAGTCGTGTACGACATTTTGGTAGATTGTTGGTTTCACAAAAGCTGGTTGTACGATGCTTGGCCTGTTGGGGGAGTACACGTGATAGCATGGGTGAAACTGAAAAATGAAGGAACCTAAAGGTAAGTGACAAATTCTTTAAGTCGGTCCGGTGCTTGACGGGAAGCCAGTGCAGATCTACTAGAAGTAGTGGGATGTGGCGGCTGAGACGCTCACGACAGACAAGCCTAGCTCCCGATTTTCACATCAGTTTTAAGCTCTTGATTTCACATTCCGGAAGGTTAGCGAGTAGCGAATTACAAATACTCTTGTGCTGCCAACTATGGCTTATCCGTTTCAGTGATCCTGAGCTGCTACTTACAGACTGCTCACTACCTCAACAGTTCTTCTGACTCTCCTATGCTTTACACGCTCTCTTCGTTGCGTGAGACGAAGTCTATTGGCTACCTAATGCATGCCGAAAGCATCTTCGGCTGTGCGTGCCCTATATAAGACTCTTCTGCGTAACACCCATATAGTAGTTATGGCATAGTCGAGTTACAGACGGAGATACGTCAGATGACAGAAGTCGACACGGGATATCACAAACGCATGAATCAACTTTCACGAGGTAACCCATCTGAACAAACGACTTTTAGCAATGTTGTGTCGGTGAAAGTATGCAGACTTGATTGTGGAACTGACGTTATAGTCCAACGAAAGCTCGCTTTGGAACGTGACACCTAGATTTCGGGCAAATTCAACATGAGATATGTTGAATGAGCCGATTTTCAGGGTTAGCCTTACTAACGTGGAATCATGCATGGCTTTCCATTAACAAGTGAGATACTTTTATCATCATTTAATTTAAGAAAATTCGCTGACATCCATGTTTGATCGTCATTAACAGATGAAGCAAGGAAGTTTAGAGAGTTTGACGTGCTCGAAAGCTTAGAGGGAACAAAACGAAAGTTAGGTGCTTCGACCTTGGACATTGTCCTCCCCCAGATGTATCCCAACCTGGTGGTCTCCGGAAACTCTTCCCACGACATTCCCTACAACGGAAAGAACTTCCCCCTTGTATTAATGAATGCATAGCAAAGAATACACACACACACACTCACACACACACTCACACACACACACACACACACACACGTATATATATATATATACTTTTTTTTATATTTGCACATGATCAAATGACGTTCACGTTCGATCGACAGAAAATAAAGTCAGAATAATTGCACGTTTTTCTAAGTCTGTTTGATATATTCCCTTGTTAGCTTTGCACAACAAAGTCTGTTTAAGTATTCTAATCGTAACAACTATACTTTGATGTTTTGCAGTCATCTCCCCTTATGTTGATGAATGTGTAACTGAGAATATATATACATATATTTATTTATATGTATATATGTGTATGTGCCTATATCTATATATACGTGATCATTTAAATCCCTTGATCCTATGCTACACCCTAAACCCTACACATTAAACCCTACAGCCTTAAAATTGAAACCTAAACTATAAGCCCTAAACAGTCAACACTAAAACGGAAATCCTAAACATTAAACCCTTAACTCTAAATTTTTAACCCTAAAATCCCTAACCCTACGCCCTACGCCTGGGGGGCCTAATGTCCTTTCCCAGCAGGGAATATCCAAGGAAGAAATGTCGGGGCGATGAGGAAAGTCAATGGAGAAACTGCCCATGGCGGACGTCCGTGGGAAGGATTTTTTCGTCACCCGATCCAGCCGAAGGTACAACTGAGTGTCGTCCGCGTAAAAGTGAAAGCCTAGATTTTGCTTGCCAATGGCGTCGGAAAGAGAGAGAGAAAATAAACCGTGAACAGAACCGGAACTTGCACGGAGCCGTGACTTGCCCAATGTTTCAGAGGTACCTTGCAGGATATTTTTCCATTCTTTAATTATTTCTAAATGTAAAGACTTTACCCTAACTTCATCTTATTCTTTCCACCCTTAGATGAACGAAAACTTGAGATAGAGTAATTATTATTATGTTCATGAAATCAAACTTCCAGCCATTTGCTGTATTCTCGAAGCAGTCTTACGAATCGATTGTTTTCATTGTACTAGCAAAAGATGCTGATTGTGACAGCAGTCAATCGCCAACCACATACCAAATACTCATTTATCGTTGATTACACCAATCTCATTTCAACTCTGTGTGCAAGAAATCAATCCGTAGTCATCATGGGTGATTTCGACATTCACTTTGATAACTCATCTGATGCCTTCACCACTGCATTTAGTGCTGGCGAGCAAATCAAACTCTCTCTGCACTCCCTCGCTGCATTCATTGACGACATCCACACAGGGATGACAGCCAGGTTTTTTAGTTTGAATGGGGATACAACATACTAACTAATTAAGACAAACAAAGTGTGATTGACAAATTGTAAACACAAACCCTAAAACATGGGCACCGACTTTATATCTTCTTTTGAATTTTCACGAAATGTAGGTGTCATGCTCCAAAGTGACCTCTTCTTAGACGACCACGTTAGCTAAAAATCAAATGCGCCTACTTTCAGCTAAATAAGTTTGCTCAAAATCGGCCATCTTTAAACAGGGATACCACATCTCAGTTGATGCATGCACGTTTAACATCCCGTCTTGATATTTCTGTAACTCACTGCTTGCTGGTCCACAGGCGTGTGCAATCGGGCGCATACCCCTTGAGCCAAACTCTGCAGCTAGGTTTGTCTGTCATGAGCGTCTCAGTTGCCACGTCACACCACTTCTCGCCGAGCTGCACCAGCCACAAGTCAAGCAACTGATCAACTTCGAGGTTTTTGTAGCTCATGTTTAGGTCCCTTCATTATTTGACTCCAGGCAACCATTGCGATCGACTCCTGCTCACAGGCTCAGCGTCGTACTACACGCTTGTTGGAGTCTAATTGTTTACCTTTATCTCGTGCACACTTAAAATCCTTTAGATACCGTTCTTTTACTTCGTATGATCCCAAAAAACCGGGAACTCACTTCCGACTAGCGGTACGACATCATCCTGAGCGTGAGACCTTTCTACTTCCGATATATTTACAAATTTTTTAAAATATTCGAACATATATACACTCACGGTTATTGCTTCCTTTCCATCGTGTCAATGCGCCATGGTGAAAATTCGGTTCGATCCCTTAGCTGTATAAAGTAATTTTACATATTTCATTCTAGCCACTTTATAATTATTAAAATTAGGTTTGCATTGTCCATTGAACCTGTATCGGTGCTAAATCTGTTTAATGCTTATCTGTGGAACCTCATTGGAGGCTACTTTCTCGTAGAATGTCAGGTCTCGATTTACAACTCCCTCCTGTGTAAAGCTACTCTGACTTTTGTTCGACAGTATCGCTCCCTCAAAATAGATCCAATGCATCCCTAGCTGTTACTGCTGATGCCAAGCATTAACAAACGGAAAGCATGTTGGAGCCCGAGCGGTGGACAGGTCCGCCAGCCTACATGCCGCTCGTTACGTGGAACTGCCAGCTCAGTACCAGCTCGTTCCATATTCCTAGAACTATAGAAAACCTCTCTGCACGCTCCCCACAAGCGTCGTTGCTAATGAGTCTAATTTAGTGGTCGTCAGGTCTGGTATAACTCCGGCGGCCTAACTTAAAGTTTGTCTATGAAGTTTTCTCTCAATTTGCAATAAACCACTATCAACGAGCGACCTTATTTCTGAAAAAGGAATCGACCGGCTCGCCACGACTGAAACGTGGCTAAAATCGTTCAGCTACCCGACAATTATGAATAACTAATAATTTGATAGAGCACCTTCGGAGAACTCAATCTCTTTCTACATGGTTCAGATTTGCTGCAAAGAAAAGACGATTGAATGGTGAGTGGTATCGAGCTCGATACACGCCATGAAAAACATGATTAGGGGTAACATGCACAGGGTCAGCTTGCAAGTGTGGTTATTGGCAGCACACAACTGTGTCGGCACTCATACGGACATACAACACGAATCGCTGGGACCTACAGTCAAAATGCTGTCAATGCTAAGTGATTTTTTACTTTCTTTTTAAATGTGGTCAAGTCAGGAATGTCGCGATGTAAGGCGGGAGTGAGCTCCGTGCTTTGAGTGCATACCAACTGAGTTCACGGTCAACGAAGGATATGAGTCGTGTACGAGATTTTGGTAGATTGTTGGTTTCACAAAAGCTGGTTGTACGATGCTTGGCCTGTTGGGGGAGTACATGTGATAGCATGGGTGAAACTGAAAAATGAAGGAACCTAAAGGTAAGTGACAAATTCTTTAAGTCGGTCCGGTGCTTGACGGGAAGCCAGTGCAGATCTTCTAGAAGTAGTGGGATGTGGCGGCTGAGACGCTCACGACAGACAAGCCTAGCTCCCGATTTTCACACCAGTTTTAAGCTCTTGATTTCACATTCCGGAAGGTTAGCGAGTAGCGAATTACAAATACTCTTGTGCTGCCAACTATGGCTCATCCGTTTCAGTGATCCTGAGCTGCTACTTACAGACTGCTCACTACCTCAACAGTTCTTCTGACTCTCCTATGCTTTACACGCTCTCTTCGTTGCGTGAGACGAAGTCTATTGGCTACCTAATGCATGCCGAAAGCATCTTCGGCTGTGCGTGCCCTATATAAGACTCTTCTGCGTAACACCCATATAGTAGTTATGGCATAGTCGAGTTACAGACGGAGATACGTCAGATGACAGAAGTCGACACGGGATATCACAAACGCATGAATCAACTTTCACGAGGTAACCCATCTGAACAAACGACTTTTAGCAATGTTGTGTCGGTGAAAGTATGCAGACTTGATTGTGGAACTGACGTTATAGTCCAACGAAAGCTCGCTTTGGAACGTGACACCTAGATTTCGGGCAAATTCAACATGAGATATGTTGAATGAGCCGATTTTCAGGGTTAGCCTTACTAACGTGGAATCATGCATGGCTTTCCATTAACAAGTGAGATACTTTTATCATCATTTAATTTAAGAAAATTTGCTGCCATCCTTGTGCGATTGTCATCAACAGATGAAGCAAGGAAGTTTAGAGAGTTTGACGCGCTCAAAGGCTTAGAGAGAATAAAACGAAAGTTAGGTGCTTCGACCTTGGACATTGTCCTCCCCCAGATGTATCCCAACCTGGTGGTCTCCGGAAACTCTTCCCACGACATTCCCTACAACGGAAAGAACTTCCCCCTCGTATTAATGAATGCATAGCAAAGAATACACACACACACACACACACACACACACAAACATACATATATATATACTTTTTTATATTTGCACATGATCAAATGACGTTCACGTTCTATCGACAGAAAATAAAGTCAGAATAATTGCACGTTTTTCTAAGTCTGTTTGATATATTCCCTTGTTAGCTTTGCACAACAAAGTCTGTTTAAGTATTCTAATCGTAACAACTATACTTTGATGTTTTGCAGTCATCTCCCCTTATGTTGATGAATGTGTAACTGAGAATATATATACATATATTTATTTATATGTATATATGTGTATGTGCCTATATCTATATATACGTGATCATTTAAATCCCTTGATCCTATGCTACACCCTAAACCCTACACATTAAACCCTACAGCCTTAAAATTGAAACCTAAACTATAAGCCCTAAACAGTCAACACTAAAACGGAAATCCTAAACATTAAACCCTTAACTCTAAATTTTTAACCCTAAAATCCCTAACCCTACGCCCTACGCCTGGGGGGCCTAATGTCCTTTCCCAGCAGGGAATATCCAAGGAAGAAATGTCGGGGCGATGAGGAAAGTCAATGGAGAAACTGCCCATGGCGGACGTCCGTGGGAAGGATTTTTTCGTCACCCGATCCAGCTGAAGGTACAACTGAGTGTCGTCCGCGTAAAAGTGAAAGCCTAGATTTTGCTTGCCAATGGCGTCGGAAAGAGAGAGAGAAAATAAACCGTGAACAGAACCGGAACTTGCACGGAGCCGTGACTTGCCCAATGTTTCAGAGATACCTTGCAGGATATTTTTCCATTCTTTAAATATTTCTAAATGTAAAGACTTTACCCTAACTTAAGCGATTCGTTGCTTGACTGTTAGCCAGTTCAGGTCGGCGAGAAGTGGTGGGATGTGGCAAGTGCGACGCTCACGACAGACAAGCCTAGCTGCGGAGTTTTGCACCAGCTGTAATCGCCTGATTGCACATGCCGGTAGGCCAGCAAGCAGTGAGTTACAGAAGTCAAGACGGGATGTCACGAACGCATAGACCAACTTAGACGTGGTATCCTTATCTAAACAAGCCCGAATTTTAGCAGTGTTATGTAGCTGAAAGTAGGCAGACTTGATTGTGGAGCTGATGTGGTCGTCTAACGAGAGGTCACTTTGGAACATGACACCTAGATTTCGAGCTTTAGAATGTAACTTGATGGCCGATTACTGTTGGAGCCTGTAGCGCCACAACCCAGCTGCTGAACATAGCAGTAAGTTTAGGAAGAAATTTAAAAGAATAAATTTGACTAAATGGAGAAAGACTTATGTGTAAGTTGTACATAACCTAGATGATATTGTGGTTAAACGATTGTAACAACTTTGTGTATTGCATGCGAAAGTATTGTAAAATAAAATGTCAATTGTTAAAAATCCTGACTTACTGGATTGAAAAGAGTTACATATTCTAGAATGAAATCCCAAAATTTCTTAGAATCGCCTACAAGATTTAAAAAACTGACGAAATGTTTTTTGCAGTCGAGTTTTCTCTTTGCCCTACATTCCTTAGGTTTGTAACAAATATGGACTAGAATACAGTCAACCCAGCGTATAAGAATATTGGATAGAGGAATACTCCGCTTATGAGAATGGCAATTCCTCGTCCCATATTTACTCTAGCTATAGTCCCACTCCGCACATGCGAATACTCGGCCTATTAGAATGGCCATTTGCCGGCCCGAGCGTATTCTTATAAGCGGCGTTGACTGTATGCAGCAAAAAGCCAACACAGCCTCATAATGAGTGAAGGTACTCTATATATTAAGGAAATTTTATCTGCAGCGAGCTAAATTTGTATATTTTCTGGTTCAAAGCTACTAGACTAGCTAGACTAGACATTTGAATGAGTCGATGGAATTCCCTCCCCCTACCACCGAATCCGTACCCGATTTAGTATATCTATGTTTTTAGTGGCCTACTCTTCTATGCCACTAAATTTCTAGTGGACAATTAACTTCATAATAAAATTTATATTTAAAAAATATTATCAAATGTTACTCTATGATCTTATACACTGTTTACGACTAGAAGGTAATTTCTACATCCGGGGTAGACATTGTGTCGCCCACAGATAAGATCTGCTCGTTTCCAAAGACGTTTGATAAGCGTGAAGAAGTATTTGGTCACTTTTAACATAGTAAGATCGCACTCATTTTTTTCTAGAGAGCGGCGGTGCCGCTTATGTCGGCGATTCGCCATTCCTTATGTGATCGGTAGTTATTGCGTAGCTGCTTGTTGCCTAGGCGCCAGACCAGCCAAACGAAATATAACTTGGTGTTATGAAATAGGCCCAGGAGCGCAGGCCTAGGTTAATTTGTGGTTCTACAAGTGAACGCTTCGCTGTGACGCCACCAAGATGTATCCAGACAGTCGTTGTTAGTTTGTTGTCCCTCAAAGTCATGTTCGCTTTCGTCTGGTTAACTTAACTCATCTCCACTCGCTGCTCAACCGCGCGAAAGTGCTTCGTTAGTTTATATGTGTGAACTGCATGGATGTTGTGCTTTTGTGGTTTCATAGTAAGTATTGCTGCTATGATAGTCGAGTTAGAGTTGATTGAGGCACGAGCAGGATTTTTCCGCTCCAGGTATGTGCTCACAGCATGTGAGCAGCTGACTCATCTGTTTTACGCCGCAAAGAGATTAAAGTCGATAATGCAGAAGTGCAAAGATTGGAAAGGCCTGCAAATATCGGATGGGCACAGATTTCGTCCATCGAGGGATGACATGTGCATGGAGTGTATCTGCACTGGTGGCATGAAGGCTCAGTGTCGGACGGCTTCGTGCGCCCTGCCACCTTGCCATCCTTACGAGATTGTGCCGGATGCCTGCTGCGAATTTACTTGCCTGTCCGACGAGAGCGGCTCGAGCTCTGACTTCAGGAACTCTACCGTGTTCTTTATGAGTGAGCACCCAGTGGGCGGCGAGCATAGTGCCTAGGCAGCTTCATTTTGGTCGCGAATGTGTCTCCTGTTTTTGTGTCTGCACTTCGGTGCCTGATTTGGTGCGGTCGTAAAGTATTCTCACGGATTACGGTAAGCCGTGATTCTATACTATTGTAGATGACACGATCTCAACAGCTGGGGTACGCCTTGTGGCCAGTACGCTTACCTGTGTGATGGTTCTCCTGCTTATTGTATTCTTCATGCATAAATTGAGAAGACATCGACGGTTTCTCATGAATGTACCGCAAGGTATGTTTCGTATGCCTTTTAGCTGGTTCTTTGTGCATCTTATTCTTTTTCAATGCGATACATTCCAGCAAGAGCCGAACGTTGTGTGCTTTTTCTGGCTCTTGTGCTTATGCAACCATATGTCCATGCTGGTTCTGCCAAGTATGCGAAGAGGCCTCGCTTGTCCCTATTAACTGTCTTGAGTGGATCTGTGCATGAAGGGCTGTACAGTCGGGTGAGAGGCCATATTTCAAGCAAACAGGCAAATTGTGTGTTATATTTTCAAAATGCCTGACAAGATAAGACATTGTCTATACTGAAACAAGCCAGCTTGAATGCAAATGCCTTGAAAAAGGCAGTACTTAGGCCAGTAGTGGAAGATATCCAAGCCTGTAAGGACTGTCTGGCAAAATATTTTCTCTGCGGAGATTGAGGTTACGTGTGCTACCGGTTTTAATTGTGAGGGCATGCCGGCCTGGTGCTGCTGTTGGCTGCCAGGCCGCCAATTGTCTGTTGCAGCACTCCAGCGCCGACGCGAGGAAGTGCCTTATTCTTCCGATGCAGGAGGATGTGTCGACGGCCGTCCAGCTGCCGGGTTCACTGTGCACTATCAGCACCTGCGCGATGACCCGCCGCCCCCGTACGTGCCACCTAAGGAGCAGCAGTCGCTCGTCTATGGTGCCGGAAGTGACAGCTTGTACCCGGCGGTGCCTTCGTACTCGGCTGCGCAGGGCCTCCCCTGCTGCACTTATGTGCCTAGTCACTGCCCGTGGAAGCTTGCTGGCGCGCTCAGCTGCCAGTGCCAGCGCTGCAAGCCTGCACTCGCTGTGGCTGGCCATCCGACCGGCCCGAGCAAGCCACGCTGTTCTGCGTACCTCGCACCGGTCGGCCTAGGCAATCGTGCCTGCTCCACTCCTGCAGTTGCCCTGCCCGTACCAGCTGCAATGCACTGCAGTGCCGCTGCTGCTGCAGCCGCCGCCACTGCTTCGTCCACCGAGCCCATCGCTGTCGTCTCAAGCTGCTGTCGTCAATGTTCGTGCCGTGCCAGCCAGCCGCTGCCGCAAGTGTCAGTCTCTGTGGCAGCAGCACCGGCGGCGGCTGCGGGGCTTGATGCAGCTGCAGATGGCCCGTCTTCTGATCACGAGTTGCCGGTGCAGTGCCGGGCCGCATCTGTAGCCCCCGATGCAGCAGCTGACGAACCGTTGGCGGCAGTCACTGCTAGCACAGCGGGCGACTCGGCACATTGTGCATCTAGCAGCGGCCAGTGCTGTCAGACGTTGGCAGTGCTAGGAACCGTTGGGGCGGCTGCTACTGTTTCTTTGCCACCAGCTTACACGAGCCTCGGCAGCCCAGCTTCGACAACCGGCGATCGATGCGGCGACCATTTGGTCAATACCGACAGGCACAGGCTACTGAGAGAGGACAGCAGGGAGGATGGTGGTCCGTAGATGCATGATATGGCGGCTCGCTCATTCAGTGTGTTCAGTAGCGCTTGCCTAACCTTCGGTGACCTGAATCCGACGGGATGCTTGCGGTTGACAAGAATTCGTGTAAGCCTTCTTACCTAGTCATCGATCGCCGAGTATGTCGATTCACTGTCTTAAGTTTTTCCTGCTTATTATGTTCGAGCCGACAAAGGCACTTCTTGATCTTAAGTGTGGGTAATCCCTGAAAGTAAAATGAAATTCCCCATTGGAAGCTCAGAAGCAAATAAACAGAATGTAAGAACAAAATGTTTCCCACTGCAGCAGATGTGCCTTGCAGGTTAGGTGTCAAGATACTGCATGTAC
Source organism: Cristatella mucedo (assembly GCA_009760855.2). NCBI lineage: Eukaryota > Metazoa > Bryozoa > Phylactolaemata > Cristatellidae > Cristatella > Cristatella mucedo. Next base: position 268,692 of record WPIO01000221.1, on the reverse strand, counting down.
TCGGATAACATATGTATGCAATTACTTTTGGCATGGCTACTGACTTTTGAGCCTAGATTAGCTGGCTAGTGAAAACCAGGAGCATGGCTATGACCCGTGGGCAGCAGGATGCTGAAACTTTTACCTGCAGTTCAGCTAGGTATGAATCAGCCCAGCCGTGGTGAGCCTTGTATGTCAGAGCAATAATGTTGCTGTGTATGCTGATCAACCGGAGCTGTCTCAGCTCCTATAGTGTAAGGTCTTGTTTTCCATTTGTCGAGGCATTAGAAATTAAGAAATTATGCAAAAGAAATACAAAATTGTTACACTGTCAAGAGGGGAATTAAAAATCCAAGTATGCTTTGGCTAGCATTTATCATCGATTGCCACAAAAAGGGAATTTGAATTGGGCCAGCTGGACAATGACTTTTTCAAGTGTAAATCCTAGCTGATTAAGCAGCCTCCTTTTTGTATAGAGACTGAAGAACCTTTTCGGCCATCACCACCGCTTGCAGTGGCGATACAGGATCGCCCTCCTCGGGAATCGAACCCTCGACCTCGGTACCGATGCCGCGAAAGCAACCGCCTTATCTAGTGTGCCATCACGGCTCACCAGCTTAATCATCCTTACCACCGGATTTGAGGAAACAGCTGCCTTGGTAATAACAATAATAATGCACTTGATAAAGCACCCTCAGAGAACTCAATCTCTTTCTAGGCGCTTTAAATTTGCTGCAAAGGGAGATGCAATTGAATGGTGAGTAATATCATGCTTGATAAACAAACAACATGAATAACATGGTTAGGGGTGACATGCACAGGGTCAGCATGCAAATGTGGCTAGTGGCAGCATGTACAGTGTCAGCACTCATAAGCACACGTAGGACGAATCACAGGGACCCACTAAATGCTGTCCTAAATAGGTGTTTTTAAGTTCTTTTTAAATGTGGTCAAGTCAGGGGATGTTCTGACGCAAGTCGAGAGGAAGTTCCAGGGTTTGGGAGCATACGAACTAAATGCATGGTCTCCGAAGTAGTACCGTAGAAGTAAGAACACAAGAGCAGATGTAAAAGAGCAGTTTATACAGGCGCGTTTGGTTCCAGAAGCGTGCCGTACAATGGCCCTCCGGCAACGGGGAGTTATATAGCAATGGCAGTCGCATGCGGCATTTGTTACAGCTGCAACAATCCTCAGAAAAGATGAGCGCGATGAAAATGCATTTTCAGCCATGGATGAGGTATGAAATATTCGTGGCTTCTTAGCCATATTGCCTCAAAACTATTAAGCAGCACAATTTACGTTACGATGTTTTTAATACGATACTTCACCAGCTTGCAAATTCGCTCTGCGTCAGACTACTATGGCTACAACTGAATGTGAGGCTTAAAAGGAGCCACTTAGCTTTTGAGTGAAGGTACGAGTGACAAAAAATAGTTTAATCGAGGTGTGAGCAACGCCGAACCTTCGGGAACGTATATTTTGCTGATGTCCATGTCAACTGGTGTAGCCAACACCCGAATGCCGATTCGGTACACTGTCCGCGAAATAACTAGGTCTTCCTCGCCTAAAGCGTTACCAGCACTACCCAACTCACTCGCTCGTTAGCGTGAGCGGGATTGAAATATCATGCACAAATAGGCATTGTTTTAAGTAACCTCAGCATTTGTAAAGTGCCTTAAAAGAGATCAGCTCTATTAGGGTGCTATACAAATTATTATTATATTATTATAAAGCTCAAAAAGTTGCTGAGCGTTAATTTGGTCTTATCCTTACACTCCTCGAAAACACCAAGTCATACACGGACGTGGCCCTATGCACAATATTCTATTACAGGGAAATACGGTTCCTGTACTTCAAGCACCTGCACCTCCGCCGAGATTTATATGTGCAGACAAACATCTTGAACACCAAGGGTCACGAATAGCAGCACCGGTTCAGGCTCCCAGCGGCTTGGGCAGAAACCCCTAGTGCCCCGATCACCCCTCTTCCGAAGGCTGCTCCCTCTTGCAGAATGGCTCTCCTTTCCATCTAGGGTTTCAGAAAAACCGCATTTTGAAAAACAGCTGTTCATTATTTTCAGAAAGCTGTCTTTACTGTTTTTTTTCATTGTTCACTAATTGTACAGTCAATGGCTTATTTTTTGTGATTAAAATCGTTTCATTATATATCTTTGGTGATCAGTTCTAAATAAATGCATTTTTACTTCATATCAAAATATATGAAGAATACAAGTGCATTAAGCAACATGTCTGAGAGACGTGATCTTACTCTTATACAGAAATAAGTACAGACCGAAAACACTCTTTCAATTGTGTGAACATCGATTCCGTTTATGTCGGTTCAATGGGTAGAATTGTGGTGCATAATTTGTGAAGACTTTCAGTGCTCTGGCCAGAGTTTCTGAAGAGCGTGAATTCGGACTTAAGCCATTTGAAACTGTCTTGCGCTTTGACTGCAATTGACGATCCATCTTTTTGAAGCACAAATTTAATTCATCTTGAAGGGACAATCTCACACTTTCAGCCTCATTTCATGACTGTTCGACGGCAATTTCTACATCGTTGACTCCAAATAGACGAGACGCTAGATTTCCTGCGGCATTAAGCGTAGTTTTGACGGGCGACAGGTGGATCTTTGAGACTACGGTGCAAGAGAGTCATGACATCCTTGTTAAATCGCTCTTCAATGCGACACTTCAAATTTTCGATGAGCCTGGTACTAGTTTCATTATTCAAGTTAGAGAGCTTGTGGAACGTGAATCCTAAGATTGTGTCAGCACTCATCAACGTCGCGTCTTCTTGATTTAGATTCGCAGTGGCAAGTTTCTCCTGTTCCATTGCCTTTAGGAGAGTTTTGAGTGCGTCAAAATTCAATGTCTAAATCATTTTCAGCGCCTCAAATTTGGTTAATTACTCACGGATGGCAACTTCTGTCTTTAAAAGCGGCTCTGACATTGTTAGGTGGGCGATCCTTTATAGCCGCTGCAAGCGGTTGTGATAGCCGTAAAGGCTCTTCTTTCGCTGTACAAAAGAGGCTGTTAAATCAGCTAGTATTTAATTTATTTAATTTGGGATGGAAATCTAGTGCGGCTTCATGTCAAGATGCAGTACGATCTTGCGAGCTTTTATTTTGGATTCAAAGAAATGATATCAAACAGTTGATTGTTTGATGAATTCGACAAGCTTACATGATTTCGTGAGAAGATCGTGGTTTTAGACGCCTTCTAATGTAATGTATCGTCGCTGATCACGTCCATGTCCGTACCTGCTTCGACATGGTCTATTTCATTAATTTTGTCATTATCCAGGTTTAAATCGTCCATCACAGTACTCTTCTTGTGCAATGTGTCACATACCCCAAGGTGCAGATCATGGTTTAAGCAGAACTTTCCGATGGCATCGATGTGACTAATGCATTTCTTATTTACTGCAGCGCCGTCCTGAGTAGATCCCATCAAATCCCTCTCCGTTGTTATTTCAAAAAAGCACAAATGCTGTTTCATTGATTCGACCATATCGATGGCAGTGCACAAACCAAATATGCGAAAAAGACCCGTCTTGATTGTTGTTTTATCGCCGAAATCATGAATTTTGACTCCGAAGAATCAACGCCCTTTCACGATTGCGTATTCATCTACAGTCAAGCTAAACTCTACTCCTCTCTCAAGTTTTCCCTTGATGTCGACAATCATTTTGCTTTTTCTTTCCTTCGCAGTCATCATGCACCAGCTCCAATACGCTGCTTTTGTTGTTTTCTGGACGTTTGAATCAGTCCCATCAGATTGATTGCCCCATATAATTTTTTCTAGCGATAGCTCTAATCGATTTTCCACCACTAGCCAGATCGGTAACAATGTATTTCAGAATCTTTCGTTCTAGGAAATCGGCAATCGTTTTTGTTCTCTTATTGTTAACGGGCTCTTCCTTGGATGTGCACCCTCCAGCAGGTTTATCTAAGTGAATTCCATGTATTTTCAACGATTCTTCAACGTTGTTGAGGAGTTTCCAGAACATTGATGATTTTATTGCAAGAAGCCACTTAGCTTTTGAGTGAAGGTACGAGTGACAAAAAATAGTTTAATCGAGGTGTGAGCAACGCCGAACCTTCGGGAACGTATATTTTGCTGATGTCCATGTCAACTGGTGTAGCCAACACCCGAATGCCGATTCGGTACACTGTCCGCGAAATAACTAGGTCTTCCTGTAACGTCCACATTGGCCTTCTAGCTCTTCTGTTATTGGATTCTTTCGTTTTGCGGCATATTCTCAAACTGACGACATGGCTGAAAAGAACGTCAATATTCGTTGACACCACAAGATTAATTTAATGAATATCCTAATTGTTTGCGAAATTGCAATTTTAACTTGAGTTTTTGGCCAATTTGATAAAATCGTCATAATAAATTAGTAACACATTAAAAAATTCAAAATATATTTCCGCTAAATATTTCATATTCATAATGAACGTTCAAGATTCAGCTATATTATCTTTTTTTAAATTTTCGCTTGAAACAGTAAAGAGTTAGAGAAAAACAGCTGTTTACCGTTACTGCCAAGCAGTTACTTGAAACCCTACTTCCATCCTCTAAATAGGGTCAGGAGCACAGAAATCGACTGCCCATCCAGCAAAAGGTCCTGCGTCTATTCCCTAACCGGAAATGGGAACTCACAGAAATCGAATCGCGCGCTTAGACGAACGTATGCGACGACACCGTCCGTCCGCATATCGAGCCTTCTCGCCGAACATCCGACTTCGGGAACTTCTGCCGCGGCAGATAGGTGGTACGGACTGAAATCAGATTAACATCGGCAAGCTACAAGCACTCTTTGTTCTCTTACGTTTCAGCAGCTGATATAGTCGTGCTCCTCCTTAGATCAGTTGTGCTATCTTTCGATCTCCGTAGCTTCTTAAGCAGTCGGTAATTTCTCAGCCAGCCGCTGCTAGCCCGGCTGCTCCAGCCGAAGCTGCAAAGGGGACTGGCCAGGGGTTATTACAGAAGACATCCTGGGAGTCAGGCTCTCACGCTTCACTACACAAGTCGTGGGTTCGAATCCCGCTTCACGAAATCGCTTATTGCCCACTGCAAGTTAGCGGTGTTAAATAGCCGATCAGGCGGTGCATCCACATAAACGAGGCTGCTTGACCTTTATTTACTTTAATGCAGATTTTGTGCTCGTGTACCCGTGCGGTGAGCCGATCTGTACTGTAGCTTGTTTTGTCTGTATTAAGACAGTTCAGCAGGCTTCAAACAATTCACGCCTTCCCGCAGTATTGTGCTCCACGAGGGAGGGCAATGCTAGTACTGCGTCTGCTGGATTTAGAGCTCCTGTCAATAGGCGAGTGCTTTCGGGCTCAGAGCAAGCCCTGCCAGAAAGGAATTAGCTAAACGAATCACTGCGATTAGCACCCTCCAATTAGTGCCGACCATACTTTTCAGGAAATATTGGCCGAGGTCTCGGATAGGGCTGAGCCAGCAGTAGCTGGGCTTTGTATCTGGCTGCATGGTGAGCCTGCAGTGGCTGCCGATGGGTGCTCGACCGAGCATTGCTATCGCTAGGGCAGCTGTGCGGCGTCATTGGCCCTGCTGCATTGCCAAGGGGCTGGTCATTGGAGCACGTACCGTCCTGTAACTCTGTCATAGTAACCGGAACGATGTGTTTGTGTGTGTGTGTGTGTGTGTTTGATGTGCGTGTATGTGTGTTTGATGTGTGTGCTTGCTTGCGTGTGTACAGGGTGTTTCTGATTGTGTTAGTGTGTGCGTGCGTGTGTGCCTGCCCGGCTCCCTGCGTGGCTCCCCTAGAAGCTCAGCCACTGCTCTCCCGCCGCACTATCCCGCCGCACTATCCCGCCGCTTGACAATCGCCTGCTTAAATAGTTTGGTGGGCATTATGTCCCCCGTCAACATCGAACAATAGTTCTCGTGGGTGGCAGGCTCAGCTAGATTATTGTAATTCCCTTATGGCTGGGGTACCAAAAAAAGCAACTAGGCCACTGCAGGTGGCTATGAATATGGCTACAAGGCTAGTTTTCAAGTCTCAGAGGTTTGACCACGTGTCTCCTTTGCTAAAGAGCTAGGATGGCTGCCGGTTGATCAACGTTTACAGAGCAAAGTTTTACGCTGACCCACAAGGCCTGCCACGGCTTGGCTCCTCCATACCTAGCTGAACTGCTGTACCAGTTCCAGCCTCCTCGAGCCCTCAAGTCCTGTATGGACAATAAATTAGCTGTTCCATTCCTCCGCTTGAATATCTCTGGCGGCAGAAACTTTTGCTCTGCAGGTCCTAGACTGTGGAACTCACTGCCACGATTCTTACACAACGACAACTACACTCCTGCTTTCGACTATGGCACATTCTTTCTAGAGGTCCTGAGCTGATACTTCCATGCTACTCACTACGTCAACTGGTCTCCTGACTCTGCTATGCTTCCCACTTTTTCTTGTTGCGTGAGATGATGTCTGTTGGCTACCGAATGCGTATCGACAGCCGTTTAGGCTGTGATTGCGCTATACAAAACTCTCCTGCATGAAACTCACATAGTCTTTGTGTCTCTGTGAAGTTACAGACGGGGATACAGGCTAATGGGTTCCTTTCCAGGTGGAAATGCAATTGACCCAAACCCAAAGTTCCCTTTGTCTTTACCTTCCCACGGTCATCGCTCGAGAGCGTGTATGGTTTTCTGTGAAAGGCACAGCTACCTTACCCTTTCTGCGAAGCCCTGCAGTGCCTTCACAGTTGCTCTCTGTTCAAAGGTGGGTTCTCCCTTGAAGTTAGCGATAGGCTACACATCCAAATGAAGGTTCGATAACGAGCACATCTTTCGGCGGCCCATCCCATGCTTTCGCCGCGAGAGCTGATCCCAGTTAAAGAAGAGTTTTATTTCCGGCTTCAGACTGCTTGTCATTTGCTTCATGGGTGAGCTTCAACCCGGCTTCGCAGCTTTAGGTCGTTTTGGATTAATATAATAATAAAATTCAGTTTCATAGCGTCCTAAGAGAACTTTATCTCTGATCAGGCGCTTCAGATATGCCACGGGCTCGAGCCCATGACCTCGGCCTGACCTTGGTCAGGGCGAGCATCTTATACATTAGGCCAAATCAGATTGCGCCTTAGCGTAAATCCATTTTGCCGCGAATATGTCTATAAGCTGCTACGGTAAGAGGCTCAAATGTGACCCCTCCAACTACTAAGCACACGTTGGAACAGTGTAAAATGTCTGAAGTGGCTCCGCACATGTACGAAAATCTATCCAGAAACACAAGGTTGAAGAACCGTTATAATGAATGACAAGTACTGCTGACGAGCCTTCAAGTTGCACTCTTCGCGATCCTAATTTGCATTTTACTAATTCAAATATTTATTACAATTAATGCATTTTACAATCGGAGAAACGCTGAGGTAAAAATCACGGTGTAGCTCTTGTGCTTAAAATTCTTTGTTGTGCACCCACCACGACGAGCCCCAAGCTCCGGTCGAGCGGTTGCAGAGCAGCCAGCTGTCTGCCGCGAGCGAAATCGAATGTAGCGCCGCCATGAGTTCCCTGCATCGCGTGAGGAAATCCCCACTGCATTTCGTGAGTAAATCCCCACTGCATCGTGTGAGGAGATCGAACGACCTCACGCCCAAAGATGAAATCAAAATCTCGAAACCGCAGGCGTCGATTACATTTTACAACTCATTCACGTTGGGTCGCTGACGCACCCGTCTAGTCAATACCGCGGTCGTCGGCCGTAGTCGACATAATAGTCCCACGGCTGATAGACCTCAGCGTGGCTGCGAGGTCTGCTCGGCGCTTGATCGCTGTCGTCATGGCCATCGCGCCAAGCCGTCGTCTTATAAAGCGAATGCTCTCTGGTCTGGTAAATCGGCGGAGACGGCGTATGAGGCATGCCCCTCTTGGGCTGCTGAAAAATTTGTGTGTACGCATCTAGCTTTCATTGATAAAACAGGGTGGTCGCAGCAGCTACATACTATTCACAGCGGTTCCGCCTTTCCCACTACTCGAACAACGCGCACTGCACAAAAAAGTTTGCAAACAGATACGACCCAAAATGTATTTGTAAAAGTTTTGATAGAATAAAATTTCGGCTACGAATATTTATGCAGTATAGAGCAGCAATTTTTACTTACGTATCGCGAACACACTCCGACGAATCCAAAGATGGCAGCCAACATGCTAAATCCGACCACTGCTGAGACTAATGCTAGTAGTGCAATCGTTAGTCTTTTAGGAATTACGTACGCCGTGCTGAAAAAAAAAGATCTGGCAATAAGGCGCCTGCAGATGTAGCAAAACTCGGCAGCAAGACTTATTGTTCGTAAATTTTGCAGCCACCCTACATAACACCATTTCTCTTCGACGGGTCCTAGCTCATCATCATGCAGCGCAACGACTTCAATGTCGTGTGACGTCACTCACTTGTAGGTTCCTTAATTATCTAGGTGCGCCTGAACTACAGCTCCCATTTGAGCTGTTTGACCCCCCCCCCCCCGTTCTCGACCATCGGCCGCGCCTCTGACCGGTTGGCTTAGCGGGTCCTCTAAACGACCCAACTCCTTCTGTTATAGGCGTTTTCTTTTTTGTAGACCTTAACTTCTAATGCACACACATCTTGGAACTCGGTCGACAGAAACTAAAGCATCTCATGACTAACGATGACTTTCAAAGTAAAGCTACAGCCCACCAATTGTACCTGCCTGCGCTTTCGTCCATACGTATTGTCCTCAGTGTCCTGCTTACTTGTGCTACAGTTGTCCACCTGACGATTCCGAGCTGGTTTGGTCTAGCGGTTAAGGTGCTCGCCCCGACCAAGGTCTGACTGAGGTCGTGGGCTCGAGCCCCGACGCATATGTGAAGCGCCTGAATAGAGATTCAGTTCTCTTGGGGCGCTATATAAATGAATTATTTTTTTAATCGGTTGTTTTGCTTCCTTTTCATCCTACGCGAAATGCCTAGAAAAAAGGGATTTAGTTCTCTCAGAAAATGCTGTGCTAAATGTGTTGTTGTTCCTCCATCAAAACTTACCGGTGCAGATTCGATTCGTCGGCAATGTGTTCTCAGAGCAATAGTGAACTCGTCTTTCGGACATTTGCTACTTGACAACGTGCAGCAAAAGTCATATTTTGATGGCACAATTTTTTCGTGAGCGCTGTTTTGAAAATTCTGCAACTATCCTCTCCCGAAATCGAAGGTGTCCCCCTTCGAAAGGACTGGATAGGCTGCTCGAGAGTCTTCATCATCGATGCCGCATACAATTGTCCACTTCAAGTGACCTAGAGCTCCGAACAATTCATTCCTGCTTGGTCGAATGACGCAAGCACGCTCATTAACGACGATTGGTTGAGCAAGTACAAGGTTAAAGCCCACATTCGTGAATGCCTTTGTTTGAACCCGGAGTAAGGTGCTAGCCTTTAATGACCAACCGAGGTCGTGGGCTCGAGTCCTGCGTCAGATTCAAAGTGCCTAGATCGAGATTAAGTTCTCTACGGACGCCAAGGACGCTACACAACATCAAGATGCTACATTAAGGACGCTATACAAATGAATTATACATTTTTATTATTGTCTACGCAAGCATATTAAAAGCCACTGAAAATCAACAATGCATCAACGCCCATGAGAAATGCAATTACCACGAGCAAGGGCTAATATAAGTAGCTAGCCAACTTTGCAGAAAACATGCATACTAAAAATAACTGACAGCTATGAATGAGGAAGCACCCAAGTGCCTAAACACATTTAAACTAACAAACATTGAGCAGCTTTACAATAACAGCGAATGGAGAGCTTGCTTGCTCTGACGCGTGCATATAATCGACCACTAACTGAGGTAAAACACGAAAAACCACTTAAAAAAACTAGCAACACGCTAACACGAATGGCAATGCATTTTCACGAAGGAAGCCTCAATATAGTTAGCGGGCCAGCTAAAGATTCTGTGCAAAACGACGAATGTAAGCCATTAGAAGCCGTTACAAAGAAAGAGTGTAAGTACCAGCAAGTCACTAACAACAACAACAACCGATGACTGGCCTAATGGTACGAACGAGCTACTTAGCGCACTTGCTCGAACTCACTCAGCTGATTTTTGCATAAATCGATGAGGCTTACTTCTGCACGACCGGCGCCAGAGACATAGCTTAACCGACATTTTTCCAGGGAAGCCATTTTATTAGCCTCCATTCAGTAGAACGAGCGAGGAGAGCTTCGCTCGTGAAGAATGACTGGCGGGAGCCGTCTCGAAAAGCTTGTCGCCCTACCTAGCCACTCCTCGCAGACTATATACGCCCGCTTTATGTGGGCGCCCAGTAGCGTCACTTCCGCCCCACTGATGCTGATCGATTGAATAACGATTCAATGAACCGGTCTTGTACGACGCCAAAACTAAACAAACGAGTCACCGAGGAGCTATCGCTCAATGGCGCCAAACAGAGCGACTGTTGCGCCTGGTAATTGGAGCGAAAAGTGCACTATGAACGGCGATCTAACTCTACCTGCAACCCTCAATGACGGGTGGAAATGGCTTCGGAGAGGCTCCGAAAATTCACCGAGAAGTCTTGGCTAGCCTTGACCTAGCTTGACCAGCTGAGCTACGTTGCAAAAGGTTTGACCAGATGCTTGACAAGTCGAGCTACCTTGACCAGCTACTACTCCCCGACACCGTGCGACATGGCCAACAGACAGCCGTGGGCTCGCTCGCAGTAGCTTGGCAGCTCGCGAGCGAGTCAAATCTAGGTAAGACCAAGATTCAGGACTTCGACACTGCGCAGAAGTATAAGTGACCAGAGGTCACAATACAAGCAATTTTGACTATGTAGATAAGATATTTTTCAAGTTTAAATGCAGTGACGGCACTTCGCCGACAAGAATTCTTTAGACCAGAGGCACGTAATCCACAAGATCATTCACTACTTGGAAAGAGTGATGGGATCACAAGTAGCTGGTTCAAACTGGCAAAATCTTGACTATTTGCGTAAATATATAAATATAATTCATTTGTATAGCGCGCTAAGAGAACTTAATCTGTATTCGTGCGATTCACAAATACCACGGGGCTCGAGCCCACGACCTCGGCCTTGATCGGGGCGAGCACCTTAACCGCTGGGCCAAACCAGCTCGCTCCTCACAGATAATTTCCATTCAAAGTTCATCGTGTCATATAAACTCATTTAGCAGGTCCCAGCCAGCTGCTGGCAGTGAATCTAGCCTTCAGACTGAGCCACCCGACCTAGAGTCGCTGTTAACAGAAAGACAGGTTGCAAACGAGGCTGTAAGTCTCGATGAGTCACACTCTCGCATGCTTCTCCATCAGCAGCCTGCGATGGGATGCTTCCGAGGTTTGCCTTTCCGAAAAACAAACATCTACGAGTGGCTTAGCTCTAAAGGAGGCTCAAACCGCGAACACCCTTCTGTAACTGAGCCGGTTAGTGTAATCTGTGGGGCACGCTTAAAATCGCGGCGTTTCGAGGCAGCCGTCGCAGACTGGGGCGACAAACGGGACCAAATGCCGAGCACATTTGGCACGCCGCCGACATGCCCCTCGAGCTTCTTTCGAAAAATGCCTGCCACCCGAGAGGCCTCAAATCGCAATTTAAACAAAGGTACCTTCGAAACAGACATTAGTGCTTGGAGCTGATGACGCGCTGTCCTCTGCAATCCTCCCGGGTCCCTTTCTAAGCCAGATGGCCCTTCCTTGGAAGCTCTTCGGAAGAGCCGTCGGGCTTTCAGAGAGTGGCTACGTGCGATGCGCACATCACGATCAGCTTCTGGGGGAGGGAGGAGGAGGAGCACGAAGAGGCAAACTACACCGTGCCACCGTTCCTAGGCCTTCCTAAATTCGTATCGCTGGGCGGGTCGTGTTCGCAAGCAAACATCACCGGAGCCCCGCACAGGTGCTCTGGTTCTTCGGCACGTCCAGATGCTCACCAGCCCGACCCGCTGTAGTTCTTGCGCCGCTTGTCTCGAGCCGTCGCTGCCGTCAGCGACTACCGAAGCGGCGTCCAGCGAAGTCCACTTACTCTGCGTACAAAATATTCAGCTGCACAGCCCAGACGCAGTGCCACGCCAGCAAGGCCACGGCGGCTACGAAGACGATCAGGTCCATGACGATGTAGAGAACGTACTGCCAACGGAAACGTTGCGGAGCGCGTGGCAGCGAACAGACCGGTAGCGGACAGCGAATGCGCCGCGAGGAGAGCGAGGTAGCGCGTCATGAATCGGCCATGAAGAATTTTCCAAGGAATTTTCGGGAGAGTGGGGCTAAACCGGGCGAGGCTCTGCGAATCTGGCCTCTAATTTTAGTGGTCGTTGTGCCGCCTCCTTAAGACGACAAGATATATTCGCGCCTGCGGATAAAAACAAGCACTAGCTGATTTAACAGTCTCTTTTGCATAGCAACAGAAGAGCCTTTGCGGCTATCACCACCGCTTGCAGCGGCGATAAGAAATCGCCCACTGCAGGATTCGAACACACGACCTCGGGACCGAGGTCGTGAAAAGCAATCGCCTTACCCAGTGCACCGTCACGGCTCTCTTTGATTGCAGCGCTGTACGAATCCGGCTGGCGGTTTAACAATACATTAGTTTTTTAAACCTCAGCCTTGACCGGGCATGAAGGTGAGGGCGATGTCGTCTCTCAAAATGGCTGTCGTTACCCTGGCAATGCTGGAGAGAGTTTTTGGCAAACTGCAGTGCAGAATTTGACTTCAAACTTTCGCAAAGACTTTCTAGTCAAGTGAGAGGTCGCTTAGATACGCACGTGATTAGTATGAGTTGTTTTGCACGACTTTGCAAGAGGAGCTCAAGATCCCCTGTCCTCCGCTGTCACGCTCACGCTGTAGGGCCCGCTATTTGTTTAGCAGGGAAAAGCTCATGCACCGGGTGCAGCGGCTCGCGGCCAAAGGTCAAAGGTCCGGATAGAAACGCTCGCGTGCACTCTTTCGACAGCTAAATTTACTGTCGTCATTACGAAGCCTGAAAACGAACGCTTCAGCACCTACTGCACGTCACACTTGAGGGAGATTGCTCTTTTAGGTAAAGGCTGAAACAGTGATGAAAATGCTAAATACCAAAACGGTAGGAGGCAATTGTAATATCCTGGCTTCCACTACAAGAAGTTCTTTACTTTCTCCCGTGAAGCGGCTTCCCCAGCTTAGCTATATCGATCTAAAGACTGAAAGTTCCCTACTTGTACCATGACAATAAAGATAATTTGCATGACGCGAACTTGTTAAGCAAAGAGGCGACAGGCGTGCGCGAAACATGCAAACCAGGGAGCCGAGCGCCCTAGCGCCGAGCACTGACCGGGGCTCCACGCGCCGGCTTCCGGCGAGTGCCGAGTTCCGCGAGCCCGGCTTCCGGCGGTCCGAGCGATTCCTTCCAACTTTCCGGCTTAAATTGGGGGTGGGGGTTAGGGCGAAGTATAGCAGCCAGCCGAGTTACCGTTCAGTAGCGGTACTGCGGCGCGGTGGCTTGTCCTACGACAGTGAAAGGCATTCGAAAGAGTTCGAATTTTCTGCGGATTTTTCAAGCTAGGTTTTGGGCCGGTTGGATTTCGGGCGGCTGCTATATTAACTACGCAGACGCAGATCGGATCAGACGCCACTCTCCCGCCCCGCCGTCACACCTTGCCAGTCGTGGAGCGGATCGGCCCCAGGGCCCCAGGGCTACTCTCAGGCCTAAGAGCGAGGCTGAATGGCTGCCGCACGGGTAAAATAAGCCCAGAGCGCCCTCACCCAGACCCACGCCCTCGCCCGCCCCCCCCCGCCCCTCCCCGTTTGTCAAGCCTGACGGCGGGCGAGGCTCGCGATTCGGAGCGATTGGGAGCGGGGCACCGACCGGGCGGCGCGAAGCGGCGGAGGACAGTGACCGACAGCGCCCGTCCCGGAGCTCGAGCGACCGCGCCTCGCGGCGGCTGGCGGCGCTAGGCGACGCCGCCAGCCGGTCGCCGCGTCGACGCGCTGCTGCTGCTTAAAGACAGTCTGTCTTGCGGCCCGTCGCCGCCCGATCGCCGGGCCGCGGAGAGGGCGCGTCGTTTCGGGGCTCTCAGGCGCGGCTCGAGCGGGGGGCCTCGCGAACGCCGGCGTGCGACAGACTCGGCCCGCCGCGCCAGCCGACTCTTCAGAGCAATAAGCAGCGGCTACCGAATGCAGCGCCGCGGCGCGGTCGCGGCGAAAGACGGCCGCTAGCCCGCCGCGCCAGCCGACTCGGGGCCCGGCCGATGACGGTCGGCGGTGCGACGCGCCAATCTGCCGAGCTGCGATAATGGGATTGGCGGCGGCGGCGGCGGCGGCGAGTTTCCAAGGGCTGAGACGCCGTGCCAGTTCGCTCCAGCCAATCGGCGGCGAGAAAGGGGCGTTAGCCGCCGCCAGGCGGCCGCGGGTCTATCGCGGTGCCCGCGCGGAAGCAATATCTTCGTTGCGCACATCAGACCGCTACGTGACGAGACAGCGTGCGCGAGCGCACGTTAGAAGCAGAGTGCAGGACAGCTTGCTGCTCGAGCGTGTCCTCCCGGCGGTAGCCTCGCCGGCCGGCGCTGGCTCGCCGCTTCACGCCGCGTCCGAGGCGAGCCGGAGCGACGTCCTCGCGGGACGCTCGCCGGAGGCGCGAGTCACGCTTGACTGCCTCGCCTCCGATGCGCGGATGCCCCTGGAAGCCGCTCGGCAGGCGAGCAGCGTCGCTCGCGCTCATCACTCGCTTTCGCAAAAAGCGTCCGCGACGCTACTTCGAACGCGCTCTCCGTCCGGTCTGCGAAGCCTTGGCAGCGGGCGACGTGCACCGGGCGACGTACTGTCGAAATCTACGACTTCCGTAGCGCGCAAATATCTGTTTCCAGGCAGCGAGCAGCGGCTACCGAAAGTAGCGCCGCGGCGCGGCTGCGCGCCCGACCGCCGCTCGAGGCTTTCGGAGTGCCCGTCGACGATCCGGGGGACGGAAAGCGGCGCAGGTTGCGGTGCGGCCAGCCGCGCGCGCCTGCTCGCGCCTGAGCGCCGCCAGAGCGAGCGAGCGAGGGGGACAATGGCGGCGGCTGCGGCGGCGGAGTGCACTCACCACGGCTCGGCTGCCCGCGATGCCCGAAGCCAGGCCGAATGAGGCGGGTATGAGTACCTGCGAACGGGCGCACTCGGCTCGGTCGAAAATCCGCCGAAGCTGCGCGCGGCGCTATCCCGCGCTCGTCGGCGGCGCGCCGCTGCGACTCACTGTGGCCGCCACGATGTAGTGAGCGGTGCCCGACGTGACCAGTGACAGGCCGAACTGGTATTCCACGCTGGAAAGGTTCCGGTACGCGTTCATCGCGTTAAGGAACTCGGTCGAGGCGGCGGCGCCGAGGCCGAGGATGGCGAGACCTGGAGGCGTGCCGTCGCGGGCCGCTCGCGCGCTCGGTCGGCGAGAAGCCTCGCCGCGGCTGGCTGGCTGGCTGCTGCCGGCGGCGGCGGACGCTTGCGGCCGCGGCGGCTGCCGCATTGAGCAAAACGAGCGCCGACCTCACGCCTGTCGCCGATCGCCATTGCGGCGGCGCAGTTGTAACGCTTTGGGAATAGGGTCGAGACTGCGAGCGGCTCGCTAGACGCGCCGCTTGCAGGGTAGTTGTTGTTGCCGCCGCCGCCGCCGCGGCGGCTATCTTACCCAAGATTAGTAAAATCACCGAGACTACGATGTTGGCTGCATTGGCCCATCTCAGCACGACGGCCATCTTGGAGGGAGTGCTTGGCTTGGAGGAAGCCCGATCGTCGCGAGCGGCGCGTTTTACATAATAAAGGACCTCCATTGAGCGAGGCTGAACTCAGCACAAAGGAGTCTTGCGCGTTGAGCCGACGCGTCTTACCCACTCACTACTCAAACAGCGCGGAAGTAACCACCCAGTCGCAGGAAAATACAAGGTTTCATAATGACGCATATTAGCGGTCTTTGTTCAGGTAGGCGTGGGCTCGAAATAGCGTCGCGAGATCGCAGACACGCCCGAGCCCGCGAGGGCTGCTCGAAAGGCCAGACGCAGGCGCAGCAGCTGCGACGTCCGCACGGTCAATAGTTCGGAGGATTCAAGCGCTACTCGAACCGGATGATTCGTCTCGGGGCCGCGCCGCCACGAATGGCAGAGCAGAACGAGCAGAACGCGTCCTCGAGCAGCGCAGCGACAGCCGCCCTCGATGCGGCGTTTCGCGTACGTGGGATAAGGGCGAATCGGCGCGCGCTGCATTCTCTGCGCCGCGCCGCGCCGCGAGGCTTAATCGCCGCGAGGCTTAATCGCGGCACGAGCCTTAATCGCCGCGCCGAACGTCGGGGCTACAATTTCGCTGCGGGTGCGTCTGTGGCACGAAAAGACCAGCCAAAGCTTGGCGCCAGTCGCTTTGAGGGCCACTCAAGATGCTTTTTGGAGGCGGGCATCGGCAAAGCCTGCGGCCTGTCGCGGCAAGCCTTAAGACGCTGAGAGGCCTGCGTGCGGCCAGGCCAAGCCAGACCGGGTCAGCCGTATCTAGAGTTTCTTCTGAGCGATTCGACGTCGGAGGTCCAATGCCGACAGCTACCTTATTCACGCTTTGCTCTAGATGAGGAAATTCGATTGGCGAACGGCAGCGCTCGCAGTAATCCCATTTAATTCTAACGGAAAACATCGGCGGACAACGGGAACGCTGCGAGACCCGCGAGCGCCGCGTAGCTCGTGCGACGGACTAATTAACGCGATCCGGCGCTCGTCGCGCCGCATTGCCGCAGCTAGAGAAAATAAGGGCGACGAGCGACTGAACGCCGAGATCTCCCCTTCGCTAGGCCGCACGCGCTACGGTTAGTATCAGCAGGTCGCGTCCGTTTCACAGGACGCAAAGCACATTGTGAAGTCTTATGCGTGCTGACACTGTGCATGCTGCCACTAGCCACATTTGCATGGTGACCCTGTGCATGTCACCCCTAACCATGTTATTCATTTTGTTTGTTTATTAAGCATGATTATACTCACCATTCAGTTGCATTTCCCTTTGCAGCAAATGTAAAGTGCCTAGAGAGAAATTAAGTTCTCCGAGGGCGCTTTATCAAGTGCATTATTATTATATTATAAGTCGCAGACGTTTTGGCCCCGGGCTCCAGAAAGGCCAAAGTCATCTCTTACGCGACGTAGCTGAACTGGAACGCTGCAGAAGCTTGTCCCGGACGCCTCGGACTGCTCCAAATCCTGCTCGGCGGGCCGCTTCGAAGGCAGACCCCGAAGCTGCTAAAGTTCGCCGCCTGGCAGGTCTCCCCCTCCCTCCGAAATAAATTCCTCCCCCTCCCTCCGAAATAAATTATGTTAGCTTCGCTGAAAAAAAAGGATGAGTACAATCGTGCCTAAAGGCAGACGCTGGATATGCGCGCCGAAGGCTGAGCTGCTCAAAAGCGCCTTTCTGCCCCTCCATATTACAGTGCAAGCACCCCATGCATTTGGACAGGCAGTAGGAAACGTCTTAAGGGTGGGGGGCATCTGAACAGAAAGGCTCCAAGTCTTTGACGCTGCACCTGCATGGTAGAGACTTACGCTGCACCTGTATGGCGCTGTTCAGCAGCTTCATTCAACCCCATCTAAAATTGAAACGGATTACCTAAAAAGGCATGCTGAATTTGCGCCTCAAAATAGCCCTCTGCTATAAAAAATATTGGATCATCTTTCTGGAAAGTCCTACGCTGTGCGCCAAAGGTGCGCTACCCAGTGAATGAACTTAGAACTGTCCGAAACGACATTTTTACCCTGATTGGAGGAACCGGGGCTACTCACCGAACGCGCTCCTCTGAAGACTCGACTAAAAGAGAGAACCTCGTTATCCTCTCTAAAAAAAGGGGGGGGTAGGTCGCATAGTAATGTTTTTACCAAAATCGGCTGCCTCTTATGTAATTTTAGCTCTACCTCAGCGGACCGGGTTAGCTTCCGCTGCAGAAGCACACCGAAACTGCACACCCAAGTCTCTAAAGCCACGCTCTAAGCCCTATGACTCCTTCTAGGAAGCCTTGTAGAAATCCTAGAGAGGCCGGATACCGGGCCCCAAGAGGGACGCAAAGAGGCATTCCTGCAGCTGCGAGCTGCTTCCCGGTAGCTTCTAGGGGTTAGTGGTGTCCCATAACTCCATTGCGGGTCTGCATTCAACCGAGTATGCAGCTTGTGCAGCAGCAATAGGAATATGGCCGTACTCGGGGAAGACCGTGGAAAGACAGTGTGCAGATACCGATTGGTTTCGTTTCGCTGAGTGCGGTGTACGCTCGGTAGCCAGTAGATACAGCAAAAAGTGGTTAGTACATTTTTTGCGGCAGGGTCTTCGGCTCTAAATGTCGAACCTTGAGATCGTTGCGCATATTCTACGCACGTCGCCAAGTTTATCACTCCTCGTTTGGAAGAGACGGCATACCACCATGATTAAGAGATTTATTGCAATTTCATATCCTCTGTCAAGATCACTTATGTTCACTCGTTAATCTTCAGTACTGGTGATTGACCTACGGGTACTCACCACACGGCGGCAAGCTTGCTCAATCCTTGAGGAACAACCTGCGACTCCAAGCTTCTGCAAAATGTTAACCAGAGAACATAAAGCCAGTGCCGTTCTAATCGCAATACTTCCCCGACACCATTCGCATTCCCTCTCGCTTTATCAAGTGCATTATCATTATCATCGCTTCATAATGTGCTGTAGATGCCGGGGACTTTTGTCAAAGTGATTACCTTGGCATTTTCAAAATAATTTGTAGGCTAAGACAATCGCACCTTGTTAAACAGCTGCCTTACCCTCACCATGAAAATTTTGGCTTGCGATTATCTGGCAACTAGCTTTTATGCGATAACTCCACAAATATTTTTAAATTACCACGAACTAATATGCAGACTAAACGCAGAAATATTTTTTGGCTCATCACATGACTGGATATGCCAAGATAGTATTCCGCTACATCTACTCGTCAGTTCCTTAGTAACGAGCACTCCATTTTAGTGCATTGAGTCTGTTCTAGAATGTGGATTAATCAGGGGTTTTTGATGACCCCGAAAACCAATTGAAATTAAATTATCACTCACGTCGCTTCAGTGGTAGTCTAGTCTAATAAACTGGCGTTGGTCATCGGCTGGCGTTCCGCGATAATCGTGACGGCAACCAAACTACACTTGTCATTAGTAGAGAATGAAGGTCAGCTCAAATAGACCAAGCAGAATATGGAAAATCCACCAGCAACTATCATGAGTTCAGCGTGTCAATATCAAGAATAGGGGGACATATGGGCACCCAGCCCCAATTTGACTAGCGATCTCGCATGCTTTATCTACATATCGTTGCTAGGAAGTTCACCTTTCGGGCCATTGCGGTAATATGACAGGCTCTCTAGTTGCGGTCATTTACATGTTACTGCAAAGATTGCTGGATAATAAAGCAGCCGAATAATGCTCTAATGACCTGCAGTGGGCTGATCTACTGAAACTTTTTCTTGGAGCCCAAAAGATTTACTCTCGGATAATTGATCCTACAGAACTGGGCTGCTCGATTAATGTTTAGTAATGTATTTTAATGTATCTCCGTACATAGCTCCATAAAGACTATGAGAGAGTTTTGTATAGCGCACTCACAGCCTAAGCGGCTTTCTGTCACTAACGTGCTTCATCGCACGAAACGAAGAGAAAGCGGGAAGCAGTCAGGAGAGCAGTTGAGGTAGTGAGTAGCATGGAAGTTGCAGCCCGGGACGCTGGAAAGGATGGGCCATAGTTGGCAGCAGCAGAGTAGTCGTCGCTGCGTAAGAATTGTCGAAGCGAGTTCCACAGTCTTAGGACCTGCAGAGCAAAAGCTTCTGCAGCCAGCGATATTCAAGCGGAGGAACGGGACAGCCAACCTATTGTCCATACAGGACCTGAGGGCACGAAGAGGCTGAAACTGGTGCAGCAGTTCAGCTAGGTACGAAGTAGCCAAGCCGTGACGGGCCTTGTGGGTCAGCGTAAGAACTTTACTCTGTATCCGTTGATCAACCGGCAGCCAGCCATCCTAACTCTTTTAGCAAAAGAGACACGTGGTCAAACCTTTGGGACTCGAAAACTTGCCTTGCAACCATATTCATAGCCATCTGCAGTGGCCTAGTTGCTCTTTTTGGTAGCCCATCCAAAAGGGAATTACAATGAAGCCGAGGTAGAACTAATGGAAGACAGCTCCTTATCTTACTTAGACAGGGATCGGACATGATGGCAAGCTGTAGAAAGTCTTCTCAATGCTTTTAAAATTTAGGCAGCTGTCAGAAACATTACTTTCGAGCATGTGGTGATGGTCGCATAACAGGACCTGTTAGTAGCGACATCTACTATTAGCCTTCTAATCCAGCCATACGCCTCGTTCCTATGAGCAGTTCAGCTTTATCATTTAGTTTCAAGAAATTTTCCCACACCCAGGATCGAATGTGGGCTAGGCAAGCATTCAGTTTATCAGTTGTTGCAGCAGATGCCGACGGTTTCAATGACAGCGTGATTGCACACAGGCATACAAGACTAGGAATGCAGCATAGCACGTACCAGGACGTCAAGGCAGACTTCCCATGACGAATAAGCTGGAGCCCTAATATTGCACGATACAAGCCCCATTAAGCCGAGAAGGTTCTTCCAGTCCAATATACTTGGATGGTAGGTTGTGTCGATCGTATTAAGTGTAACTGAACGAGCAATATATTCCTCAACTGCTTGCTACACTCAGTACCTGGTAACCGACAAGCCAGGGCCTTGGGTTGGTAAATGGTGACTAGTCACCACTAGACATTCACACTAGCTAAGCCAGGCACTGTGCAACTACCTGCCAGCTAGTCTCGCTCGGGCAGTTACCAGTTGTTTCGAGACAAGATTAGCTCCTCACATAGTTACCCGCAGAGCTGGTCTTCTTACTGCTTGCTGTGACCAGTAGAGCTCGACTAATTGTAGCGAAATGCTTTTAACCATGCAAGGCCCTAATCCTGAATTTAAGTACGCTGGACAAAGTACGTCATAATCTTTGATACCGAATCTAACAGCCCACTACACTTGGATCTGATGGTACGTGTAAGTGTTGAGTTCCAGCCGTGCCGAATCCTAACGGTCAGTGATCATAGCTTTCGCGGCCCCCACCTGTGGATTTCATTGCCTCTTTTTCATTGATCTCTTTAATCACTTTACACGAGAAGACTACATTTTTTTTTACATTAACCACGGAACTGGAATACCTTGACCCAAGACCAGCATGCAAGACGTGTGCACAGTCGCTTTAGTAATTAATTGCAGGTGCACAAGCACTTGGCTTGAGTTTAAAATTGCATACTTCACTTAAGCGCCAACATTATTATTTACGTGAGGCAGGCTGCTTTTAACAACTTTTGGAAGACTAGGACAGCTGATTTTCTTGTTATCTGGCATTAATGCTTAGAAAGTACATAGCAACTCTAACGGGTCTTCTGGTGGACAAACAATATTTGCTTAATTACTCCACCAGTCCAGTGGATCCCCACCCAAAAAATTGGTATGGTAGCAGACTAGATTCAACAACTAGCATTAGAAAGTCAGTTTCATGTTATGTTATTAAGAGGACGGGCACACCACTTTCAGCTCCCAAAATGCAATAGATTGTGCAGAAGTGCAATATTCATGCAAACATGTTCCGGCAGAATTTTTTATGAGGCCTGTTGTTTACCCTATAAAATTTGCTCAAAGCTATACTTCTTACAGGAATGTGTCCACAAGCTTGATATAGGCACAACATTGCACATTGAAGATTCTCTGTTAATAAGAGAATACTCATTGACAAAAACCTCGAATACTGCTACTGCTTCTAATATAACGCAGATGCCGCAGAACTGGTGCTGTCAGTGTGCACCGCAAGGCAGCTTGAGTAGGAGAAGCTCAGTAGGTCGACTATCAGACTAACATATGCTTTCATTCTGCTAGTTGCTCTTTTTTGACACCTTTGATGAGGCTGCAGCTGCTGACCTGATGCTTCCTTTTCGCATTCTGCTGGTCTGGAAAATAGTAAAGAACAAACGAAAATTACGATGAAGCTCAGAGCAAGCTCTCAGAGAAATGCAAAGAAAATCAACAGTATCTGCAATCACTTCGGCGGCTTCCCAGCATCTGAAATTTAGGCCTGATAGCCCCGAGAAAGTTGGTGTCATCTTCTTGCAGAGAGTTCGAACTGGGTAAAAGGAAGCTCTTAATCATGTCACTGGTAAAATTCAAAGTCAAAACTTGTTGGCTGAACTATTGCAAATTGAGCAAATGCCGTAAACTAGTAGTAAAAGCACAGTGGACTCACACTACGGAGGGCACCTGCGACCAAAACTTCCACAGCAATGATATGCTGCCAGCTCTATTATTACTACTAGATTCTGCACGTCTGACCACACGCGGATCTCATTCAGTATGCATTTTGGGTCCCATGCAATATAAAAATCATCTGAACGGTGAAACATTTAGACCCTTGCTGTCCACTCAAAAATAGCTTCCTCGAACTGTCTCGTCAATCATCCATGCGACCTACCCTCACTGATAGATTGCTACAACACGACACTAGCAAATGTTCATTATGAGTTTGCTCCTCTAAGCACAATGCAAGGCCCCACCCAGATGACCTATGGTTTACTTCAGACATTAAACTTGCTAGGACTATAAAGCAAATGCTTGAGAAAGCACAAAAAACATCAGGACAAACGGTTCATTGACTGGCATACGAAGACTATTGCACATCGCATCAATTTATCCTGAGGCCAAATCTAGCTTCATTAAAAATATTGTGGAATCATAGATAAACAATCCAAAAATGGTGATTTTGACCATCTCTTCCACCGCTTCCAGATCAGCACCTTACCCAGTCATCCTCGTGGATCTTACAAGGTCAATTCTCAAGCTTTTTTGTCAGCAAGATAGAAGAGATGAGCAGATTTCCCAAGATAACATCCCCACTCTTCACACTTAGTTTCATGCTTTACCTCAATATCCACCATCCAGCCTGTCCCTAATGACCTCGTCACGAAGTTCATCTCGAAATCTAAGACGACTACAAGACCTGTAGACCCTATACAGCTGTTCTTATGAGATGCAAAGATTTGCTGCTGCCCTAAAAAATAAATAGGTTCTTAGCCTCGGGTCTTGTCCACGAGTCCTGTTTCATATGCCTGTTGTTATGACACTCATTAAGAAGATAAAACTAGACCAGTATACCTTAAGCCACCTTCAGCTCCTTCTCCCTACTGCCGTTTCTATCAGACACAGGAACGAGCAGTGGCAGACCTTATATCAAACTTTAAACCAAGTGAGTTCCATTAGGGTTTTTGAGCTAATCATTCCACCGAGGCAGCACTGCTGCCACCTTCCCAGGAACACTAATTTTGGTATAGTGACTCTGCTTGCATTGCTCGAGGCTTCCGCAGCGTTTGCTTTTACTGATCTAGTCATTGAGTGCCTTTCATCTCACCTGGGCGTCACTCCCACTGCACTGCAGTGATTTACGTCCTATTTCAGCTGGAGACTACAGAGCATTAATGTCAACGGTCACCAGTTATCCGAGGAGCCTATAAATCACGGGGTACTCCAAGGATCAGTGCTTGGTCCACTTCTTCTCACTATCTACCTATACTTACTTTCTTGCCGATACAATCGCCAAGCACAATCCCGGCTTTCATTTTTATTCAGATGACACACAACTGTACTTGCCCTTTGATTCATCCATTCATCCCAGCAGGCCGAACTCTGTTGACTCCCTTACTGCATGTATTGCTGACATCTGCACTTGGATGGTAGTGAAGTTTCCCCGAATCAAACGAGGATAAAACTAAACCACTAGTAATGGACAAACCTAGTTTTACTCAGAAATCGGAAAACCCAAACCTCAAAATGGGCTCGGCCAGCAAATACCCTGTAGCATCTGCACTCAATCTGGGTATCCTGTTCCAAAGGGACCTTTCACTAGACGATCACGTAATACTCCACATTCAAATCTGCTAACACTGCGAAAATTAGGGGGGGGGGGAGTTAAGTAAGATAGGGACACCACATCCAAATAGGTCCATGCATTTGTAATATCCTGCCTCGAATTTTGTAACTCACTATTCGTAGGTCTTCCAGCTTTGCGCAATAAAGCGCTTACAGTTGGTACACAACTCTTCAGCCAGGCTTGTCTGTCGTGAGTGCTGCAAAGGCCACGTTAGAACTCATCTCACCAACCCGGACTGGCTCCCCATCAAGTAGCATATCGACTTTGAGGTTTTGTCACTCACTTTTAGATCCCTTCATTCTCCTGCTCCGGTCTACCGATCTGAATTCCGCTATCAGGCTAGGTATCGAACTACCTCAAGTTGACCAGTTCTGCCTAAAACCAACCTCAATTCCTATGGAGAACGTGCACTTAACTCGCATGCTCCCAAAGCCTGGAACTCACTTTGGACTGACGTCACATTCCCGACCTAAAGTCACCTGACTAAACAGCCTCATTTATATAGCAGCAGAAAAGCCTTGGCAGCTATCACTCCTACTTGCAGTGACGAAGTAGAATTTCCAGGTGCTGGACCTGCAACCTGAGTCGTGAAGTGCAAGCAACTTACCCCTAAGCTTAGACCTACCCTTAAGCAACTTGATAACATTAAAAAAAACTGAAAGCTCACCTATTACACAGCATTAGTCACAGCCTTAGCAAGGACCACGTGATTTGTCTTTCCAGCACCTATGTGCTCTGACACTAACCAATGAACATGCTTACTTTGCAAATATGCTAAGTACCTAGAAAGAGATTTAGTTACTTTAATGTACAATACAAATGCCTTATTATTATTATTTATTAACTTATGGTCTATGATACCTTCAGGCATCTTGTTTTGGCTAATAAAACATACTATTTTCATGTGGAACCAGCTGGAAAGCAGGAATATGCCCCAGAAAGAGGATAGCTACTGAAGATAAGCAAAGCATCCGTTTGCATTCTCCAAACCGATGAGGCCCAGAGTAATTTTGCAAGCATAGCAAAGCTGGGTTAATCCGAAAAATTCTGGTCAAACATTGAGTATTGCTGAACACAAGCTAGTAAGAACACTGGTTCTTCAACAACCGAATGTGCATTGCTGTGACTGATCTTTATCGTTGACGATTGGAAAATTAGAAGATCCGCCGGGCAAATGAAAGAGCGGTTCATTAGCACGCCGATCGTTCACACTGATGTTTGACCGCCATTCCACAGAACGACCAGCAATCACCCCAGTAAGCCCTGCCTCTGAATTGAAGAGCTTTGGTTCAAATCACAAGATGACACACTCTTCTCTTTCAACCGTGCTAAAGAAGGCCCAAAGAGCACCCGCACAATAACAATACAGTATATCCAGCTGTCGGTTCGGCAATATCACACTTTTTACGTTCAGAGGAAAAGCAGCAGCAAGCAAGCACAACTCAATCATTGAGGGAAGTGGCATTAGCAGTACAGCCATACAACAATGACATGCCATCTACTAACAATGGCAAATGAGAAACAGGGAATGACATCACATCAGCACATGCAAACAGTGTGCCCACACCACAAACACACATCGCATGCATAGCACACACACAAGCAAACACACACACATACTCACACCCACACAAAAATTTCAATGCATATGCACAAACAAGTAAACAAGCAGTCGAGCCCATGACTTGAATCTAACAGCCCAGTCACAGAGACAAAGCCAAAACAAATATAAACGACTATTGAAAATCAACACAGATGAACTGCTGCACGATACATGCACAGACTAAGGCTATCATGACTGGGTAGCACATCCCTACGCTTAAGCAACATTTGGCAGACGATTCAAATGACATTCGGTGAAAGGACAGACCTTCTTCGTCAGCTTCCTCCTAACTTTCTTTCGAAGCTCCTTGAGCTTGAGCCGGTTCACGGGTTCTTTCACCTTGTATATTCTCACCAGCCAGTGCTCAGTCGTGTATGCCTCTTCCAAATACTCCAGCCGGACGTTCTTGTTGCCTATCTCGACATTTCGGGTGCGATCAAAACCGGGAGGTGTACGCACGTCCAGCTAGAACAGACGATATTAGTAAAAATAATAACAAGAAGAAGACATCTTCATTGCAACTTTAAGAGAACTAAATCTCTCTAGGTACTTAACAAATGCTATGAGGGAAGCATGTCCAAAGTCAAGTCTGCCTACTCTCACCTACATAACCCTGCTAAAATTCGGACTTGTTTAGACAGGGACATCACATCTAAATTGGTCCATGCATTTGTGACATCCCGCCCTTGACTTCTGTAACTCACTGCTTGCTGGTCTACCGGCCCCTGCAATCAGGTGCTTACAGCTGATGCAAAACTCTGCAGCTAGGCTTGTCTGTTGTGGGCGTCACAGTTGCCACATCACACCACTTCTTGCCGACCTGCACTGGCTCCCAGTCAAGCAGGCGTCGACTTCAAGGTTCTGTCAATTCACTTTTAGGTCCCTTCATTCTTTAGCTCCAGCCTACCTATCAGATCTACTCCCCACCAGGCTAAGCATAGTACCACCTGCTTTTCGGAATCTTAATTGTTTGCTATACCTCGTACAAAACTCAAATCCTTTAGAGACCGTGCCTTCAGTTCGTATGCTCCAAAAGCCTGGAAATCACTCCCGACACCTATTTATGACAGCATTAAGTGGGTCCCTGTGATTCGTCCTTTATGTGTTATTCGTCCTTTATGGGTGCTGACATTGTGCATGCTGCCACAAACCACACTTGCATGCTGACCCTGTGCATGTCACCCCTAACCATGTTATGCTTGTTGTCATTGAGCGTGTTACCACTAACCATAATATCATGCTTCTTTTGCAGCAAATGTAAATGCTTAGAAAGAGATTGGGTTCTCAGAGGGTGCTATAAAAATGTATTATTATTATTATTATCATGCCAATAAGGTTAGTGCTAACATGCACAAACTTAGCAAGCATAAGCACACAAAGCACAATTCACAAGGACTAACACAAATGCTGTGAGCAACAGACGTTCAAGCTGCCGAGCTGGTTTGGTCCAGCGTGGTTAAGGTGCTCACCCCCACCAAGGTGTGGCCGAGGTCGTGGGCTCGAGCCTCAAGGCATATGTGAAGCACCTGAATAGAGATTAAGTTCTCTTGGGGTGATATACAAAAATGAACTATATATGCTCAAGCTTCATTTATTAAATGTCATCATGTCGGGGGTGTCTCGTGACGTCAGTTGGTAGTGAACTCAAGGCTTTGGGATCCCTGTCTAAGCAGGCCCGAATGGACATAATGAACGTATCAGCCACAGCCCTGCTGACAGAAACGGTTAGAAAAACTACTACTGCTACATGTTCGAGGAGATAAATAAGCCGTACTTCTACTAAAAATGGGTGGCAATCGACAACAGCAATAACAAAAGCCCAACCAAGAAAAAATTGTAGCCTGTCTTGTCAACAGAGCTCATACAGAAAAGGTATACTTCCGTTGTTTAGTGCCACATAGTCAGCCATTGCTTTAGATTTGTCGTACAATCTTGGAAGCTTCCACGGTGGATTACTATACCTAAAAGTTACATCCTAGCTAGTAGACTAATTGCTGGTGTCTTCTGTGGTAAAAACCGGGCCACCTCAGCATGACAGCAAACCTGCTAGTTGTTCCTATAGTTCCTATTAAATTTCTTCAAGCGATACTCGGTAGCATCTCAATCTTACTGGTTAGCTCTACTTCTTTTGCTGTCTCTCTTCTTAAAGGCCACAAGTTTTTTGACGGCAGCTACATGTCCTTACGGTTGCTTACATTCGGCTGCCACCACGGGAAAGATTTATAGAAGACGCTCACGAAGACAATAACTTAGCGAAGACAATAACTTAGCGGTCAATACGCACACGGTGCTTAGAGGACTAACTTAATTCAATAAAAAAACTGCACTAGAATGCAGTCTTTTTGAATGCACTCGAATGCGTGTGTCAGCCAATTCAGAACACAGTCAAGCAGTAACTAACTACATGGTTATCTGAGCTGATTAGCACATTTCTGGAAGGTACTTACCTGCAGCTCTCCGAAGCGGTAGTAACAGAGCTTGTACATGAGGCAGTTCAGCATCGTCTTTGAGCCGGAAGCATCAACGCGAAACTCGCCTTGAGGAGTGAAATAATCGCTCTCCTGAAGGAGTAAAAGGAAGGACTGAATGCTAAGGATAATACCTAGGAGAGCCTGACACTGAAAAAAATGAGTTAACAGGCACGGCCTCGCATGCCACACATACAGCTGAAACCGAAGGTCTTCTTCACTACAAGGAGAATCAGTGAATTCCATCGAGCGTGACTGAAAGCTGTGTGGGGGAGTTGATACAGTCGACTCCGAGTATAAGAATATCGGATATAAGAATACTCCACTTATAAGAATAGCAGTTCCGAGTCCCAGATTTACTACAGCTATGGTCTGACTCAGCCAAAGGGAATACTCTGCCTATAAGAATGACCATTTGCCGACCCGAGCGTACAGAAATACTAGCTGATTCAACAGCTTCGTTTTTATAGCGACAGAAGAGCCTTTACGGCTATCACCGCCGCTTGCAGTGGCGATAAGAATCACCCACCGCAGGATTCGAACCCACGACCTCGGGACCGAGGTCGTGAAAAGCAACCGCCTTACCTAATGTGTCATCACGGAGCCGACTGTCCTAAGATGGTGATCCATTCACGTGCTGCATGAACATCTCTCTAGCCAGCCACAACTGCTTACTGAACAGCAGACGAATACTCAGCAACGAGGTCAAAAAATCAAATGAAACCGGATCTTAAAGAGTGCACTTGAAATTCCAGAGCAACTCAAGATTGTCCACACAGGATAGCTAAGCCGAAGCAAGCCATTCACGTGCTGCATGAACATCTCTCTAGCCAGCCACAACTGCTTACTGAACAGCAGACGAATACTCAGCAACGAGGTCGAAAAATCAAATGAAACCGGATCGTAAAGAGTGCACTCGAAATTCCAGAGCAACTCAAGATTGTCCACACAGGATAGCTAAGCCGAAAAGTCCGGCTTTAGCAAGTAGACTCAATATCTACTTGCAATTACAGCTAGTCGGACGTACCCGGATATCTTGAGGATGCTCTCCTTCGGCTATTCTCACCATCCACAGAAATTTGTTGATATCATCACCCGAATAGCCAATTACACCACCAAATATGACCAGAACATAGTCAACGTCCAGCGCTCGCATGATTTTGTATGCTGCACTTTCGTTTGACGACATCGCTTGCCCTACCTTCAGAATACAATAGTGAGTTAGCGTGGCCATGATCATCACTCAGGTAAATGCTGTACACAGCGCTCCTATGTTTCAGCAGCATGCATGCTTACGAGTGCTATGTGACTATTATTCCACGTGTTGTTGTCAACTAGTGTTGTCCGATTGCCCATTCCTGCAATCTGATAGCCATAGTCCCACCACGACATGACACGTGCATGATCGTCGGTGTTTTTTCGCAGCCAATAGTATGCTTCTCGGAAATCATCCAAGATAACACGGCTCCTATTCGTTCAAGTTCGAATCATTAAAAAACACGCTGGCTTCAAAAGTCACACACAAAGGTGAGAGGCTAGATGCAGCAGCCAGCTAGGCTGCCTGGCAAGTGCACGACTCGACTTTTAAAGCTCTTTGAACTCTTACCCGTCGTGGTTATACGAGGCAAGGACAATGCTGGGGCTGGAGTAAGCATTACTTGTGACCCAGGTGCAATGGACCGTGAACAGCAGTAGCACCATCGACACGAAAAGCACCACCACACTCTTCAAGTTAGTGCCAAAAGTGCCAGCAGGAATCGACTCCGAGTCAGATGACAATTTCTGTACATCACTGCTCTTGGTAACAGCAGACCCCTTTGATTTCTCTTTCTCTCCCTTTAATTTTCCGATAACCTACATGGAATGCAATATATGTAAAAAAAATGCAAAGCCACCAAAATGCAGTGCATGCATAATTCAAATAATTCACACTATAATTGCTGCTGTGCCCCTTCGCCAATGGTGGGCAATTGCAGAACCACGCAAACAAAACGTAAATACCAAAGTAATAAAATCAACGTTTGAATGCAAGGTACCTTCTTTTGCAGCTTACTACCGACTGTCTTGGATGAGACAACAACCTGTCGCCAATGAGTATGTCGCAGCACGGGAAAGGAGGACATGTTTTAAAAAACATGTCAGCCAATCGGCAGTGGCACAAAAGACCGGCCAAGTTGCCATGATGAATGCTGCCATGCATTAAGCATTGCTAACGTATAGATAAATACACATTCAAAACCAGACCATTTACATTTTACATTTACTTTGTATAGCCATACACATTTATTTTACTCACAAAAAATTATGGACTTTGTCACGGCTGATCGCATAGCAATAGCTCTAATGCATAAGCTCACATAATTATTATGATGCAAATCGACAGCATAAGAGTGAAAGAACGTTGACTTAGCATTGTGCCAAACCACTCAAAAGAGCTTGGCTAGAAGTCAGGGCTAATGCTCTGCTTAATAGGCTCGATCTATTTGCTTCTGTTAACACCTGACACCTACTGATAGCTCGAATACTTTCTAGGTCACAAAAGCCACGTTTGACAACTTCTACGGTGGGTGACCAAGTTTATAAGCACGAGCCAAATCGGGCTGTAAGTTCTTGCAGAATCAGTGAAAATATGCACGAATATGCGCCCAAGCAAAGACTATGCCTTGTGCCGAAAATTAGCCCACAGCAGCTGTCACCTTACTGTTGCTCCACAGTGGCAAATCGTGCACCAGGTGTGGGGTCTCAAGAGGAAAGAGTAAAAATCTTAAAAATGTGAAAAAAACCACTACCAATTTCTGAGTGGGCGAACCAGCCAAGACATACTGGCAAAACTCTTTCTCACAATCTCACAAGTATTACCACCCAAGACACCTTAGCTACCAAAGCCCCATTTACCAGCAAAATAGCACACAAAACACCCAGGGAGTGGTGTGAACAGTGGCGTGACGGCTGGCAACAAGCCGAAGCCGTCTTGCCACCACCTTTACCAGTAAAGACAGATCCTGCGAAGTTGCTGGCAGATCGGGCAGCTAATAAGTGTTCAAGCCAGCAGCGGGAGATGAAGCATCGAACGACACGAAGCATGAAAACTGGATTCGCTCTAGGGGGCCTCATGGAAAGTAAATGCAACCGTTAAGAGTTTGGAGCCATTGAAATAAGGAAGCCACATGTACAAGTGCTATCATCAATATTACCCATGTTCGTGGCATTATTTCATCACTACTACAAAGTGCAGCATTTGCAGCCTCATTGGCACAACAGCAAACAAACTGCTATATTTCTTAGGTCTTCAGCAGTGGCCACGAGGATGACTCAGCTAAGAGGCCATATTATGATGCACTGCTCAAGCCAGAGCATTAACAGTTAAGCTTTGTATTTTGCCGATGGTCAGTATGGCACTAAAAAATAAGGACACACATGATCTCGGTTGACCATTATGGAATAGGTTCATACCATACTGATGACATTGATGCCATCTAATTTCATCTTAGATTCCATTCTGCACCTAGATGCCATTTAATGAACAGTAATGTGTACCTGCAATCTTGAGACAATAAAACATACTAACTCCCTGGTCCAAAATAGCAACAGCAGCAGCTCAACTATACACAAAGCCTATAACAATATTAAAACACGCTCCCATACTTCACTCGCTTCCTCATTTCGACCATCATCAGATTTTTTCTTCGGCGGAGCGTCTTCAGTGAGGTAAAGTTCCAAGGTCTTCGAGAGCGCAATTGCAGCAAATACACAGACAATTGGTGTGAGTGTCAGCATGAGTCGAACCATGACACCAGCAAAGTAGATTGCCGATGCAGCATACAGGACAACTACAATAACAAAAGCAGCAAGCATCAGTACACGAAGTCCAGCAAGTAACCGGATCAGACAGGTGACTAAAAATATGCCAACACAAACATTACCAACATACCAAAGACGCGCTCATCGTTGATATTCCTGATGACAAACCATACACCAGCCGGGAATGTGCAGCTCAAAACATGCAGATCAAAGACAAACGACACCCACGTTGTCGGCTGATGTTCAGAGACAGATGCAATAATGGGTATGTGAATCTTAGCATAACCCGTGTCCCACAGAGAGTAGAAACGGCCACTCCATGGTGCGACATAACCTGCAATCGACGGAGACATTTAGAACCGTGCACCTGGCAGTTTGTATATCACAAATATACCTAGAATAAGCACCTACACACGTTCCCAAGATGAAGAATGTGCAGTAATATGCTCACATATACAGGTATATGGGTGTAACTAGAACATATTACATCGACGATCCTCCAGCATTACCATTCGACAAAATAGTTTCTCTCAGGCTATTAACTTGCTTTTTGCTAAATGGTAGGGCAACTGGCAAGAACATGGAAATCGGCAGTGACTACTTGAACAAGAAACACGTGCTTTGGCTTGCATGCCAAAAAATCATTTGCATTCACCAAAGCCAAAAGCCCTGCTAGGTTAGCCTTATTAAAGCTGCTTAGCCGATCGTCCTGAAAACTATCCACACGGTCTGCTAACTTATTTTTAAATGAAGTAAACCTCACACACCGTGCACGAGATGGAAAGAACAAGATTACACGGGCCTCCCTTCACAAGTGAGAGCGACTTAGCCATGCCAAAACCAACTGATATAATCAAGCTTGCAAAAGCCAGCGGCTAGCTGCCACTTGAGGACCTCACTGTGACGTGACATCGTCAAAGCCGGCAAGCAGGCGATGGAAAGCAATTCAGAATTTGCAGACAGCACACGAACCGAGAAGCGAATGTTACAACCATAAGCCGGCATTAGTCATGAACCATTTCTACACCTTACACGTGAGCTACCCTTGTTCTACATTCAGTGTCCAGACATTAGCGTCAATCTTAAATCACACAACACAATGGCATATCAAATGTCACGCAATAACCCATTTGACATAGCAAACACATGTGCGGGCGCCCACACACACTCGAGTACACACCCACACACACGCACACAGAGCTGGCATGCAAACTGCAATGACGTGCTATTACATACAGAGCAGCAAAGCATGTCGTCACAAAACTGCAATGCAGGAAAAGAACGGGCATAAACTGTGTACCTGCATAGGTGAGCCCAACGACGGCCAGGAACACAATGCCAGCAGCACCAGCTAATGCCACAAAGAACAGGAACTTGAACTCCGACTTGCTCAAAAACGATCTGATGTACATGAGAGCACCATATATGTTAATTAGTGCAAAAACCCCTGCAAATGAAAGAGTAGACCCCAGTAAATTATTTTAGGAAAGTCCCGCGCAGGTCAAGCAAAGATCAGCAAGGCAATAGCTAAATCAAGGTTTTACAGATTCGTGGTAGTGAATAATGGCAGTTGAAAATATAAACACAGGTCATCACACAAGTCACCCTCAGAGGACCAAGGCACGCCCTCTCCGACAGCCACTGGGACAGGATGCAGCAAGTTGCAGTTGCATGCATTCACTTTGGGTCCAAGCACCAACATCCTAATACGGGGAGGAAAAATTAAATGAAAAGAACCATGCAATAAAGCTAGTTACTTGGTTCTGCTAAAAAGCAGTGCAGCCAGAATGTTTAGCATACCTGCAGCTGCCATGTGCTCACTTGTCCTAATGGGTTGGAAGCCGACGAATGGAATTTGCATGGATAGAATCGTGCCCACAATGTAGAAGGTGCTGTAAGCTGCAATACAAACAAAGAGCTGAATAAGTCTCCTAGCAGTTCCAAGAGAAGGAAAGCTGCACTGACAGTAGCCTAGGCTTTGAGTGAGCCATAGAAAACTATCCTTCGTAACACCCACTAAGTCTTTCTGGCTGGCTTTGTAGAGTCACAGACGGACATACATTGCATTGCATTTTGTTAAATTTCGGCATGGCCTGCTGCTGGTATCCGAAGTAACCAATAAGCTGCACCACTCAACTCCCAATAGGACAGATATTTGGTTCCCTTCAAGTGCTATGCAATACAGAATTATTATTATTATTACTATTATTATTATCATTACTAACCTTTGGAATATCTGGTGGCCTCACTGGCCTAAGATAGTGTATTATGTCATATACGTCTGGGTGAGATTGGCGAGGAAACAAGGACACGGCCACTATGCTTGAACATTGCCAGGGTGAAGGCAAAAATGAATGGAGCAACACAATTAAGTACCTTAGAGTGGTCAAAACTTGAATACAATCAGTCACTGATGTTGCAGAAGCTGACTTTACGCTGCTGATCATCCGTGCACATGAAAGGATCTGAGCAGTTTTGTAGTGACACAACAAGAGCACGTGTTTGCCTATCTCTGATTGCATTCGTAAACACTGCCAAGGCATAGTGTGCTCACAGCTACGGCACAGACTTTGCTGCCTTATGCACCAATAGCGGTCGTTGCACTAAGGCCACAGCTTATAAATCTGTCTGGGTCTGCAAAACATAGAAGCCTTGCCAAATGCAAGACACAAATAGCTCGAGGAGCTACAACTACTGCTATGTAGTCCATGTATAAAGCCTTCCGTCGAGGGCCTGTTCCAAGCAGTACTGTTCATACTTCCAATCCATACAACTTTGTTAAAAAACAAAAACAGCACGACTTGCTGTAATTCAAACAAAAATATACAAATATAAAGTCAGCCGGTTTACTTAACTCATGATTTCCCAACCTAAGAAAGCCACCAGGCCCCCTAGACCCTATACTTGCTGCTTGCCATAAGAGATACCTAGATTTGCTGCAACTATATAATAATAATATAATAATAATAATTCACTTGATAAAGCGCCTTCAGAGAACTTAATCTCTCTCTAGGCGCTTTACATTTGCTGTAAAGTGAAATGCAATTGAATGGTAAGTAAAATCATGCTTGAACTATGTCCAATTAATATAATTTAAAAAATTGCCCTTACCCTCAAATCTTGTAACACGTATCTTTCAAAAAGGCTACTCAGGGACATTCTCCCGACACTAGAACAGGTCAAATTGAGCCCCTACCACATTACTACCCTCCAACGATGCCCTATTGAAATACGATCAAAGACTATGGAATGAGAAGTGGCCGACGAAGTAAACTTTCATATTAAAACACCAAACCATTTGAGAATGCTCATTTTACAGCATATGTAAAGTGCCCAGAAAGCGACCAAGTTCTCTAAGGGTGCCATACAAATACATTATTCTTACTATTAAACTCAGCAAGTAAACCCTAGTCACATTTTAGACTAAAACAAATCCACTAAGCACAGCTTTACAGTGAACTCATCAAAAATGCAGAAAAAAGCATGCACAAAGCACACAAGTCAACGGCCACCCAGTGAGCCATACTAAACATCTATCGTCTCGCCTAAGCATCACAGGCAGTGTACTACAATCGTCTAGGTCCCAGCTCAGTGGGAAATTTCAGAGAGTACATGCCAACTATAACTGGTCATCCAGTAAGCTTTTAAAGTATGGGACACCCCAGACATCTGTTTATAGGTTCATTTCTTTTTGCAATTTCGACTCACTTTTGCCAATCTAACGGCCAAGCACAATCTAGAATTTCATCTTTATGCAGACATAGCTGTACTTGCGAGTCCATACTTTTCAGCATCTAACACTTCATTCAGCTCCCTTGCGGCATGTATTGGTGATATTTGTAATTGCTAAGCAGCAAACTTCTCAAACTGATCACGATAAAACCAACTTACTAGTTACGTGAAAGCCTCGCATGACTCGGACACTGGGAAAGGTTAAACCTCAAAACGGGCTCGGCCAGCATATCTTCTGTAGCCTATGCATGGATTCTGGATGTCCCGTTCCAAAATAAATTTTAATTAGACGGCCACATCAGCTCTGCAGTCACTACTTCATCTACGTAACCTTGCAAAAATTCATGCTTGCCTAGACAAAGGTGACACAGCCAAGCTGGTCCGTGCATTCACAGCATTCGATTGGTGCCAAACTCTGCAACTCGGCTTGGCTGTCGTGAACGTCGAAACTGCTGCTCGATGCTCACAGATCAGCACTGGCGCCCCACCGACTGTGGTATCGACTTTAAAAGGTTCTGTTACTTAGCTTGAAGTCCCTTCCTTCTCTCACACCAGCCTATCTATCTGAAATACTTCTTAATCAGGCTTCCCATGGGAGTACCTACTCCTCTATCTCCAGTCATTTGATTGTGCTTATAACTAACCTCAAATCCTTAGGAGACACCTTCAGATGCAATGCTGCTAATGCCTGGAATCCACTCATGACAGACATATCAGTCTCTCCTGACTTGAGGACATTTAAAAAGGCAGCTAGAAATCTAGATGGCCCACACTGCATGGGCTCAGTCTGTGTGAATTAACTTTTGCTCTTATTCATGCAGAAATTAAGCTTTTTATTGTTAACCAAGTAATATGCACCCTTACCATCAGTTCTAGGGTGCATATACATTGACCAAGTTCTCTTATACGATCCTACGTAACTGTTTTATGACGATTATTATTGCTATCATTTTTGTTATCGTTTACTGCCTTCGGCAAAAGAGGGGAAAGCCGCCAAGGATCTTCTGCACCTATAATAATAAGGCTGTTAATACAAACAATAGGTAGCCCCAACACCCCAGTGACATTCATGGGGCACAGCTGCTGTACCACTGGTTCAGATGTGAAGTTGCTCAAGATTACATGTCTTCCACTCAATATGGCAACAGCCAGCCTTCCGAGTTACAATCAAAAGTGAACTTGCTCCTACTAATAAAGTGGGTTAGGCATTCGCACACAAATAGCTCTACCATGAATGCAAGTGTCCATGGTCCAACAGAAGTAGAGTTCACCTGTATACCAGCCAGTTTCCATAACAGAAAAATTTCACACGGAAATGAAACATATCAGACGTATGCTAGGCAAAAACTGCCACACTATCTACTGATCATGACAGCTTGCAAAAATACTTCATTAGCTTGCAAGACCTACACATCCCAACCGTAGCCAATAAAACAGCAACAAGCGGCTGGCCATGAGAAAATCTTAAGCTTCTTACCTACGAATACACGAGTGGAATAGCGCCCCATTAGCAAAAGTACAAAAACGTGAAGTGGAATAAGATTGATGATAAAGACGTATCCTCCCCATGCCGACACCTGCAATTGAATGAGCAGTACAAAAAGTCACACAGGAATACCTAGTTTATGCAAATGCAATTAACGGCAGATACTTGGGTGCAACACAGCTAACACACCATGTAGAAGTACGATAACGCAGAGCCGATCGACCAGAACAGCGAACCGGTTTTCACCGCCTTTATCTGTAAAAGTCAAGGATAGCATGCGTATATTGAAATTATGCAAACCCCTTACGACTCAGACTATACACCACAGCATCCTCAAATGAGATCCCCATGATAAGAGGTATCTCATGGTCATTGAGTTCATATACAATCCAGTAGTTGGAGACAAAAGTATACCTCACACTGATGCACCACCTTCAATAGCACACCAGTAGCCATTTCCTGATGCTCAGCAAGTTTGCTTGCCATATCACATGCAAATGCCA
Source organism: Cristatella mucedo (assembly GCA_009760855.2). Taxonomy (NCBI): domain Eukaryota; kingdom Metazoa; phylum Bryozoa; class Phylactolaemata; family Cristatellidae; genus Cristatella; species Cristatella mucedo. The sequence goes on along the minus strand of WPIO01000221.1, from coordinate 231,188 downwards.
TGTTTGGCTCGGCACTGTTAAAATGACGGCAGGGCACACAAAATGGCAGTTTTTGGCGACTAGACTGAATTGGCTGCTATGTTCGATGAAGCTGTGCGACTTACCCATAGATAATAGGTGAACATTAAAGCAAATATGGCTATTCCTTCATTGTCATAGCTGCCTGCCACGGATCTGCTGATGTAGCCGGGAACTGTGAAAACGTTACTGCCATTAATTGAATGACCAGCCATAATGTGCATAGCAAAGCAGCAGTATAATGTCTCAGCACCTGTGCTTACCAATGGCAATGAAGCATGCAGCCAGGAGTCCAGCTCCAGGAGTCCAAATTTCTTTTGTGAATAAGTAGGTTGCTATTGCAGTAAGTCCACTACAATCAAATGCAATCCATCTAGCCGCCAGCCTCCTACCAAACTCTGCAATGGCAGCAAGACTACACCACATTGAATAACAGTGTCTCACTAGCTGTGCGTGCTGTTGCTAGCACAAACAGCAGTAAACTAGAAATCACTCACTGCTGACAACAAATTAAGAACGAAGCCATACACGAAAAACACACATGAACACTAAGCCACTTACTGATATGGAGCAAAAGCTCAGCAGTACATTCCCAAACTGCATAGTCAAGCATCTTGCCAGTACTTGAACAACAAGCTTACCTAAACACCGGTGCTAAGAATACGCAAATGTCTCGGATGTGCACAGGTATATTCAAGGTATGAAGGACATGATGAATTGCGCCAGATGTAACCATAAGGCCCGGGTACACCTGTAATGACAGTGCATGACGTCACCGTAATTTCAAAGTGATCAGCCCACAAGTCAATGCACTTATATATTAGGGTACGCATGCGTATACATGCATATATGCGTATGTACAAACATAACAAAAACGCAGGTGTAGCGGCTGGGGCTCGCGATCATACCGTCCCACCAACAATACGACCAAGCGGATACCACGCTCGTTCATCGAACCAGTTGAGGAAGTTGTAGAAACCATTGGAGACCATATAGGCCGTTGCACGGTAGTTGAACCTAAGGCGAGATCGAGCCTGATTATAAATATCATTTAAGTAGCACTACGAAAGCGGTGACATCGGCAAGTCTACCACGAGCCTCAAGTATAGCAATATTTATTAATGAACTCTTACCTCCGCATACAAATCAACAATGGCTGCAGCAACGACTATGCTGGCACACCGAAGAGCTATAAGGGGCAAACCCAACGATTGACGATACGTTTGAATAGCTCCACTATAGAAGTAGCAACTAGTGGGGGACATAATTAAGCCTGCTTGTTTGAGACTGAAAACACAGAGCTTGAACGAGGCCAGTACTTGTTCATTCATAGAGAGGAAGTACTCGATAAAGCCGGCAAGCTCAGCCAAAGCAGTCAAGCTGCGCATAAGCATATTGAATATTACGAGTGCCTTATGAAGTAGTTGCAAATACTGCGCCGTAGGACGGATGCAAGGGTACCAGCACTCCAGCAGAGTCTGCTACCCATCACTTACCACGGATCGAACTCGTGAATAATGCTCTCGAATCGTATGACAGCGAACAGGCGGGAGCTGAAACCTGCCAGCCATGCTAAAGCAAGAACGAAAATAATAATAAGACTCTGAACGCCGCCTGCGTTTGATATAACGGAACTCTTCAGCGCCGGCTCGGCCATTTTGCCGGCTCTGAGCAACGCGGCTGTATTTGGTTGGTACCGAACGGTACCAGGGGGTAAACCTAGATGTGGCGTTACGCCGTTTGGTGTCTCTTGGTCAATCGGAAAACAAGGAACAACACAGCGATTCCGTTAAGCTCGGTGGCTCTTGCATTGTAACCGGACCTTCTGCGAGTGTGGCCTTCAGGTAAACTTGACAGAAGGACCTGTTTAGTCATGTTGATTTAGCGAAGGGCACAAGTTTGGCCGTGACACGCAATTTTATCATCTTATCGCTGAGTATTGATTCTCTTTGAGAGCGAGCTTGGTCCTTGAACCTTCACGGCACGGAATCTCATTTGAACTGCCCGTGCCTTATCGGCGCCTCTAAGATCTCGGTATTTATTACCGATTCCGTGGGCTTTTTTCTGCAGCCATAGCTGGGAATATTGCAATAAATATTTTTTACTTTCTACTTTTTTATACATTAGGAAAATTGTCTGCGATTACATGTGAGAACCTGGCCTGTGAAAGTAGCTAGGGTAAGTTTCATGCTGCCACTAAAACCACATTTGCATGCTGACCCTGTGCATGTCACCCCTAACCATGTTATTCATGTTGTTTATCAAGCATGATATTACTCACCATTCAATCGCGTTTCCCTTTGCAGCAAATGTAAAGCGCCTAGATAGAGATTGAGCTATCTGAGGGCGCTTTATCAAGTGCATTATTATTATTATCATTATTATTATTATGGTTGCAGCTCCAAGATTATAGTCCAATTAGGGAATCCCACACTAAGCTGCCTGGTAACTAGCATCTCCGTTAGTCGCCTTCTTGTGGTTCTGGTACACTGATTGTGGTAGCTTGTTTCTATTCTGTGGAACGCCTTACCACTAGCTTTGAGAGGTGTAATGCAAATCTACTTATCGAGGCAAGTGTTCGAAGCATAAGCGGGCTTTCGTGATTTGAGGAGGCATATTCTGGTTAACATCAATGATGCACATGCCGCTGGCTCAGGTTCTACCTTCCAACTTGGCTTTACGTTTTTCTCATAAACGTGTGGGGGGGTCTAAGCTTTCGTATGATGTAAAGCGCTCATTTGTCCACTGGCTTCGGCTGTTATTGCTTTCAAGTAGATGGTCTTTGCAGATGGCCAACAAGGGTGTCGTCACACCACCTGAACCACCCACACTTGAGGAAATTCATGCTGATATCTTCGGCGCGAATGATAATGATGTCTGCTTCCTTACTACTCCTGATGGGGACGGTGATGCAGGTATGTGCCCCGCTACGGTCAGTTAACAGCACGTCTCATCCCTAAGGAGTTTATGTCCTTATAATATTCCAAATAGTTTCAGTCAATATTATATTACCCGTGGGCTGCCTGCTGTAATATCTTTAAATGTGTTTTCGGTTGACAGATGATCCTACTGCCCATTTAATTGACTTATTACTAGGCTGTGAATAGTATTGGTAGTGCTTGAAAACTCTTGAATTCACTCAAGAATGGGATACATATTGACTAACCTTGGCATATCTGCCGACTTCATGTTTAGATATCAGCTTGCCATCAGCCAGCCACTGTTATGTGGCACCGTCATTTAGACAGCTTGTGAAATATGGCTGCTTTGGCTTAAGAGAAACCTTCAACTTAGGGACAAAAGGTGGGTCAATTTTCTTGGCAGAACTGCATATACAATCTATATACGACAAAATTGTTTAATCGTTTGGTGGAAAGGGAGTGTGTATTCATCTTCATCTAGGAACCATTATCCTGCTCCAAGGTGCACTGCCTATCTTAATTTTAATAATGATATCAATAGTACAAACATTTATATGGAATCTCAAGAGAACCAACTATCCGTTTTTTTACTTTGAAAAAGTGTGTCAATCGGTTAGTCAGGACATGCTCAATTTCCAAACACTGGCATGCAAAAGGCAATTTACTCGGATAGAGCAAGGCTATGAGGTAGGTTTTTAGCTTCTTTTTAAGTGTCGTCAAATCGGGAGATGAGATGGTGTCAGTCGGTAGCGAGTTCCAGACAGGAGTATGATAAGTGAAAGTACGGTATCCAAGGGATTTGAAGTTCGTTAGTGGCACAACCAAAACGATCCGAGTAAGAAGAGCACCTGGCCCAATTTGGAAGTAATTGAGATAAGTAGGCCAGAGCAAGAGAACGGAGAGACCTAAAGGTGAGTGACAGAATCTAAGAAGTCGATATGCTGCTTGATGGGGAACCACTTCAGATTGATGAGAATTTGTGTATGATGTCAGTTGTGAGGTTCACGACTGACAAGCCTGGCTGGCGAGTTTTCTGCCTACTGTAAGCTTCTTATTGTTTGGGCAGGAGGATCTACAATAGTTGAATAGTTGAGAGTTGAAGTAAAAACGAAAGGTTAGTTGATCAAACAGCCTCATTTATTGTTGCTGTAGAAGAGCCTTATCGGCTATCATCCTGCTTGCAGTAGGTAGCAAATGATTGTCTGCTAAAAGACTTGAACCCACGACCTATTGCAAAGTCTAGTCGGAATGTCACGCATGCATGCACGTGCTTGGTTGTGGTGTTCTTATCTGAGCAAGCACACATTTTGCAATATTACTTTGGTAAATTGGTAATACCACATGCTAAGGCTACCGAAGATATGCTGGCCCAGCCAATTTGGAGGATTGGCTTTCCAGTTTCTGAGTAATGCTAGGTTTGCCGATGTGGTCGTCTAGTGAAAGGTTATTTTGGATTAGGATGCTCCAATACCACATGCTAAGGCTACCGAAGATATGCTGGCCCAGCCAATTTGGAGGATTGGCTTTCCAGTTTCTGAGTAATGCTAGGTTTGCCGATGTGGTCGTCTAGTGAAAGGTTATTTTGGATTAGGATGCTCCAATACCACATGCTAAGGCTACCGAAGATATGCTGGCCCAGCCAATTTGAAGGATTGGCTTTCCATTTTTTGAGTAATGCTAGGTTTGCCACAACTAGTAAGAGATCCACCACCGTGTTAGGTTTGTAAGGTAGGACCAGGCTGCCTTACTCTGAGCCGGCCTTATAAGTCAATAGCACCGGAATTATTTGTATCGTGCATCTAATCGATGCATAGAGTAATGTACTATATGAGTAATGTCATGTCGGCTTTGTCATATTCAAGATTTGCAGCCGAAAAATGAAGATTGTAAACCACACCGGGCTGTGTTATCTAAACACTTTCTGCTCACTTTCGTTCCTTCGATTTTTCTTATTTGGTATTTAGCTATCCGTGGGAGAAAACGGGGGCATGTGACTGGAAGGATTTTATGTATGGACTCTTCGGTCAAGTCCAATTAAAAAAATCAGCTTTTTGGTGCTGACCGCTTCGACCTAGAATAAGCAGGCCGATAGGTCTCATAATAAGTGAGTGAGGTGGGATAGAAAAGAGAGGAACGTAGAGAGAACGAAAAAATGGAAGGCATACACATTCAAATGCAAAAGTATTTTTCGGATCTAATAGTACTTAGCATTAATTCTACTAAGTTCACTTTCAAGTCATACTCAGCTCCATTTATTTGGTTGTACTACATCGTCAGCCGAATAATGTCTTTAACATGTTAGTTTTTACTGCCGTTAGTTATATTTTCCATTCATTTCCTTATCCAAAAACTGTTGCATAATTTTGGACATGTGAGTGAACCTCTGGCTGTTATTTAGCATAATAATTATTTAGCCTAGTGCAGATGCTAGTTTAAAGGCCAATGATAGGTAGTGCTTCCGCTGATTATAAATAGAGCTTCTATGCTGACAAACGGTCAGAGTCAATGCACCCATTAACTTATCTTGAGTACAAACTGGCTTCGAACCAGCCATGTCTACACACTGTCCTAGCAGTATGGATTCAAAACTAGCCTCGTTGTCGGGCTGGCCATACACCTTGCCTCACCTGGCAACAACTGAGATCTTGGAAGTGAGGAGTTTATCAAGTTTCTTGGTGGAAAGGGGCAAATAGAAATGCTGTAAAGGCCATCCATAGACACGAATATGCTGCTGCCTTTACGAAAAGAAACACGTCACTGACACGATAACAGTCGTGGAAGACAAATGCGAGAAGGAAATGGGAGAAGAGGAAGTACAAGGTATCGTGCAACTTGCAATTGATTATGTAAAATGCTAGTTACGTTAGTATGAGCCTGCTGCAGATTTTACGACAGCTTTCCTCAACAATAAATTCCTATTTTCTGCACTCTTGCTGTCCCGTAGACAGGTCTCCTCATGCAATGCATTCTATGAAGGCTACATCGAAATTGGATCTGCTCCTGGTTGGTCGGCTCTCTCCTTGCTTCGGATCTACTTCTAAGAAGTAGATCGCCCACTAATTCTAAGAACCTGGCCCACAAGATTCCTGGTTCATTCCTGTCTGCCACAGGTCTCTCCCTTACCAATCACAACTGACGACCTATCCTCGAGTTTGCAGTTGTCTTGAGTATGAACTGTTGCTAGTGAGATCCTGGTTAAGGGGCATGGCCGAGGTTCTGACTTTGATAAAAATTTTCGATAAAAATACTGCCTGGTGCCAGGCACCCAAGGGAACGACCGGCCTACCAAACTTGCTTGGGCAGCTATCCCGAGTAAGCAGCTGCCTACTAGAGCTTGCATCTCAGACGTTCCCAGCATTTAATAGGATATCAGCACTGCCGAAGTGCAAAGACAGCGAGCTTCTGTAACTCACTGCTTACTAGTCTGCCGGCCTGTGCAATCAGGCGCTTACAGCTGGTGCAAAATTCTGCAGCTAGGCTTGTCTGTCGTGAGTGTCCCAGTTGCCACATCGCACCACTTCTAGCTGACCTGCAATGGCTCCCAGTCAAGCAACACATCGACTTCAAGGTTCTGTCACTCACTTTTAGGCCCTTCGTTCTTTGGTTCCTGCCTACATATCAGTTCTACCCCCCTTAACCTGGCTAAGCATCGCACTACCTGCTTTTCGGAATCTAATCGCTTACCTCGTATGAACCTCAAATCCTTTGGAGACCGTGCCTTTAGTTCGTATGCTCCCAAAGCCTGGAACTCATTTCCGACTGGTGGCACGACATCCCATGACTTGACATTCAAAAAGAAGCTAGAAATACATCTATTTATCACAGCATTTAGTGGGTTTATCTGTATGTGTGCTGTCACTGTGCGTGCTGCCACTAACCATATTTGCATGCTGACCTCTAATCATGTTATGCTTGTTGTCATTGGACATGTTACCACTAACCATTTGATCATGCTTTCTTTGCGGCAAATGTAAAGTGACTAGAAAGTGACTGAGTTCTCTGAGGGTGCTATAACAAATGTATTATAAGCTGTCACAGGCACGTTCGCATGTGCAGCAAGAACGTATGCCTGTGCAGCAAGCATTTTTGCTTGGAATAGCTAGCCCCTTGAGTCATGTGAATGGCATGTGTATGCTCACCCCTGTTGTTTCAGCATTGCTAACAAAGCACTTTCCTCCTTGACTGAGGTCGGATTTTGTATCCCGGTGTGTGGGCTGCATTTCTCGAAGCTGTGTTTTTGCCAGTGGAGTGCGTTTATAAGCCTCGCGACTAAGAATTCAGTGTACCGATGCAGCTTCTGGTGGCCTTGGTTTTAACCATGCTCACAGCTGTTGTATGTGCTTCACGTAATAGTTTCCTCCTTATACTTGCAGATGTAATAGCCGGTAGTAACAACAGCATGCAAGACCATCGTCTGCAGCCAGCTGCAGACTATTACGAAAAGGCTTGCCAATTTGTGGACATGAACATTTACTTGCAACAGGTATCACATAAACTGGAGAATTCGATTGGGCATCTGAAAGCGTCAGTGGAGGAGCTTACCGCTGCTGCAGCTTCCTTGAAACATAAATCAGAAAGCATGAAGAATCCATAACACAGTCCGTGCCGTGTGCCTGTTTTTATTACAAAAGTTCTTATTTATTTTAGTTTTTATACTGCCTTGACCAGCTTGCATTATTACAATTTTGCCATTGATTGCACCACCATCAAAGTTCGAGGCCTGTCTTGGCCACCTATTGGTATGAGAGATTTCATGCTATTTAAGGAATGATCTTAAAGCAGATTTTAGACTCATTCTTGATTTTGCCCCCCCCCCACTGGTGCTTCTGTCATTAGCTAGGCGCGCCGATTGCAAGTGTTCACTGTAAGACCGTGCGCAGACGTGTGGTTATTAGGGGCATCATATTTTATCCGGTTTTATTATAATATTTTTGGCCGTTGAACCCCTGGGTCCTGCTGTCGTGTACTCCATCTCTTGGTTAAGACCATTTGTATCCCGAATAGATTTAGGACAACAAGTATTACAATAACTTGGGTGCATAATGTACAATAAAGTAATCTATTATCTCGATCGCTGTCAATAATGTGGCTCCCAGCAGCAAACCCAGTGCTCCTCCGATGTCACAGAAGAGTTGCATCGCTGGATAAGCAGGCGTGTGCTGGAGCGACTCGTATGACAAGGCGGCAAAGTAAACGTTCAGCAGTGCTGTGTTCTGCTTCCAGTAAGCACTGTCATGCTCTTTCGTTGCTTGTGCTGAGAACAATTTCGTGTCGTCAATAAATTCATTGACTTGATCATAGAAAACATCCGACAGGGGCATTGCATGAAGGGTGGTGGAATACTTGAACTGCTCACATGTTTGTGGACAAACTGGATGCGAACATCCACTGGCGCTGGTTGCACATTCTCTGAACCGTGGACGAACACAAGATCTGGTTCGGTGTGGCTCGCAGATGCTCACGCCCGTAGTAGGGTAGTAAAAGTCCTTGCATCTGCAGTGGCGAACCACGCAGTCGGTCAGACATTCCCATTTGCAGGATTTTTCTGTATAAGGAGCCGGCTTTCCGGTGCGATAAACCGGGTACTTGAGCGTCGGCAGTTGAGAAGCTATTGTACATGTACCATGTGGTGGCGACAGCAGCTGCACCTTTTGCAGGGTGATTTCGACGTTAGTGATGAATCCAACCCCGACTGATGTTCCCAGACTCGACATCGATGGCAGTGCATCACTTTGATTGTGAACGAATACCTCAAAAATTCAGTGTTGCGATCATGGTCAGTTAGTAATAATAATAATAACACATTTGGTATAGCTCCCTCAGAGAACTTGATCTCTTTCTAGGCACTTTACAAGTTACATCAGTAATTACGTTAGCTAGACTACAACTAAAGAAAGCGTTATGACTAGGTTTTTATAAGGTATAGAATCAAGACACATGCCTAGAAAAGCATACACTAATGATTCGTAATACTGTAACTAGCGTAATGCTATACCTAGAACGCTACCTCAGATGATGAATATGCAGGTTAGCTATAGAGTATATAGTGTTTTCTGGAGCATGAGACATCTTCCATAGGACCTTTTAGCTCACTAGGCCAGTATATTACTAGATTTTCTGCATTCAAGTTTAAACGCTAATATAGAAGCGTCTTCCCCGACCAGCAATGGCTAACGGGAGGAGTTCCCCTTAGTGTACTTAAGGGCTGTGAAATGGTATGCACTGCTAGTGACCCCATCAAGGGCTGCATTTCTAAATTCAGGAACTGGCATCCAGCTAGTTTTCCCTGGTGCCGAGTAGGCTAGAATACTCTAAATCCGTCTTACCTGGTAACCCAAAAACACCTTAGGTCTCTAGAGATGACATGTACCGTTTTCGTATGTCTGCTCTTCTAATCTTACAAGATTTGGTTGCATGTCATCACCCGGATCTGTTCACTGGAAAGTAATTAGCTCTTCGGTGCCCGCTGCATGAACCTGTTGCAAAAGGACGGAGGTGCATCAAACCAGTCGCTGTCTTAAAAAGTATAAATGTGCATAAGTAGCCACTAGGTCGTTACCTAGGATTAAGGTGCTCACTCTTCACCTCCCAGGTTGTAGGTTCGAGTCCTGCAATGGGCAATCTTTTATTGCTCACTGCAAGAGATGACGATATCCTTCGGCCGATATTTAAATGAGGCTGTTGAATAAGCTGATCTATTTCTTTCGGTGTGGTGTCAAGGCATGTGGAACTATTATGCTGGGCAGCATAAGCGAAGCCCTTGAGGTCTCAGGCTCATTTCCAATGTTCGAAAGGATTATAGGCCATGCGAGTTACGAATCGGAATCTATTGTTTGGATGAAAATAATGCCAAGCAGTAATAATTGTAGATTCGCGAAAAATAATAGTATCAGACGGATGCTTAATTTGCCCTGCCATAAACCACTTACAAAGTCACATCATGTAGAGGGCCGCATCAAAGAAGTGGCCCTAAAAGAAATAGCTACGGCAGTTTAAATGAGAGCTTGCAACTAGGTAGGCAGGCAGGAATCTTTCTATATTGATTAACCTTCACTCTAAGGATTGGCATAAAAAGAGTTAGGGTCATTCAACGAGCTTTCGCCATCGAATAGCTGGTCATAAATAATAAATTTTGTAATTAAGCACGTTTAATCTTTCGGAGCCAATAATAATAATAATAATGCACTTGATAGGTCATGTCAAAAGTGTCACATATTCCTATCGGTAAAAACTATCCCACGGCGACATTTGTACAAGATCCCTCGGTATAGTAGTGGCAACTTCTAACGACTAAGAAACTCAGTGACTCCAATGATACTCCGAAACCAATGCCTAATAACGTCCAAACCTTCATCTGATTGTACAGTTAGCTCCCCACGTCCAACTGGTTACCTCTGATCAAGGTATTTGCCCAAAGCATGCAGTTCTTTCGACATTTTGTGTTTACGTGACATTGAAGCCTTTCCTTGAATCACGCCTTCGAATCTAATAAAGGTAGTTTGCACAAACTTTCGTACAAATAAAGAGTAGCAAACAGAACAAAAAACCTTCATAGGCTACTGATTAAAATTTCATAATACACATTGCAATCTCCTGAAGCCATGCAGAAAAGGCCGGCAATCTTGGCTTGATAAAACTTTTGAATAGATATAGTCCTCATCCAGGGCCAAGCAATTCATCCGAATATAATATTTTGGGGACTTTGTGGCCTCTGCCCAGCCGGAATCTCGTACCTGTATATCGTTTATGCACGGTGGGGCTGTTTTATTTGGCTGTGACTATTCGCAACTGACTTATTCAGAGCTGCTGATAAAATAGGTCATCGCAGAACGAAGCTGCTTTGGGCCGTTTCGTACTGGTCTAATTCAGCTAGGGAAATGTCGAATTATCTTGACCATTTGGAAGGGCTCCATTGGGGTTCTGCAGCTGCATGAAGTGCCTGACTGCTCGTTAGAAACTCACCTCCGGCATTCGATAATTGCAATGCTTCTGCTGCATTAGTTTTAGGGATGATTGTTAGTCACCTGCAGCCGGGGCGATTGCAGTTTTTCACCTCCATTGAGTGACGGTATGCTTGCTACAGTGTTACATGATGTTGCCAAACATGTAGTTAAAAAGGTGGCAAGGCGTTATTCGCTGAATGAAAGTATGGTGAAGTTGCTCTCATTTCTATAATTTCTTTGTTTACATTAATCTAAGGCGACACAGCTCATCCCTCGTAAAGATGACCGCGCAATAAAAACATTACAGCCTGCTGCTTTGGTGCCGATCTGACAAATCATGTCATTCTTATAATGCTGGTGATTCGATACGCTGCAGCCTGGGAACTTCTGCTAGGAGAGATTCAGACACCAAAAGCTAAAGGTAGCCAAAGCACTTCGAGAGTATCGGTATAAATTAACACTATGCACAAAGCATATTTAAACGCTGCGGCAGTCGCAGAGTGCTTGTTCAGAAGCCCTGTATCTACTCTGTGGCTGTGCTCCGTCATTGCAGAAAGTGTCGAGTCCGCTCATCATCGAGCCAGTTGTCGGTGCCCGTTTCATATGCGAGCTTCGAGCCACCCTCTCTCGTATTTTCAGTCTGGTAGCCAGTCCATCTCCCGGTGGCTCCTCCTTCTCCTTTCCCTCCTGAGCGGCGGGCCGTTTTTGGCGCCAAATCTAAAGGCAATTTTTAGTCGACCTGTACGCATGACTTTTCTTATTCCGTTTGCACTTTTTTAGGCAAGTGAGTTTAATTGCCATGGCTACTGACCGGTGTGCAACTCGAGCCGGCGGCCCCAGAGGTCGTCGGCTACGCCTCTTGAGCGCTCTCTAGAGTCCTTGTAGGCATGCCCAAGTACCGATCCGGTTGCAAATGGTCGAAGTCTGAAGCAGGCCTCTGGACCCGTGGTCCGGAACGGATACCTACGCTTTTGATTTCGGTGCTGTTGCGTGCTGCCCTACGCGAGACTCTAATTATGAGATTTTGAGTCTACGCCAACGTGCTGGATTTTCCTCTTTTACTTGAAGAGCCTAGAAAACTTTGCGTCCAACGGCGAAGTAGCGTGACAATCCCGAGGAGCGAAACCGCGAAGCTCCGACGTGCCGTCTTTAATTTGGTTGCAGTTGCGGTTCAACCATCCAGCGCCACATTTCGCTCGAGCCCGTAGGCACACTCAAACCCCCGAGAAGTCCCAAATCTGAAAAGTAGGACGCCACTCCATCAAGAGCTTAATCAACTGCTCCTTATCTCACTTGATTAAGCGGTCATAGTGTGGCCCAGCTCTGTTTTTGATCTTTCTCCTCTGTGGCATATTGTTCGTGCATTTTGTAATAACATACGGGTTAGTGTCGGTTAAATCTTGATATATTTAGTGGTCACGTGCAGTTTAATTATTCAGACGCCCACAATCGATAGGTCAAGATAATAAGAAGGGGTGATTTAGTACGTGCAGCCGCGTTCCCATAACTCTGATTTAACCAACGTAATACACCTCGTCTGTAACTTCACAAAAGCACTAAGACTAAATGATTGCTACAAGAGAGTCTTCTACAGTGCACCAAATGGCTGAAGCGGTTGTCGGTCCACAATTTGTGGCCACCGACGAAATGGTGCTTCACGCCGGCCGGGCAGCAAAGGAAATGTGAGACAAGCCTGGCAGGAACGCAGTGGGAAGAGCGCTCAGGGATGGACGCTAGGGATCAGGCCCCGTGCATTAGCGGGCTAAAAACCGCTGGCGCAGGAGCTCTTGATGAAGTCCTGGCCAAAATTACAGCTTTGCTTGCATCCGCCTCTATAGGTGACCCTTACATTCAGCCGTTCGCACTTTGCCAAGGACGAGGCGGCGGCTGCGGGCCTCTCGGGGGGGGGGGAGGAGACTACCCTGCCAGTCCGGACAGCCGGCGCAATGGCTACAGCTCGGTGCCTCTCGGTGCAATTATAAGTACGCACACTCACCTACTCATCACACACCTGGATTTCGGCGCCAACGCGTCGATAGAAATTAAACGCCGAGGCTGTAAAGCCCTCTGTAGAGTACCTTGGGTGGCGGGATTGTTCCTGTTGGGGGCGAAATTCTAATTCGGAGCTCGATCCTACGGCGCGACAGCCTCTGGTTGACCTGTATTTTAAAAATGACTAACCTTAAAGGCTAAACTATAAGCCAGGTGCGAATCGTACCCGGATTGAGGCGGTAGAGGCAATCCGATAGCAAGTCGCATACCTTTATACAGGCTAATACGAGGTGGGCAGGCGGGGGGGGGTGGGGGAGGGGGAGAAGCTAACGAGAGTGCATTCACAGGAGCACACCTTTTTACAGTGTAGTTTGTGTTTGTCTGCGTGCATGATTCAGATCGCTGGGAACGCCGGCACACTGCCGGTGCGGGCAGACTGGTAGTGCCTAAGCCACCTGCGGGTCTAACTGTGGGTGGCTGTGGCCTAGGGACGGGCCGGTGCCCAGCTGTGGCCTGGCGGCTGTGGTTTATCCACAGGCCGGCTTTGTTCTCCCTCCACTGGGATGAGCTGTGGCTGGGAGCGAGTGGGAGAAGAGGGAACGCCACCTGAGAGAGAAGTTGTGAATGGCGGAGCGCTGCAGGCGCTAGCGCGAATATACGTTCCTGCGAACCAGCTTCGGTGCTCTGCCTGTCTCCGCGTACGTACTCAGTTGGAAGAGCATTGTTTAATCTACAGTGGCTATTTCTCGGCGGGAGCGACTGTGTGGCCCGTGTAAACATGCTGCTGGAGTACTACCACGTCCGGGACGACTTTGTTAGCTGGCTGCTCAACTCGGAGCGAAAGCTCAGCGAGAAAGGCTACGAGTGGCACTCGTGCATGTCCGTGTTCTTGGCAGGCGGTACATTCACGTACGCTTCGAGCCTTCCAGAGGCGGTGCAGGCGGACTACTCCCAGCTGCGTGCAACGCCTGTCAAGGTGTTTGCAAGCCCCGAAGGTGAGGAGAGGCTTCGGAGGTCAGACTTGCGGAGTGCAAAGTTGCGGAGTTGCGCCAGCAAAGCGAAGGCGTTGGCGCAGGAGCGGTCGAAGGCGCAGGAGCGCTCGAAGGCGAAGGCCGGTAGAGCGAGATTATTGCACGCTGATGGGGTAAAAGCTGGTCGGACTGAGAGGGCCGACAGGAGCGACCGGAAGCGGCAGCAGCGATCACCGACGGTGTGCCGGGCGACAAAGGTTTGCCTGGCTGCCGCCGTGTGGCAGGAGGCAACGGCTCTCCAAGCTGTGACGGTCGGCCAGGCAGCGATGGTGTGCCACGGAGCAACGGCATTGTGCGAGGCAAGCGTCGAGCCGATGGGCTGCATCGAGCTGGTGGACTGCGTCGAACGAATGGGCTGCGACTCGTCGCTGGGCTACGACTCGAGGCAGGCTAGTGAAACGATGGCTGTCCGCGGAGCCGTCAGCGACCGAGGAGCCGTCGGCGCCCGCAGTGGCGGCAGCGCCCGCTATGGCGACCCCCAACCATAAAATTATTGTTTGCAAAATGTGGAAATGCGTGTTTTTCGATGGTCTTAGGCGACCCCTGTGAAAGGGTCGTTCGACCCCCAAAGGGGTCGCGACCCACAAGTTGAGAACCACTTATCTAAACCATAGAAGTGCATTGCCACTGATGCAAAGTCGAGACGATAGAGGTTTACACGCGAAAGGTACGTACAGCATCTGTGCAGGCCCCAAACTGGATGGATGAATAGGTTTTTTTGATGCTACTGTGATTAGCCTTTGAGTCATATGTTGAGAGCATGGTCACAACCACTCTAAGTGGGAAACGACGTTAGGCCCCAACTACGGATCTGTTTGAGGTCTGCCCAATATATTCAATGTCTCATTAACTTAGTCCTGACGGATTGAGTATGCACGGTCAGCTAATAAAATGGATAGCAAAAACGCAGGACAATAAAAACCACATCACTGTACCATGCTCAGAATAGTGCAAAGTAGGGAAAGAAACCTCGACGTTGTCCGGGGTGAAGGTTTTTTTCTTGCTCGTTTCTGGTCAACCCCAGGGAGCCAGGCCCGCTAGCCTCCGTCGGTACGCCTCTGCGAGTATAGCGTCAGAAAGAGCACACAGAATATCAAGCATGATATTACTCACCATTCAATTGCATTTCCCTTTGCAGCAAATGTAAAGCGCCTAGAAAGAGATTGAGTTCTCTGAGGGCGCTTTATCAAGTGGATTATTATTATTATTAAAGAAGTGCCTTGGCGCTGGGTGCTGTTGAAGGTAGCCAGCGGAGTGGAGTTGTGAGCCTCGCAGCCTTTGGGTGAGGGAGGCTGACGGAAAGAGAGTGCAGGATGACTAATTAAGATTTTTTAATTTGGATTGCTGCTACTGCCTGACCGCAGGGATTTAGCCAGTAATAATCCAAAATGGTCAGAGGCAGCCAACAATAGGAAGATTGAGGGGAGGTTTGGCCAGTTCCCCTTTTGGTCCGTCCAAGTAAAGTGAAAAACTAAAAGCTATGTTATTGACAGCCTCATTGATTGACGCATGCCATCTCGAGTTGTCCATTCCCGGTACCTGAGCCCAGCAGCTTTCAGCCCTTATGTCAAGGTCGGCTTGATCTGATTGTGTGTGGACACTAGGAAGTGCTTCAGAAGCTATCGTGATACCTCTTCTTGGCCGGCGATATAATGCTGGCTGTGTCAACCATCCCCGAAGGCATCTAGCACCGACTCCTTTCCCGAGTTGTTACCATAAAGCTGTGAGAGGTCACCATGCTTGTGGAAGGCCATGCTTAGGCAGCACAGCTCGCATAGGGCTGGGTCAGTTGCGTTTCGCCTTTGACAGATTTGCTACAAGCAGTCACTTCTAGACCTCTGGTCTGAACCTATTATTATTATTATTATTGCTTATATATCGGCAGAAGAGTGTTAATAGCTATCACTACCACTGGCGGAGGTAGGAAAGGATTGCTCACTGCCGGACTGGAACCTAAGAACTAGGTCGTGAAATCCGAGCGTCTTACTCTGAGGCTAAGACTCGAGGGTAAGGGGTCAAGGCCCGTTGACCAGCTTTATGCCACACCATTGCACGAGTTCGTGAAGGAAACGGTCGACGATCCAAATCTAGAATCCCAAATATTTAATGAAATAAGGCTTATGAAAAAGCAAAAGGCAACGGCGATACCAAGCGGCTTGAGAAATGAAAGCACAAGCGTGCCCCAGCAATTTTGGTCTCCGGCAGGAATATCGGTTCTATTTATTGGTACCTGCACTGGCCTGGCCAAAATACCTGACCCGGTTGACAGACCTTTACGAGACTCCACGCCTTTTCAGCCGATATAGGGTTAATGGACAGACCTTAGCGAAGCTTTAGTAACGCTCATGACTAAAAGGAGAGCTGTATGGCGCTACAGGCTTGGTAAGGATTTTTTTTAAATACTATTATTTTATGCCCAAGAGAACAAAAAATCGCTGCCTAGGGGTTAGATGCTCCAGATCTCGTGGACCGTCTGACCATGAGAAGTGCAGGTCGTATCGGAAAGGAAGCCGTGTGGCACTCGCCATCAGAGTTGGCCCTATGGGTCTAGAGCGCCTCAGTGGTTTGCCTGGCTAAGCCCGTGGAAAAGACAGACAGTCGTGTACAGCGTTGACAAGAAGAAGCGGCAAGAAAATGTGTACGGACCTTGGTGAAAAAGAACTCCGCACTGGGCGAATGGTTTAGATTGTATCTCACCTTGAACCCAAGACCTGGATCTGACACGCTGAAGATGTATTCATCAACCTGCGCGTTCAGGACAAGCTTCAAGCCGTAATCTGCACCGCTGGCCGTCACGCGTCTGATATCCGATGGCGATTCTGGCGAGTTGAAAGTATAACACCTGCCCATATCGGTGTAAGTGACGACAAAATCCCTGGCACTGCACGGCTTCGCCATCCACGTGCACTGCAAGCATATTCATCGTGAGGATGTTTTGTGCCAGTGGAATGCAACACGATTATGTGGCACGTAGTCCGCTCGCAGCCTGCTCTCAGGAGGGCAAGAGGGCACGGTACGCATGCTGGAGCGAGGCAGACCACTGCATGTACTCATGCCTGATTAGGCCCGAGGCCAAGACTTTTTTGGCTGGCAAAATATAACCCTAACAAAACGATCTCTAGAAGTGGCACCAGCAAGGTAAGTTTTAGACGTTAAGTCGGTCTACTCTGTGCAAGCCGATATGCAGAGGTTTGTTGAATGAGGCAAACATTTTACCTAGGAAAGCTCAATAATGCCTGCCGATCACTTATAACGTGGTTAGATCCCCAGAAAGCTATTGCGTCGGCCATGCTCGGTAGTGTCATGCTGAAATGTAGCACAGGCAGGCAGTGAGAGAACTGGATGGGGCTTCATACTCAGCGCTTGCTTTTCTGCTTGGGCTTGGAACATTATTTGGCTTCTAGTTAAGGAAAGCAGTATGCATTTCGAATGAGTGAAGACGTCTTAGTGGAAGAGACAGTTTGGGTGTGAAGCGCCGATCAAGTGGCAGAACAGCTTCCAGAATACGTTATCAGGCCACAGCAGCGGCGAAATTAGAAAAGGTTCTATAGTGGCGACACGTAAAGTAAAAAACAAAACACGAACTCTATATTTCATGTGGGGTGTGTGAAGTAGTGAGCTGAAGCTTGAGAGCGTTCCTAAAAGTACAGAACTAACCTAAAGAAAAGCGTTACCGAAAAGTACTGAATGTATTTATTCAATCCAGTAATGAGTAGCGATTTTCCTAACTCTGCCACAAATGCCCCGTGTGTAAAGCAGCTGATGAACATTTTATAATTAAATAAAAAATTAATAAGATTCCCCTAATCATGTTATTTATGTTGTTTATCCAGCATGATATTTCCATTCACCATTTAATCGTATTTCCTTTGCAGCAAATTTAAAGCGTCTAGAAAGAGATTGAATTCTCTGAGGGGGCTTTATCGAGTGTATAATTATTATTATATATTATTAATAAGAACTTCCTATTAGAAGTTCTACCGGTCTTCCGGATAAATACATCAACGGCAGACGGTGGTCAATGTGAAAGCTCTGGTTTTCGAACTTAGAGAGTACCGGTCCCTTTGTTTTGATTAAAAACTTGCAACGTCTGAATACGTCTGAAGCTCAGCAGTCTGCACACATTTAGATAAGAGAAGCCAGGTATCGAATTTCTGCGGAATACAAGTTTAACTTCAGTTCAATAGCATAGATGATCCGTCAGCAGGACCAAGAAATGTAGCATCGGTTTCAACTTAAGCTACGTGAGCAGATATAAGCGTGTGCTCTCTACGCTGCTACGCAGTGTTAGCACGACGTGTGTAAGAAATTCGTGACCTATAACAGATCATCAGCAAAATAAAGACAAACAAATGCCAGCACCACTCGACAAGCTTCCTCTAGATCAACTTCCTACACCCGTCGGTCCCTCACCGCAAGACTGGAAGATGCGAAACAGAGACTACCGCGCTTGCATGAGGAGCTCAGACGCGGAGCTCCGGCTTCCGGCTCACCGCTTCCGGACCGCTTCCGCCCCAGAAAGAGAAGGGGCTCCAGCCTCGCCTCCAGCCCCTGCCTAAGAGGCTGCTCTTGTATTTGGAATGCGGAGGGTCCGGCAACGACATTTGCACTGGACTGTCCCACACCGTCTGCTTGAGTGAGCTCCAGAGCACAGCATTCTAGCGAGGCCTGTGCTCTGCTGGTGACGCTTGGTGGGGCACTGCCCGGCGGCGGCGGGCGATCTCAAGGCTACGGCTCTCCGGCAGCTAGCGGTTAAGTATCCGGATAGAGAGTTGGTTCTCTTTGGGCGCTATACACAACACTCACTGTTGTTTTTTTATTAACAGGTAAGGATGATATAGCATACTTCCGGTGTCTGTTGATGACCGCAAGACTCGCTGATCGTATGACTTTTCTGATGCGGGAGAGGAAAGAAGTAATTTGTCGCTTGTTCGTTCTAGCTAATCTTTTCGCCAACACAATTGAGGTTTCATCATACTCGCTTACTTAGCTGGAAGAGCCGGTAAACCATTCAGCGTCTATGCGTTAACTCGTGTGAAGCTGATTTTCTGGTGGGGTTGGAGGTACTACGGGTCATGTGGACCTCATGCGACAAAATCTTAGTATCCAGCGAAATTAGATTGATGTTGCTAACAAAAAGCGTCCAGCAAATTATAGTCAAACTTGATACGGACAATGTGTCAACTATGAGATTACAACGCACGCAGCGTGCATTGTTAAGGCAAATCGTATCCTCATTAATTTATCAACAGGCTCGGCGATATATTTTTGGGCTGCGATAATTCTACATTAATCCGGCTTCAATGAAACATTAATCGGTGAGGCGGTTGCATATACATATTGCGCTATAATCATGGCGTGTATCATAGGGGAGTGGCTGTGAGTTCATTGGTGCAGATTGGCCCAGACCAATCATGATCCGCTGAGGCGTGATCTACGACAGCTCTCGTCACACCTGGAAACAAATACGGGCAAACCTCAGTGACTGTGCGAGAAAGAGTAAATTTAGCAGTTCAAACGTCAGGAGTTCATGTAGCAAAGAGCTATTCTGAAGTAACATTGACTAAGGGCGTCTGAGTACTTAAGGAAATATCCTTGCTTTGCGTAAAAGCAAAGCGTGGAGAAGTATTGATTTACGCCGGCCACACTTGAACTTGATAGTTTCATAGTATTATTGGTGGTTCCTGGACGGGACGGTAGAGGTTTTATTTAATCGTGTGGTTTAATTGATTTCCTTACAGAAATTGAAAACCAGGCCGACCTCGAAAGAAAGCTGCAAATTCTCATACGAAATTTGGCATACAACTGGTTTAGCATTGTCAGTATTAACGTGATCAATGCCTGCCAATTGCGTTTCGATGCAATGCTCTGTTTGGTAGCGGTATCTTCCGTGTTAGTGCCGTTGGGAATTTGAGCACTCGCGTCTCTGAGTAGTAGCTCCGACAAGGGTTGACCTCAGTGACCTCAACTAGAATGAGCCTTACTGAGCGATCTTTGCTTAGGAAGACCGCTTCTTCAACTAGCCATCACGTTCAATCCCTACCTAAGATTAGAGACTGCCAACCGTAGTGTCTACACCAGTTCCTGTCAAGGTCGGTCAACTGTAATTTAGTTTTGGCTGGGGTGCCGAAAACAAGTCATGAAGCCGCTGCAGCTGGCGATGAATATGGCTGCTAAGTTGATACAAAAATCCAAGAGAATCAGCCCACATGCCTTCTTTGCTGAGGGAGGTGCAATGGCCCCCGAATGATCAACAGCTTCAGAGAAGAATCTCACTCTGCCCCATAAAGCCCGCCACGGCTAAGCTCCTTCATATCTAGCTAAAGTGCAACACCATTTTCAGCCTCCTCCTCCTACCCCCAGGTTCTCTATAGACAACTAATTCACTACTCCATTCTTTTGCTTGAAGTCTGTTGGCGGTAGAAGCATTTGCTTTTCTGCTCCTAAACCGCGGACTTGGTTTCAAAATTCTTACGCAACGACCTCTGCTGCCCGCCTTCAGCTACCGACTATCGCGCATCTTTTTCGGCCGTCGTGCGCTGCTACTTTCGTGCTACTAATGTTCTACAATGAACGGCCAACACCCGATTGGTCCTTGTTGCTATGTGGAGCTACACACGGACATGAATAACATTGCACCACTCACTTTAACGACCATGGCTTCGATATTGTGTTGTACTCTGTCGTACAAGCGTAGCCAGTCTTCGTTTGAAAAGTTGGTAACCGAGGCGAATGAGTCTCTGTAGGCTGCACCTTTGTGGAATAAGTCTCTCAGCACCGCACCGTCGCCTCGCTCCAAAGCCGACTTCCTCAGGTAGTTGCTGTTGCAAATTGTCACGGCCGGAAACTCTAACGCGGCGCCGTCGGGGTCGTCCGCTTCGACAGTGTCGAACACTGCGTTGACCGGGTGCGAGCTGTGCAGTATCACCTGGCTGGCTATCTGATAGATGCCGAACGCCGTGCAGGCCACCAGCACGGCCGCCCACAGCGCCCTTCGGCAGCGGCTGCAGTCCGGTACGGCGCCCGGCAGCAGCTTGGTCAGAATTGGCAAGTTGACGTTCTCGACAAAGCCGAGCCAGAGGCGCCCGCTGGCGGCATCTGAGTTCGCCTGGTAGACGTCGGCGGCCTCGTTGCCGTCGCTCGCTAGCAGGTAGGTGCGCACGTCCGCCGGCACGCGCGCTCGGGGCATGCCGGCGGAAAAGCTGGTGCACGGACGGCGATAGGGACTCGTCTGACGGTACTACAATAAAGAAATCCCACTGTCTCAGAAAGAGAGAGAGAGAGAGAGAGAAAGAGAGAGAGAGAGCGAGAGAGAAAGAGAGAGGGAGAGAGACCGAGAGCGATAAAGAGAATGAGAGCGATAGGGAGAGGGAGAGCGATAGAGAGACGGAGATAGAGATAGATAGACAGACACACAGACAGACCAGACACAGACAGAGAGATTAAAAAGGAGCGGGCGAGAAAGAGAGGCCGCAGACGCTTAGCGCCGTCCCATCTTTCTCCGCGCGCCGGTGCGACGCTCGCAGCAGTGCGAAGGCAGCGCCGATGGAGAGCCGAGAAGATCAACCGACTTACGGCTACTGCTTTCCGGGGCGGCGGCTTGTCGGCTACCGGATTCTGCAGCGGGCGACCGACTTGTCGACGCTGTCGTAGCGGCAGCGCGCAGCTGCGCGGCAGCAGGCTCCTACTTGTCGCCAGGCGGCGAATCCGAAGCGCAGCGCTCGTGCGGCGCTCGATGGCGGCGAGCCGATCCTCTGTGAGCGGCGGATATCAGACGATATCAGACGGAGGGAGGGATATCGGGGTAGGCGGTCTGTGCGCGAAGCGCCTCCCGGCGACGCGCCGCGCCGCCGCGCGCGCCGGCCTCTCGATGAGGGTCCAGGAAGATGAGAGCGGCGCACTCGTCTTCCGCGAAAGCGTCGCGGTATGCGGCGCTCAAAGAGCCGGGGCTGCTGTTGCGAGCCCACCTACCCACGCGCCCTCTGTGGGAGCCCCGGGCCGGCGCGGCGCATTCCTCCGCGTCCGAACGGAAGCTCGGTAAGCGACGTCGGCGGGCGGAGGGCGGGCGCGACGACGGCGAGCGCTTCGAGGACGAACGGCGTCCTAGTGCGCCGTCGCGCGGCCGAGCGCCGACGTCTGCGCGGGTGCGAGTCGGCCGCGACCGACAGCGCGCGTGCGTCGGCCCGGCCGCTCTGGGCTCGCTAGCTCGCCGCCGCAGCGCTGAGCGCTCGAGCTGCGAGTGTTGCGCGTCCGCGAATCTAGAAAACCTGGCGGCGGACCGTCCAACGGGGCGCCCGACTCCCTCAGTTCTCCCGCCGCGTCTCCGCGTCCGCTGCACATCTACAGACGAGGCCGCCGCCGCGGCCGCACGTCGCTGCTGCCCCAGCGACGCGCGGCCGCGCTCGCGCGCGCGGCAGCTCCGTCCGGCGGACAGCGAGTTAGCCTTGTAACGCCTCGCGATTAGGGACTATGAACTTAACAGCTGAACCTCGATTACGAACTCTGAGCTTCGCCGCCGAATTAGAACTGAGCCGCTTACGAAATAGCCTCGATAGGCCGAGATTTGTGAGCAGAGTGGTGTCATACTATGTAGAAACG
Organism: Cristatella mucedo; assembly: GCA_009760855.2. Classification (NCBI taxonomy): domain Eukaryota; kingdom Metazoa; phylum Bryozoa; class Phylactolaemata; family Cristatellidae; genus Cristatella; species Cristatella mucedo. The sequence continues at coordinate 208,685 of WPIO01000221.1, read as the reverse complement.
AGATTATTGCATGACTTACGACCTGGCCATTATATAAGGGCCGGACCAGACCGAAGTCGCTCTCTTGAAGCAACGGTTTGCCGGTCGGATCAAAGTGGACAGTTCAAAGTGCCCCCACAAAATTTTGCTCCATTGTGCGCACGCGTTCTCATGCAATGCACTGCAATCGACTGCAACGGCCCGGTCCCATACCACAATCTGCTGCATTTCGCCGCAAACCGACCAGAACGCGTACACTAGAAGAACACTTATAGTTCTAATAGCGATTGCACGTTGCTCTAATCTTCGGTTATTATGTAATCACAAACTTTCACTACAATCACCTCGACCATTCTGCAGCAATGCACTGCAGTCGATTGCAATAGCCCGGGCCGATATCGCAATCTACAACAATCTGATGCAAAATGCCCCGAAATCGGTTTCGCAATGCTCCAATTTTGATTGCATATTACAAAGCACACTGGTTAAAGTTAACCGCATTATTTTAAGCAATTTCGCTCGGCTCGAAACAGCAATCCAGTACAATTCGTGGCAAATCAACCGCAAATTGGTTACATAAAGTGCCAATTGTCATTGCATTTGAAATTTCTTTGAGCTAAAAGTGAAATCATAAAACTTTCAAGCTATTTTGCACGTTAATTGTCAATAATGCACGACAATCGATAGCAATTAGAAGGGCCGATACCGCAATCCGTGGCAAATCGACGAAAAATCGGCTGCGCCAGCTCCAATGCTCATTCCACGTAACATCTCACTGCGCTCATATACTTTTAACCCACTCTGCATTCAATCTTGGGCAATGCATTGCAGTCAATGGCAATGGTCCTGGAAAATACCGCAATCTATTATGATCTATCGCAAATCACCGGAGAGTGATTTTGTTTAAAGTGTAACCACATCCTTCAACCAGTAGCGCACGTACAATCATGAGCAATAAAGGGCAATTGACAGCATGGCCCGGGCCAGAACCCCAACCCGCGCCAATCGACGGAATATTGGCAGTGCGAGCTCCAATTGTCATTGCATACAACATTTCGCTGCGTCCACAGTGAAACCGTGGCATTTTCAAGCTGCTTTGCTTGTTAACTGTCAGCAATGCACGGCAATCCACAGTAACGGCTGGGGCCAATATCAAAATCCGCGGAAAATCGACCAGATTTGTTGCAAGAAACTGCAGCTCTCATTCCACGAAACACCTAACTGCGCGCGAGCACAGTTTTCACCGATTGTGCACGTTCAATTGAAGGCAATGCACAGCAATCGAAGGCAATGGCCCGAGGAAATACGCCAATCCATAAAGGTCCGTTACAAATGGACCGACAGTTGCTGAGAGAAGCTCCAACTTTCCTGCGTATTGCATGCAGTACACTGCATTACAAGTTTAACCACATCCTTTTAAATAAGCGAGAGCGCACAGTCGAGGCCAATGCACGGCAATCGACGGCAAGGACTCGGCTTTGACCGCAATCTGCTTCAGATTGACTAGAAATAAACTGTTTCTAAGTATCTTACCACACAACGTTCACTGTGCGCGCACATACTGTCATTTTGCAAGTTCAATCTTGGATAATGGAAATTGGCAAATGACGGCATTTGCTCGAGACAAAACGGCAGTCGAGGACGAGGTTTTACAATTACAAACAAGGCTGGTGGGAGAAGATGCAACTTTTCTTGCGTATTACAGTGCGCTGTATTATAAGTGCAACCACATCCTTTCCACCAATCGCGAACGTACATTCGAAGGCAATGCACAGCAATGGACGGCAACGGCATGGGAAAATAGGGAAATCTATAAAGGTCCATTAAAAATAGACTGGATGCTGCTGGGCGACGATCCCATTAAGGTTTTCTATCCTATATATTCTATTTATGATGCACCCAGGAAACGCCATTAATAATGCTTGCTCTCGGCCACTGCATTGCAATCAACGGCAATGGCCTATACCAATACAGCAATCTTCTGCGATCCGTCGCAAATCGACTACACGTAGGCTGTGCAAAGCTAAAGTACACATACGATATAAAATCACACTTTTCTAAAATGCGATGTAATACCTAATTTAATACAATACCAATATTGCAATCGAGGTCGGGCCAATGCCGTCGATTGCCATGAGGTTCATACGAGTGCATCTAAACGACTTGATTCACAAAAGTGGGTGGTACGACGTTTAGCCCGGTGAAGGATTAGATGTGAAAGGTAGGCTGGAGCGAAAGAATGAAGGAACCTAACAGTGAGTGACCTTGAAGTCGATGCGCTGTAGGGCTGGGAGCCAGTGCAAGTCGTTGAGAAGTGGTGGAATGTGGCAACCGCCGTGCTCATGACAGACAAGCCTAGCTGCCAAGTTTTGCACCAACTGTAAGCGCTCGATTGAACAGTCGGTAGATCAGAAATCCCTCATATACTGTTTGGTCAATGGTTGTATGTTGTTCTTCGAGTGCTCACCGTATGTGCAAAGGACGCGTGCAAAGACGCTTCGATTTTGCAATGTTTGTTGGCTTTATGTTTTTTTTGGTGCCTAAATTATCTAAAAAATCGTGTATAATGATTTCCTAACCAATGTCGCATGACGACTTGCTCCTAACTATGCACGAAAAAGCATACTTTCGCGATCCTGTAGCTTGTTGCGTGCATGCTGGCGTGGCGCAGGAATTCCCGAAGAGTGAGTTGCGGTACTAAAATTTTAAACCAACATTTTAAACTGACTTCTTTCAAGGGCATTAAGTCTACTCACTATGCTATTAAAATATTTTATTTTTTGATAAGGTAAACAGTTGCGAATGCCGAAGTTGTCTCTCTACTGTGTGACAGCACAGCGAGAGGTGCCCAAAGTAAAAGCCGGATATTCGAAATCGCCGCAGCTGCGGCAACGTCGGTGCGGGACTTTGGATGCGAGCCAACCGTAGTATTGACACGAGCAGCTCGCGTAGATTTGAGCCGTGCCAAAGTCGCCGAGACGTCGGAGTCGGTGGAAAGGCGAGGAAGGAGGCAAGGATGCTCTTTATCTACGCAACAAAGCTTTTCCGAAGGAGTTCATATACGGCGCCGATCGATATCAGCGATGGTTTGCTTTCCGTACAAAACTTATGCAATAACGTATGTTGCACAGAAATTCATCTAACGACATTCAACATTATAATATGTCAATAGCCTCAGGTCATGTCCCAGCACCTTTCAAAAAAGCTGTAGTCAGGCCCCTTCTAAAGAAAGCAACGCTAGAACAAGAGAACTTGAGCAACTACCGCCCAGTCTCCCTTCTACCATTCCTATCAAATACACTAGAACGGGTCGTGGCGGACCAGCTGAACTCAAATCGATCGTCGAAACTTCAAACCTTGCTAGTAAGTTCCAGTCTGGTTTTAGAGCTGATCACTCCACAGAGTCAGCATTGCTTCGGGTGTATAACGACCTACTTAGGAATTCAGACCTAGGTAGAGTGTCTCTGCTTGTTTTTCTAGATCTTTCGGCAGCTTTTGATACCATCGATCACCAAGTCCTTCTAGGGCGCCTCTTATCTCGCCTGGGCATCACTGGCACTGCTCTGCAATGGTTCAGGTCCTACCTCAGTGGGAGACTCCAGAGTATTGACATGAATGGACAAAGATCATCCGAGGTACCTCTGAAATATGGGGTACCTCAGGGCTCCGTGATCGATCCCGTTCTTTTCACGGTGTATTGTCTCCCTCATGCTGATGTGATTGCCAAGCACAATCTAGGCTTTCACTTATATGCGGATGACATTCAGTCGTACCTTTGCTTTGATCCCTCCCAGCCTTCGAGCACCTCAAATTCTCTCAACTCACTTGCTGCATGTATTGATGACATCCGCACATGGATAGCAGCAAGTTTTCTAACACTAAACAATGATACAATTAACATACTAGTTATGGGAAAACCCAGTGTGATTCAGAAATTGGAAAGGCTGACGCTCAAAATTGGCTCTGCCAGCATACGTCCTGTTGAATCAGCTCGAAATCTAGGTGTCATGCTCCAAAGTGACCTCTCGTTAGACGACCACATCCGCTCCACAGTCAAATCTGCCTACTTTCAGCTACATAACGTTGCTCAAATTCGGGCTTGTTTAGATAAGGATACCACGTCTAAGTTGGTCCATGCATTCGTGACATCCCGTCTCGACTTCTGCAACTCACTGCTTACTGGCCTACCAGCATGTGCGATCAGGCGATTGCCGCTGGTGCAAAACTCCACAGGAAGGCTTGTCTGTTGTGAGCGTCGCAGTTGCCACATCACACCACTTCTCGCCGACATGCACTGGCTACCAGTCAAGCAACGGATTGACTTCAAGGTTTTGTCGCTCACTTTTAGGTCCCTTCATTCTTTGGCTCCAGCCTATCTCTCAGATCTACTCCCCCACCAAGCCAAGCATAGTACCACCCGCTTTTCGGAATCCAACAGTCTACCAATACCTCGTACAAACCTCAAATCCTTTGGAGACCATGCATTTAGTTCGTATGCTCCCAAAGCCCGGAACTCCCTCCCGACCTGCGTCAGAACATCCCCTGACTTGACCACATTTAAAAAGAATTTAAAAACACACTTATTTTGGACAGCATTTTGTGGGTCCTTGTGATTCGTCCTTGATGTGCTTATGCATGCTGACACTGTGCATGCTGCCACTAACCACATTTGCATGCTGACCCTGTGCATGTCACCCCTAACCATGTTATTCATGTTGTTTATCAAGCATGATATTACTCACCATTCAATCGCGTTTCCTTTTGCAGCAAATGTAAAGCGCCTAGAAAGAGATTGAGTTCTCTGAGGGTGCTTTAGCAAGTGCATTATTATTATTATTACCTTTGTATTCATTAAATTTTCTTGGTTGTTTATGGTGCTTCCATTACTCAAGCACTCGATTTTAACGTATCGTAACAGCGATAAACTAAGATGTATCATCCTTACAGTAAACATTGATTAATGAGATACTTGCAAGATTAATTCACGACCTAACCACATCCGGTCATAATTTTCCTTTGCTTGAGTATCTCCTGAGGTTCGCAGCTGATCAATGTATGCATATCACCTCTAAATGTGCTATACTTGTTGAGATTGATCGTGCTAGCATTAACTATTAGATCATGGTTCCTTTGCAGCAAATGTCAAGTGCCTGGAAAGTTATTCTTATTATTATCAAGGCTTACGTATATGTTTCTTTGTCCGACCGACATGGTCCCTAATGGCTCGGCACTGACCTTCAAACTTTAAGTTCAAATCTCTGGAAACTTCCTTGACAGCCCTCAAGTAGATCACGCTAAATAAATATCCATCATTTTCACGTTAACATCACTACAGCTCCGAGTCTGCCATAGCTTATTTTTGCAATGAACACGGTTTTATTGTAGATCTTTTGTGATAAGTTCTAAATCAATACATTTTTACTTCTTATAATAATATTTCAAGAATACAAGTGAATTAAGTGACTTGTATGGGAGACGCAATCTTAATTTTGTACAGAAATTCATAGACTGATAAAAACTCTTTCAACGTCCGTTGATGTTGGTTTAATGGGTAAAGTTTCTTTGTACAACTTGTGGAGATTTTCAGTGCATTCTCAAAGACTAATGTAACTATCGGCATGCAAATTGGCACAGGCAGAAAAGGTAGCAGAAGTTGCTTTAGTTCTCCTGATCTAGTTTAGTCTTCTTAAAGAGCGACTCAGCATTAGCCTTTTGGAAGATGCCGAGACAAGACCTGAGGCTAACAATAGTAATAATAACAATACATTTTCTATAGCTCCCTCAGAGAACCCAATCTCTTTCTAAGCACTCTACATTTGCTGCAAAAGAAGCATGATATTATGGTTAGTGGTAGCATGCTCAACGACAACAAGCATAAAATGGTTAGAGTTGAAATGAACTGGGTCAGTATGCAAATATGGTTAGTGGCAGCATGCACAAGGTCAGCACGCATAAGCATACAAAGGACGAAGCACAAGGATTCACTAAACATTGTGATAAATAGCTGGGTTTTAGCTTCTCTTAAATGTCTTTAAGCCGTGACGCCAGTCGGAAGTGAGTTCCAGGCTTTGGTAGCATACCAACTAAGGGCACGGTCCCCAAAGGATTTGAGGTTCGCACGAGGTATAGGTAAACAATTAGATTCCGAAAAGCAGCTGGTACGATGCTTTGCCTGGTGGGGGAAGTAGATCTGATAGGTAGGGTGGAGCCAAATAATGAAGGGACCGAAAACGTGAGTGACGGAACTTGGAAGTCGATGCCTGCTTGACTGGGAGCTAGAAGGTCGTGCAGGTCGGCGAGAAGTGTTGCGATGTGGCAACTGTGACGCCCACGACAGACAAGCCTGGTTGCAGAATTTTGCATCAGCTGTAAACGCCTGATTGCACATGCCGGTAGACCAGCAAGCAACGAGGTACAGAAGTCAAGACGGGTTGTCAAAAATGCATGGACCAAGTTAGCTGTGGTACCCCTGTCCAAGCTAGCCCGAATTTCAGCAATTTTATGTAGCTGAAAGTAGGAAGACTTGACTGGAGCTGATGTAGTAGTCCAATGAAAGGTCACTTTGGAACATGACGCCTAGATCTCGTACAAATTCAACAGGAGATATGCTGGCAGAGCTGATTTTGAGTGTTAGCCGTTCCAATTTCTGAATCGCACTTGGTTTTGCCATAAATAATAAGTTGGTTTTATCATCATTAAATTTAAGAAAATTTGCTGCCATCCATGTTCGGATGTCATTAATACATGCAGCAAGGGAGTTGAAAGAATTCGACGTGCTGGAGGGTTAAGAGGGATCAAAGCAAAGGTTCAACTGAGTGGCATCCGCATAGAAGTGAAAGCCTAGATTGTTCGTGGCAATTACACCGGCAAGAAGGAGTGTACAAACCGTGAAAAGAACTGGACCAACCACAGAGCCCTGAGGTACCCCATATTTTACAGGTTCCTCGGATGATCTTTGTCCATTCTCAGCAATACTCCGGAGTCTCCCACTGAGATAGGACCTGAACCGTTGCAATGCAGTGCCAGTAATTCCCAGGCATGATGAGAGGTGCTCAAGAAGGGCTTGGTGTTCGATAGTATCAAAAGCTGCTGAAATATTGAGCAAAACAAGCAGATATACTTTACCCACCCGCATTCCTAAGTAGGTTGTTGTACACCCGAAGCAATCATGACTCAGCAGAATGATAAGCTCTAAAGCCAGACTAGAACTTACTAGCGAGGTTTGAAGTTTCAATATGAGTTCAGCTGGTCTGCCACGACTCGTTCCAGCGTCTTTGATACGAACGTTAGAAGGGAGACTGAGCGGAAGTTGCCCAAGTTCTCTTCTTGAGTAGTGGTCTGACTGCAGCCTTTTTGAAAGGTGCTGGAACAAGAGCTGAGGCTAATGTCATATTTATGGTGTTAGTTATGCATGGCAGCAGCAGATTTATACATCGTAGAAGCAGGACAGAGGGAATAGTATCTAGAGGACTTGTCTTCCTTGATTGGGGTATGAACTTCGGGGTGAGGTCACTCGTGGCCTCATCTATAATACATAATTCTATTGTATTTCGCCCTAAGAGAACTTAATATCTATTCAGGCAAATATAGAGATTGAGGTGCTGCATGGGACTGAGAGACAGGCTTCCAGGGGGATACTGCCACCCTAAGGATGGACTTCCCGATCTTGTCTATCTTGTTGACAAAAAACTAGAAAAGCGATTAGCAATATCATCACATGGATCACTCGGTAAGGAGCTAACCTGGGAGTGGTTAAGGAGATGGTTGATCGTAGACATCAGCATTTTCGGATTGCATATCTGTGATTCAACGATATTTTTTTTTTATAAACTAGACATAGCCTTTTCTAGGATCGATTGTTACGATCTACAGTAGTCCTCGTATGCCTGTCGATGGACAGTCAGTCCTGATTTTCAGTATGCTTTTTCAAGCTTGCGCTTGGTAGACCTAGCTAGTTTAATACCTGTAGTAAATCAAAGGCCATCTGGCCGAGGTTGCATAGTGCGCTTAGTCAGAGGTGCGAACTCGTCGGGTATGTCTGCTAATGTCTTGTTGGCGCAATCTACAAATGACAGGTCAGAAGGGGGATTGAGCAGCAGAGGCGAAGCAGATATTCTCGCATGGACAGCATCGATATCAAGAGTCTTGAGGTTTTGAGATTTACAGGTGATTTTAGATGACGAGGAGGGCACATATTGTAGGCTGAATGAGATCTGCCTGCGGTCAGATAAGTAGAATTTGGTAATAATTGGTGATGATGGCATGCAGTTGTGGAGGAGAAAATTTGGTCGACTGTGTGACTCTCGATGTCAGTAGAGCCATGCACATGAGCCACAAGAGATAATGAGTCGGTCAGTGCACGAAATTCGTCAGATAAGTTATCAAAATGAATGTTGAAATCACCCTTATTGGTCGGGCTTAACTGATGGCTAGAAAATTATACGGATTAGTACAAACCAACAAATATTACTCGAAATGGATCCACCTGGACAGCCGGCGCCCTAAGCTCTGGAGTCGCACCATTACGAGAAAGTAAGTTCCAACAGGCGAGAAAGGTAAGTGCAGACGAGGAACGCGGCAGAGGAAGCGATGAAAGCCAGTGAGAGCCTAATCGCGGTAACTTCGTTGTCGCGCTGATTGCATCGGACGACAAAAATTAGGTGAGTTTGAAATTCGGGTAGTATCGAGAACTCCGCATGGATTAGCCGTCTCCATGAAGCCAGCATGACGACCAGAGAGCTGTGCAAACACCATCCACACAGGAGGACCAGGGTCACTTCCGGACTGTCGTTAACGAGAAACCGGAATGAGGCAAACAAGTCAGGTGATAATTGGACTGCGGGGTATCCCGGCTAGGGGGCTTTCGGCTCCCGCAGTTGGCTTGCGGGTCCCTGATGAATATGGAAGCGTTTGTTTCAGTGGTAGACGTTTACGATTCGGCTGCGATTATAGGAAAAGATTTTGAATACTTGATAGAGCAGTACGGCGTGGATGCCGTCACGGACCTGATGCCGAAAGTCATTCGGATATTAGAGCAGCTCGAGTTGCTGGCCACTCGCTACGAGAAAGAAAACAGCGAAATAACGGAGCTGCAACTTCTCATAAAGCGTTTGACCAAAGAAAAGACAGACAGACTCACAGAAAAGCAGAAGTACGAGCAGGTAAGCATTTATGCAGATGGCTTGGGCCAAGCGCCTGGTGTTGGCAAGCGTGCAGATCGCCCTGCTTTTGAGCCGATACGCAGCGTGGTTGCGAACGAACTAACTCCCCGCTATGTTCTCGCTTTGCTACTAAATGCTGGAGTAACGCTAGAATTTCTATTCTATGTGCGTTGCAAGGAGCTCGAACAGATAGAGGACTCCTGGCATAAGGAGTCGAAGGAACTTCTGAACATGATCGGGAAGTTACAGGATGAAAACAGACGGCTTCATTCTGTACTTTCAGAGAAATCTGAGGGCCAGGCAGCCAGCGAAGAAAGTAAGAGCTGCATCCCAACCAGCTACCAATGCATCCGGCCGTGGTACTTTAGGGAACTTCATTGATTTCCCCGTAGGACGCCAACGTTGGGGGATAGCTGAGTTCCTGCTGTTATTGATTGCCTGTGTATGTCGACGTCGTTCTGGCCTAGCACAATGAGCTTAACTGCTTGCCGCTGGCGAACGGCCACGACCACTGCCATGCCTGGAGCCTCTCAGGCTGATCTCAGAAACTAGCTAGCTTCGCATCGCTTTTGCATAACGGTGAAAGAGCAGCGTGTGCTGATTTATCTTTCGACGTGACTGAGGACGTGCTGCAAGCCTGGCTTTAGTACGAAAAAGCAAGCCGGTTTGCTAGTTTCCTAACTGTATCGATCTGTGTGAATAATCAATAGATGCTATTAGCCCTGTTTGTATGTGGCAGGCTGTCATAAACTCTTTATCGGCATCGTGCGAGCTGTTTTAGGCCTCATCAGTTTGGCTTTCGTGTTGTGGGTGCTGCTGCATTATTACCGGGTTTTTGCTTAAACTTCATGTTATTCCGTCTTTGCTTGGCATGAAGTGAAAAAAGGTTCAATAACTGTGCGGCCTGCATCGTTTTTATATACGTGCCTGCAGCAATATGGGCACCAAGGGGCGAACGGCGTCGCCCTCTCTTTTATCGCAAGTACCACTATGGTGAATGGGCTTTGGAGCTCAGGATGATCTGCGGCACAGTATCTGTGACATGCCTCACGCTAAAGCTAGCTAGCTCTAGTCAGATTGTTTGTGAAACTTCACACAAGGAGAGTGCTTTGTGGGCTTGACATTGCTACTACTAGTGTTTACAGCATATGCAAAGTGCCTCGGAGGAGATGAAGTTCTTTGAGGGCACTTGACAAATTATTTTTATTATTATAGTGTCATGCAACAGCCGAGTTCGGCACACTTGGTAGCGAGTGCAATGTAAGTCTGGCTTATGCCCGTTAAAAATTACAGGGATATTCCAGTACTGTATAGCAATGCGGGCCTGAATGTAAGCCCGCCTAGCTTTTGAGCCCAGTCTACTGCCGAGCAAGGACTCGAACCCACGACCAGGGTCGTGAAGTGCTTGCACCTGACCTCCTGTCTCTTACCGATGCTGACTTTGCAGGATCAGTGAGGCGTTCACCGAGCTTTAAAAAGCACAATGCTTCAAGGCTTCTTCTATCTCTTTCTTTTGCAGTGCTTGTCTAAGCATGATATCATGCATGCCATTAAGCCGTGGTTATTGATTCTCTTTCAAAGACTTGTAAAGCTCCTCATAGAGATTTAGTTCTCTTGAGGTGCTTTACAAACGACCTATTATTACTATTATTATTTAGCCCAGGGATCGTCAAAAGACTATATACTTGGATATAGGTAGATTTCTCTTTGAACTCTCTTCGGTTTACGTGACTCTCGTTTGCAGGATAGAGTTTGGTACTCACGTTTATCCACAATTATTGAGGTTGATAATTACATGTCATATACTTGGATATAGGTAGATTTCTCATCGAACTCTCTTCGGTTTACGTGACTCTCGTTTTCAGGATAGAGTTTTGTACTCACGTATATCCACAATTATTGAGGTTGATAATTACATGCCACCCGATGGCTGCTCAAGTGTCATTATTGCTCAATGCAGAGGAAAGACAACACGAGAGGAGTTAGTTAGCCAGCATGAAGGTTATTGCCAAAAGGGCTTCATTGGATTGTGACAAGGATCGATAGGTTTTCCTTTTTTTATTGCTTAGCTGTAGCCTTGTTTGTATATTCGACACTGCCAGTAATAAGCCTGGGCAGTGTGCATATTTTACTGCATGCAATGATAATGATGTCCCCCAGCTTTGGATATCATGTCCTTCAAACTTTAGTAGCCCCCTAAGCTGCCAACTAGCAGTTGTTAAGGTATAGGTCTCGGCTGAGTGAACACCAGTAGAATGTTCTTCCTGTCGGTTGGAATCGAATGTTGTCTCAGGTGGTTCGGCGAATCATACTCCTTAATCGTCGGTTTCACTTGCCCCGAGTCCCATAGTGGCAATCAACCTACATACCTGCTTTCAGAAGGATTTTAACCCTGGATCTCAGTTTGACAGTAACCTCTGTCGCATCCTTGTAAATCGACTTGCAGTCATACAAGTGACCGCAAGTCTTTCGTGCTTTGGGAGCAATTGATTCTGGTGCTTCAGGTATTTAAAATGAAATGCTCAATTCCAAAGTCAGCCTGAATAGGGTACAAAAGCATAGGTAGAAGATTAAAATGTTTCACTAGGCCGGCGCGTGGTTCTTCAGGAGTGCATTTGGTCAAGGATTACTTTGCTAGCAAGCGTCAATCATTCGTTTGCATGCGCTTTCTACATGTAATACTTGGTTGGAACACATTGAGAATACAGGAAGCCTTACCGTAAAGCACGAGACCCTGAGGGGCATCGAGTTTTATCTGATAATGTAGCCGTCATGGCTCACTAAGGCGGTTGCTTTTCACGACCTCGGCCCCGAGGTCGCAGCTTTGAATCCTGTGGTGGGCGATCTTTTATTGCCGCTGCAAGCGGTGGTGATAGCCGTCAAGGCTCTTCTGTTGCTATACAAAACAGGCTGTTGAATCAGCTAGGCTTTTTGTCACGAATATCAGCTAGGCATTTGTTTATGGACTCTGTCGATGGCTTGTAATCGTGTTTTTCGGTAGTGGACAGCTGTGTCATGCCTCCTGTCAGAAAGCTACGACCTGCCAATAGCAGGTACTGGCTGCAGGCCGTTTCGGTGGAATCCCCCCCCCCGAGCTTCTGCCTCGGTGCTTGTTGTATCGCTCCGTGCTTTGTCATGCCTGGCAGGAGAAAGGTGGGCCACCAAGGAGTAATACTTTTGGAGTCCAGGGCCTGTCCACCCGTCTCTCAAAGACTTCATGTTAACCGGTAGTTTCAGCCAGGCTACCTTTTAAGTTCACCAGCTGAAAGCCTGTTCCTGAAATCGGTGAATGGGGGAAAGCAGGCAATGGGCATGAAGGTTTGTTCATGAAACGATAGTATGGCTCTGTTTCCACAAATAAGCTACACGAATTGCAGGATGATAAAGGAGTTCGTATTAATGAATAGGCAAGGCAGTCTTGACCAAGCTATGTCCAGCAAGTGCAGTCAAATGCGGATATATCAATGGGACCCCCCCATATATGTGGCCAGCCGACCCTGTGTTGGACACGGTTGCTTATTTTATCGGTCTAATTACTGTGACCAGTCATGCGGTGCGGTTGCTTTATGCTTGCCTAGCTGGTGAATGCTCTGTTAGGTGAATGCTAATTGAGCTGAAGGGTTTAGCGATTGCTGCTTTGTCGTCGACGTGAGTTTTCTTTAGCTCGCACAACGGCACTCCTCTGTACATCTGTTCCTGGGGCCATTAGACGACCCCTGCACTTGTGAGGCCGGCTGACATTGTATTTCGAGTGTCATTCGCATTTGCTATGTCGGCCATGCAGCAGCATGGGCAACTATCAATAGTACTGTAGAGGGGCCTTGGGAACTTGTGGCTGATGATGAGGCTGAATCACTGCATCACGGCGTAGCTGTAGTAAGGGTGAGCAGCTGCTCCGTGAGTGCCAGTGGGCACTAGCTGGTGAAATTAAACGATGCGAGGCAGCTGCTGGCTCGTAGAAAACGAGAGGAGCTGTCTTTTTGCCGAGCAAATAAGCACGTGTTTGAGCATGCATGTGAGTGTGTGCTCACATGTGTTGCAGTGGCACTATATGCTTCCTCTGTAGTAAAGTGACTAGAAATAGATTTAGTTCTCTTGGGGCATTGTATACATGTTTTATTATTACTATACTATTATTATTTCTGTATTGTTATTATTATGCATGCTTTCGCGAGTGCGTGTTTGTATGTGTGTTCATAGGTGAGCATTTCTATAAGCACTGGCTTGCATGTGTGTGTGTGTGTGTGTGTGTGTGTGTGTGTGTGTGTGTATGTGTGTGTGTGTGTGTACGTGTGTGTGTGCGCGCGCGTGTGTGCGCGTGCGTGTGTGTGTGTGTGTGTGCGTGCGTGCGTGCGTGCGCGCGTGCGTGCGCGCCTGTGTGCACATATGGTCTGTGTGATGTCTTTAGTGTGTTAGCGTCCAGGCGCATACGTGAAGAAGGAGCAATGGTCGACGCCTAGGCACCAGGGATCTGCACGGGTTCTGTCACTTACTCTTAGGCCTCTTCATTCTCTCGCTCGGGCCACCACATCTGAATTACCTCTTAGTCAGGCTTCCCATCGTCAAACCTGCTCCACTGGCTCTATTCGTTTGGCCGTGCCTCTAACGAGCCTCGAATCCTTAGAATAAGCCCTGTGCTTTCACTCCCCCCTCAGCCCCCTAAAGCCTGGTATGCACTTTCCGTCGTATATCGGGAATTTCCTGACTTGACGACATTTACAAAGAAGATAACACTCACTTGTTCTCTTGGGTCTTAGCCTAGGGTAGGGTGCTTGCACTTCACAACCCAGGTCGTGGGTTCGAATCCTGCAGCTGGCCACACCGTATTGCATATGGCAAGTGAGAGTGATAACCGGTAAGGCCCATCTGCTGCTGTATAAGTGAGGCTTTTGAATCAGCAGGCCTTTCCTTTAATATTCTGCACAACCGTTGCTCTATCCGTGTTAATTTCCTTTCCATTTTCAGCATGCTAATGGATTGGGGGGGGGGGGGGGGGGGAGTTAGGCGCTCACATCTAACGACCAAGATCATGGGCCCGAGCCCGGCATTACATGCACAGTGCCTGGATAGAGATTAAGTTCTCCTAGGGTGAATATGCAAGTGAATTACATATATACTAAAATGGGCATATTATCACTAACTGATTGATAGGCTTCCTTTTCAGCATCTTGTATATACATTTCACAGAAAAAGATTCATTTAGTTTTCGTAGGGGGCTATGTGAATGTGTAATTATTTTTGTTCACGTTATTGTTATTATTATTGTTGTTATCAAATAATTCAACTTGTTAAGGAGGCAGTGCGGCTCAATCGAAGTGCACCCCCCTTTTATGTTCGATCAATGTGACAGCTTGAGTTAAACAGGTCCATGTTCTAACTACGATACTGAAGATTTTGTTCACCGAGACTATCGCGAGAAGACAATTGGCAGTGTGTTTCAGCTAATTTTTTGCAGAATGTATACTGAACGAGCTGTGCTGTGCTTGTTTTAAATTAGAGCAAGACGAGGAAATGAAGCTCATGAGTACACTGAAGGATACCGTCAACCGACAGAGGACACAGATACGCGCGCTTGAAAACGAGAACGAAGAGAAGTCCTCTTCTATTGAGGCGGTATGTCGGTGTGTGGTTTGATTTTCAGTTCTGGGCTTCTTCACAGCTGTTGATTGTGCCATGTTCAGTGCTAGCCGTGAGAGTGCCGGAGTTTTGATCTACAGTGCTGATGTGGTGGACAGATCTTGCTTGATATCTTGATTTGCATCGATTCCTGCAAAGTGATCTTGTTTTTATGCAAAGTGCTGTAGGCTGGGCAGTAAGCTAGGCAGAAATAATTTTGCCGTGCCTAAAATACAAAATGCAAAGAACCTAGATTATTTCGGGTATGTGCAACACGAGGTCTGGTTGCAGCTTCGGTCCGAGTTGTAGTAAAAAGCAGCAAATCATAACCGTCCAGTTGGCCCATATGGTCACTGTGGATTCTTCAGTAAAGGTTTCATTTAAAGCTTTGCACTTCGTTTCGTAGCCCAGACGTTTCAGTATGCACTTCCAAGTTCTGCTTATCCTTGTATGGCTGGGATAGGCATGGCAATGGATTGCGTGACTCACCAGAGCAGTGGTGAGGCGAGTGTTCTCTTTGACGGTACATCTCAAAGTAGTCAGAAAAATCTCCTCCAGTTGGTGTAGTATGGTGTAGGCCCTTAAGTAAGGCTGACTACAAAGAATTGAATCGAGCATCCAATGCCTGCAAAGCACTCAAGGAAGGCCTATTTATTGTGCATAGAATCGGTGTTCTGTTGTCAAACCCACCTGTTTTGTAGTTAGTGTTCTGGCTCTTGCCGTTATGGCATCCTTGATTAGCTCCATAAGTGAGTGCCCAGCGATAGCACCATTTAGGCAATGCAATGTTTCGACTTTGTTGGCACCAGAACACAGTCTGCGCTATGCATGAGCTTGCTGCCATATTCGAGCGTGCTGGCTCATGCTCTTTTCCCATTGAACGACACATCGTGATCGTTCATCTCTTGCTCTCTTGATAAAGAGCCCAGGCTACAGGTGGGCATTACCACAATTCTGCAGCACTGCTCATATCCTCATGCCTCTTAGCCCTACCCGTGTGCTGGCAGTGATGCTAGTGTAGGCATGCCCGGACTTGCAGCCAGCCACTCAAGTCATCTGGGCATCGCCCGATTGGCCAGCTTTCTGCCAACTAACAGCTGGCGTCCACCTTGACAGAGGTTTAAATCACACACGACTAACGAGGCATCAGTGGGCCAGTTGTCCTAGGCCCACGGATGACCTGAATGGTTAGCCGCTCGAATTACCTCTGCTTTTTTGAGTCTCCAAGCGATCTTGCAGTCGTACAGTGTCCTCGCGGTCTGGCCCTCTCTAGCCTCACCATCGTCTAGTCCAATGTAAAACAAGCAGCCGTTATCGTGGATGCAGCCTGTCTTTCGATTGACGGGTGCACATGAACGTTTTGTGTGCATGCCTGCACGAGCATGCATAGCACGAGCGTGCATAGCACGCGCTCATGTATTTACGCGGTCTGTCTCGCTGTGCCTCCATCTCCTTCTTCCAAAGTCTCTGGGCTCCCCTCTCTCTCTCTCTCTCTCTCTCTCTCTCTCTCTCTCTCTCTCTCTCTCTCTCTCTCTCTCTCTCTCCTACCTCCATCTCCTTCTCACTGTCTTGCCATAACTCTCCATCTCTATCTCACTCTTCCTCACTCTCTTTCACTCCTTTTCCCTTTTCTGCTTCTCGGTAAGTCTCCATCTCTCCACTTCTTTTTCTGTCGCAGTCTGCCGTTTCTCACAGTTCTCGATAAAGCTTGCTGTGGTGGCAAGAGCACTTGCAAGACAAACTTCTTAAGTATGAGCGGGCAGACTGAAAGACCCATAGCTCTATAATCTGAAAGTCTGGTTTTCTTTGAGTGCAAGTTTAACCTTGGACGTGGCCTTGTTTACCGAGTCGAGCTTTTGCTGATGTTGCCTGATGCTTTTTGCTTACTAGAGTAGCAGTTATCCTTACCTGCCGTCCTGCTGGCCAGGATTGCTTTTTTGTTGTGTATGCTTTCTCGTTGTTTCATCGCCAGTGTGTCCCTTCGTGTACGATCGGTTCCGTGTGCAGAGCTGTCTCGTCGGTCTCTGGCAGCTCTAGCCATCGCGTGGTTGCAGGTGCAGTCGCACGCCGAGGTGCTGGCGCGCGACAATGCGCGGCTGCGGTTGTCGTCGGCAAGCTCGCGCACGCAGGTCAGCAGCCTGCTGGAGAAGAAGCAATCTCTCGAGAGGGCCTTGCAAGAGAGGAGTAGACAGATGGATGCTGCTAGCTCTGTCCGATCGCGGCTAGAGAGGAGGCATTCGCCAGAGACACCGCCCGTGCCTGCGGCAGTGGCAGTGTCTGTGAGTGCATGGCTCGCTCTTGCAGTGTCCCCCAGCCTTGTCCTTGGCTCCTCGCTTCTGCTTCTGCTTTGCCATGGCTGCTGCAACTGGCTTGTCGGCCACATCGTGCTTTCCAGATTATGTTCACCACCGTCGCCATGCTGGTTGTCTAGTGGAGGCCTTGCTCCGACGGTGGCAGATGCAGGTCTCTTGCACGGATCACGTGTTCCCACCTGGGCGTGTTTCTCAGTGCTGCACCACTGCCATAGCTCACAGGCATCGCCGATCGTCTTGGTGTGCCAGTTCGTCCTACCATCAAATGGGCTAGGTTGTACCAGCTGCGAGTTGTCGTGTGTACTGTGCAAAGTCCACGTCGTGACTGCTGGCCGGGATGCCGGCTTCTGGACAGGGCCTGACATGCCGGAATGCCTGCGTGCGAGTTGAGGTGTGAGGTTGATCTGCGAGTTAGAGAGTATCACCGAGTGCAAGCACCGCTCGGTGCTTGAACTCGCTTGCACTTGCATTTGCACCAGCACCGCTGATGGATGTGGTGCTGCCGCTCTTACGATGCTGCCTTGAAGGGCATGGCAGATCTGCTAGAGGGCCTGGTACTGGACAAATTAGGTTTTTACGAAACCGCATCTTGTGATAGGTTTTGCCAATCTCACTTGGTTGGCCGTTCAATTTCCACCGAGGTCATCCCTGATAGCGGTGTCGCGAATCATACTAGTTGTGAGTTTGAATGATGCCATTTTAGCGTTTAGGATAGTGTGGGTGTTAAGCATTGTGTTTGGCTAGTGATGAGCTCTCATGTTCGTATGGAGTACTGCTTCATTACTTGCCGAATCCCGAGGCAAGTTCCCATTATAAGCAAAGTCGTCATAAACAGAATCTATCACCTTTGCATTTAACTGTGCACTAGCTGTCATCTATCGCAAGGTTGAGGGGGTCGCTGCCTGTGAAGTAATGTCGGTGAGGGCCTGGTTTTAATCAAGGTATGTAGGTATTGATTACAAGCGCCTTTCATGACTCTGCGTTTCTGAATTGAGTAGGCCATGCTAACGAATGATGCTCGATGATGAATGATGACCGTTCTGCAGATGGAGCACCAGATTGGGAAAATGGCAAAAACACTCACTGATTATCGAGTCAGGTTGCACATAAGCAAAAATCAAACTCTCCACCTTGTCGAAGAGAAGTCCGAACTACAGGCCACCCTGCAGGAGCGAGAGCAGCATTTCAGCAAAGTTAAGGAAGCTGGAATGCAGCCTTGTATTCGCTGCCGAGCAGGCTCAGATGCTGAGGGCAGCACAGCAGTTGTAAGACATCCAAATAGACGTTGTCCATAGTTCTATGGGTCGTATCTTGCTCCTTTCTTGCTATGGTTGTCGTAATAGTTGCTATAGTTTGCTTTCACTGCCTTCGATGGTGCTTCGGCCACTGCCCACTTCTGCTATTGCCACTGCCGCTGCCACTGCTGCTACTTCTGTCATTGTCGCTGCCACTACCATTGCAGCCGCTACCATTGCTGCTACTGATGTTCATCTGCCGATGCAATTAATTCTTTTCTTTCTTGTGTGCTGATAAATTCCCTGTCAATCCTGCTCGTGATCTTCTGTGCTTGGATATTTTTTGAACAGCACACGAGTTATTGGCATGAGTTATTCACCTTTTCTGTGCTCAGCTGAGCGTTCTCGTAACGTAGTTATACTGATGCCACAACACTTTTTGTCGCTCTGGCGACTGTGATACTGAGGCATTTGATGAGCCCGCTTTTATGCGGCATCTATTTCTCGGATGTATGTACACGTGCGTGTACCGTATTTAACACGTCCATTTCTCGGATGTAAGTACGCGTGTTTGTACCATAGAGCGGCAACTTAAAAGAAGCACCAGGCTCAATCGACTGCGCTGGCACGCCGACCAATGACGTTGACGACCAGACTAAGCCAAGATTCACACTCAGTGAATTGAGGGAGGTGCTTCTTGAAAGGAATAGCTTAAAGGCCAGGCTAATTGAAGCAGAAGAAGAGCTTGCTGCTCTCAAGGCCAGGTGAGGCGTCATGTGTCGGTCGGCATTTACTGACACTTATTTTTCGGTTACGGTAATAATGTCACTCATGTTTTATTGCTGCCAGTGCACGTGTGCCGGTTGGGCTCGGTGTAATAGGCGTCACGTGCTTTGAGTCGGCTACAATAATAATAACAATACACCGTTTGTTGTAAGCCCTAAGAGAAGTTAATCGCTATCCAACCGTGCTTTATAACTCTGCATGAGAATCGATGACCAAGGGTTAGTGGCATGCACGGTTTTAAGCATACAAAATCAAGCAAGCAAGTAGCAAGCTTAGGCCAAGTGCACAATTGCCAACAGCAAACACGGAGACACTCATGGCAACGGGTTAGTAAGACTTATGGCTAGTAATATGCATGGAATCATTCGCAGGTAGGCTCGAAAAGCACACCGGAAAAAACAGACACGTTCAATGGGGTGAAAGGAAAGCTGACCGGAATTGACCTTGACACTTGGGGGGCCGATTGTGTGGTATGTCCTCTGTAGCAGCCGTTTCACATATTTTTAGCTAGCAGAGCACAGAGACCTGCATTTTGTGCATCTGCTTGCTATCCGTGCAGTCACTTGCAGATCTCGGTAAAGCTGCATGCGTGCACGAGGTTCGCCTCAGACCCTTCATGCTGTCGGATTTTGTGGTGCATCATTTTAAGCTTGACTGGATGATGATGATGAATGATGATTTCGCCTTATGATGATCGAATCTGCACTGGCTCTTGTGTGTTGCTTCAGGCAAGCTGCTACGGATAAGTCGATTGAGAGTGCCTCAATGAGCTCTTCGTCGGCTGCTGTGACGGCTGCAGCCGTCGAGCTCGACGAGTACGAAGGAGCAGTCCAAGGACCAATCAACAAGGAGCCGTGGGAGAAGCTCTATCCGGAAGCTTCGAGAGCAGAATTCGGCATTAGGAAATTGTGAGTGTCGCTTTGCTTTGCTTCGATACTGTGGATGGCAGGCACGCGTGGCATTGAGGCGATGGCCAGGGCGCCGATTCGAATTGCATGACGCGTCACTTACCGACTTGTTCGGCACTGCAGCTTTGAGAAGCTAATTGCGAGGCTGAGGGCGTGACGGCTTCTGCCGCTCCCAACCATGTGGGACGCGGCGGCCATGGGTGCTATAGAAGCACCAAGGTGATTTCCGGTGGCCGTTGCTGTTGTGCCGACGAGCGATGGCGCTAGCTGCCTGTGGCTGCTGCGCCGCTTGAGAGAGCCACTCCGTCCCCGCGTGCAGGCTTGAGCACCTGCCTCTGGCTGGCTGGTTGTGCAGACGGCCGGCTGCTGCTGGTGGCCACCGGCTTCGTAGTGCTCCCGGCCAGGACCCGTCTCCTGCAGCACCCGTTTGCACGGCTCCTGCACTCGTCATCGGTGATCGCATCTTGCAGCTTACCCTAGTGTGTGCGTGGATTATGTATCATTCATTATTACACCTGTTACTGCTACTAACGTGCCTGACGCCAGGCTTTGCTGACGTTGGGAGCCATGCACTCTGCCCGGCTCAGCCTTCACGTTTTTTCCTTGTCACGTGGCAGCTTCGAGCGATTTCCAATTGAGCTCCCGGAAACCATACGAGTTAACATCATACCCGGAGAGCTGGCTGACTTCGCTTCTTCACGAGGTGAACGACGCACTGGTTGTGGTGTTGTGAATCGCTTCACTAAGCACACTGGCCCGCCGTGCCATCGTCCCCGTCCCCCGTAGCCAACCTCAACAGCTCGGCAGCTAGCAATGCTCAGCCGGGCGATAATAGTGTGCCAATGTCTTGCAGCAGGATAGGTTAATAGCTCGTGAAAATCAAGGTTTACTGTATAGAAGCTTTACCTGTTGTTCAGCCATTGGCAACACAACATAAACCCTGCACTCCCTCATCTAGCCGTCAAAATACTTGGCAGGTGCCGTCTGGCCAGTTACCTGCTTGTATTTATACTACACAGCGTTAAATGCTTGTATTTATACTACACAGCGCATACCCTCGAAACATTGCGGTTTGACGATATTCAATTTGAAATTAACGACCACATTTAAGTGTATGATCTCAAATGCTCAGTCGCAATAGTTCACCAGCCGGCAGACCTAAGACTTAGTGTCCGGTCACTCTCTTCATTTTAACCCATTCTAACGAGATATTCTCGAAGGCATTTAGATAAGCACAATTAAATAATGTGTTGATGCCTGCCCATCACTATCCCATGGTTCAATGCATAATTCAGTATTTCATCTCAACTACGAGAGTGGATTTTGTAGCAAAAATGTGCAAGTTAGTAAATTATTTCGCCTAATATTTTTTTATATATTTGACTATCATAGCTGTAACGTCGTAGTACCATAGATATCACAAATCGTACAACATAAACATGCCATCAATGACATGTTTACAGAATCCATGGATC
The DNA here is from genome assembly GCA_009760855.2 of Cristatella mucedo. Classification (NCBI taxonomy): domain Eukaryota; kingdom Metazoa; phylum Bryozoa; class Phylactolaemata; family Cristatellidae; genus Cristatella; species Cristatella mucedo. Next base: position 187,213 of record WPIO01000221.1, on the reverse strand, counting down.
CACTCACTCATGGACTCGAATATATTTAAAATTATATAGATTGATTTCGTGCTTATTCCCTTACATCGTTCTCTGCCAATGTATTCACAAACGCCAACTGGTGAGCTGTCTCTCGGTGAAGGGGTGGACATGTTTGGCTCTTACAAGCAAGCACTTATACTTTCGGGACGTCAGGCTAGCTCGGCCAGCTCACTGCACTGCCCCTTTGCTTACCTGCCGGCATTGTCATGCCACCGGGCTAGTTTTGCGGCACTGTCATCGGCTGTTAGGTGCTGCTTGGCATGCAGTGAACTGTACCTGCTTTACATCACGGGTGCTGTCCACCGGCTCGGCCTGCCAACCTCTGCTTTTTCTGCACCGTTGTCTCAGCGCATGCTGCAGTTCGTGTTAATCTAGTTGCCTGCTGCGAAACCGAAAGTGCCTGCTCCTCGCCAAGGCTTGCCGAGTGGAGCTGGCTGTTGCTTTGACCTTTTTGCTGTTGCTATGCTTGGTGTTGCTATGCTCGCACACCACGGATCGTGCAATGCTCGTTCGTGCTGTCAGCCCTAACAGTGTGGCCCAAAGCCCCATCGGCAGATGCCAGTTGCTCGTGGCTGCCATGCAGCGGCTAGAACTAATCGCACGACGTGCACTTTACAGCTTCAGGTTTCTGGGACTTTCAAGTTCGACGACGTGACCACGGAAATCAACAGCCAAACTCGTAAGCCAAGAACAATGCAGCGCTAGGCGTGACTCTACAAAGCATCGTGCGGCTCCTGCTGTGCAGGCAGCTCACGGTGGTGCATCTGACTCGGCTTGCTTCCTCAGGCCGTCTGCTCGGCAAGCAAGAAGTCAATTGCTCACAGGCACCACGTTTAGTGTCCGCAGGACCCTTGGTAGCCAATATCCACCGAGTCTTCATGAGTGGTCTCACTTAAACAACCAAACATCGAGTGCAGGAAGCACAATGCCGCCAGTACTTCTCGTGAATTGACAAGCAAGTGCTGGGCTTTGCAAAAATCAGCCGACGTGATTTGTCAACATGTTTATTTTGTTGCTCATAACAAATAACTTTACAAAGTTGTAACTGTGTGCTACGTATGTACATGTGTACAAACAAGTAATATATTGATGTTAAACAACCGACACTCGATTCTATGCTTTTGAGACATATGAGTGTGAACAAGAGTGCTAGCATAATAACGCACAAGCAAGCAGCCGACAGTCATGGACGGTCGATGCTGTTGCAACCCTTGCTAGATACGGTCAACTTATTAGAAGCTGCTGGCGATTCCTGTGCACAGCAGCGCAGAAGACTGTGGCAGCAGGTGACCAAAATGAAGAGGACAGCTAGCTACCTGGCACTCCAGTTTAGAACTCGCAAAAAATATGCGACATTTTTATAGGGAATGACTGAAAATGAAATGTAATGGTCGGCTGCAGTACTTCCGACAGAAGCTTGAGATTGCCTTAAAGCACCATTGGCATGTCTAATGCAACAACCTGTTCCACGTTCTCGACCTCTGCCGTGCGCTTGTCAGTTGCATCTGTAACACTGCCTCCATGGGTCACGAGTGCAGGCGCTTTAGCCTGCGGAAACACTGCCTGTGGGGCATTGCGCACCAACAACGACTGCGAATGCACCATCCCCATCCTGTTCGTCGGCGTAGCAACACGTGGCAATACTTCTGCTGCACGATTTTGAGCTCCTGGAGGATTCGCATGCATCGACGGAGGATTCGTATGCATCGACGGTGGATTCGCATGCATCGACGGTAGATTCGCATGCATCGACGGTGGATTCGCATGCACCGACAGAGGATTCGCATGCATCGACGGCTGTGCATAGGTACCAGCAGGAACAGCTGTACCTTGAGAACTTAGCTCTGAACGTAAAGCACCTATGCAGCTGCCCGGAATGATTGTACCTGCAACGGTAGATACAGTGAGTAAATTGACATACCTCTTATTATACGGTTTAGCATTTACCGTCGAGCGGCGATTTGTGACGAACAAGGTGACAGTGAAGCAATGCCGACCGTTATCAGTAGGGGTGCAAACAATGCCACCACGGCTGATCTTACCGACGATACGTCTTTCTTGTCGTGTGTTATCTTTGTTAATTCTTAGACGCACAATCTGCATTTTACTGTGATTACCACCCGGTGCCATGGTAAGCACATTTTCTACTTTCGACCACACACTTAGCACAGAACCAGTCAACACGTAGTAGGTACGTGTGCGAAGGCCTATGGAACACTGAGAACCAGTGGATGCACTACGTCGACAGCTGCCCCGGTAGTACAAGTGTGTGCACTGCATCAATGACTTCTCATATTGGTCGGTCCAAATGTCCTCAACAACGTCCGGAAGAACCTGAAAGACAAATGAACAGTAAGGAACACAGGTAGGCGTCACCTGAGAAGACTGCAAGAATTAACACTCAAATATAAATTACAAAGCTAACAGCTGTAAAATATGAAGCCTGATGAAACTGACTTGTTCAGTAAACTATAGGTGGCCAAAACTAACATTTAACACAACAACAACATTCAAAGTATAGAATGTGAATTTCATGCATTAAGTATCAACGATAGCTGTTGAGCGACTAAAAAAACTCCAATATTTTTGGCTAGTAGAAAATGAATCGCGTGTGGGTAGGTATACACGGCACCTGGATTTACTAGGTTCAACTAGCCATTTTCCAGAAGGCTAACAAGAGGGAATAACCATTCAAGTTGTGATGGCCCCTTTCTTGAAAACCGTCGACCTAATCCACTAGAGATCGTCATTTGTTACACAACTCAGCCAAATTGAGAACAACTTATTAGACTAGCAGTTTGACTCAGGACTTGAGCTACAGGCTTTGTTTGGTTTTCCCCTGCACCCTACCTTGGTGTGCATCAGTGGTGCTTTCACACAATGGTACATAACTCAAGAGATTAAACTAGACCCTTTGTACACAAGCCCACAAATCCGAGTACTCCTGTATCGAGGTCCAAGTTGATTCACACGGTGGCTTTAAAATGGCTTTTTTATTATTATAGAGGAGCTCCAAAAGCCAATGCATATTTCCTCAGGCACTCTACCATCTGCAGAAGATATTGCTTCTGCTGCAGTTGGGGATTTGATGGACAGAGGAACTTGACTACTTAATCAACACATTCTATCCAAATTCAGCAGCCTTTTTGTTGACCATGATTAAACCCATTTTGACTTTGTCAACGGGTATTCACTACGTTTGACAAAAAAAATCAGACTCCAAAATCAGAAATATATCTAGCAGCTCCTAGATGTCAAAACACCTCGTAATGTAAGGAACTTGCTACACGCACACTAGCCATATCGCATCGACAGAAGTATACCGAGCTTTTCTCTTCATTATGTCAAGCCTATTAGCAGTAAGAAGTACTACAGCAACATAACATTACATATCCACACCTGGAAAGAGATACTAGTGAATATCAAATGCTAGCTTTAAGGTGGGGCGAACTGAGTCAATAAAACGGGGCTGGAACACAGGCACGCCAACCTGAAATTTCAGGCCTGCCAGAGGCTTTCTTGCCCAAGCTACATCAAAGATCCTAGCTTGCTCATGCTCAAATGTTTGGGCTTTAGATTTCTTTATAGAGAACTCATTTAACAAATGTAAGTGGCTGTATAGGAATACAAGCTTCCATAGATCGTCTTACGACTATCCGACTAATACACAGAAGGCATGTGTGTGTGTGTGTGTGTGTGTGTGTGTGTGTGTGTGTGTGTGTGTGTGTGTGTGTCGACAGAACCAGCTAATTACCATTTTGAAGCCACGTGGATCCTCTAAACATAAATAAACCGTATCAAAATGTTAGATATGCATGCGTATTGTGAACTGGCAGAATTTAGAAGGATCAGTTTGTAACCCGACTTATTTAAAAAAAAACCATAACCGTCAATAGTAACGGTCTAGTCACCACGTGAGCATCATTGAGTACTGCGTTTACTTTCCCTGTACCAGGTGTGCCATTAAGTGGAAAGCCATGTTCATAATTATTGAGTAAGTCTGCACACATGCAATAGCTTACTGCCATCATACTGCATTATATCTCCGGATTCACCATACTTTGACATTTAACCTAAACAGGCTTTCTACATGATGCAATTTCCTAATAAGTTTCCCTCATATTTAAGCTTCTGGACTGACAAGTATATATATATATATATATATATATATATATATATATATATATATATATATATATATATATATATATATATATATATATATATATATATATATATATATATATATATATATATATATATATATATATATATATATAATGACCTCCAGCGAAACTCGATTCAATTACTCAGAATCAGATTCTTTATCAACGACCTGGCTATCTATCGGTAAGGTAGGCAGCAGAAATTTCACAAAGGTGCAACACGAATGAACTAAAAGTACAAGACTTGTCTTAAAATTGTGGGGCTTTTAATGCATATTTTTGGAGTTTGGCTACCTATCTATGACATCGATAACAGGACCCTCGATGGCGATACTGGCATAGTCACTGCAGCTACACATATGGAGTATTCTCTGCATGCTGAAAGCCATTGAAAAATATGGCACTTATGTAATGTAATGTATCTCCGTCTGTACCTCCACAAAGCCATAAAGACTACGTGGGTATTACGCAGGAGTTTTGTATAGCGCACTCACAGCCTCAGCGGCTTTCAGTATCCAACAGATATCGTCTCACGCAACAAAGAGAAAGTGGGAAGCATAGTAGAGTCAGGAGAGCAGTTGAGGTAGTGGGTAGCATGGAAGTAGCAGCTCGGGAGATCAGGACCACTGAAAAAGATGAGCCATAGTCGGCAGCAGGAGAGTAGTTGTAGTTGCTTAAGAATTGTGGAAGCGAGTTCCACAGTCATGGATCTGTAGAAATAAAGCTTCTGTCGCCAACGGTCTTTAAGCGAAGGAATGGGACAGCTAATTTATTGCCCATACGGGGTCTGAGGGCACGAATAGGCTGAATCTGGTGCAGCAGTTCAGCTAGGTACGAAGGAGCAAAGCCGTGGCGGGCCTTGTGGGTCAACGTAAGAACTTTGCCCTGTATCCTTTGCTCAACCGGCAACCATCCTAGCTCTTTCAGCAAAGGTGACACGTGCTCAAACCGCTGGGACTTGAAGACCAGCCTTGCAGCCATATTCATTGTCCGCTGTAGTGGCATAATAGCTTTCTTTGGCAGCCCAGCCAAAAGGGAATTACAATAATCAAGCCGAGACAGAACTAAAGAGCTAGTTAAATTTTTTACAAGCCACTGTGGGAGACAGCTTCTAATCTTGGATAGGGATCAGACGTGATGGCTAGCTGTAGAAGCAGTCTTCTGATGAAGCTTTTAAAATTTAGGCAGCTGTCGAAAACGACACCTAAATTTCGAGCACGTGGTGATGGTCGCACAAAAGCATCACCTATTAGATTAGTTTTTTGTTTTACACAACCCACCTCGGATCCTTGCCTGCTGTTATGTTTTCCACACGGCATTTGGTACATTTGGGACTAATCTTGGTATTTAATAATCGTCATTCTGTTCACACGACGTCTTCCAGAGAGCATATTCTTTTTACAGCACAAAAATCGTTCAAAAAATAGAGATCATGCTAATTAATTTAAACGTTTCACACTTGTTTGCCAGAGCTATGCCTGATTTGGCACAGGGGTAGGGTGCTTGCTTTCAATGACCAAGGAAGGCAGTGGGAGTGGGCTCGAGCCCTGAGCACATATGAAGTGGCTGGATACAGATTCACTTCTCTAATACATACATCATATTTTTATGTAATTAGACATTAGCTATACTAAGAATTCTTAAGGATCAATAGTGAACATGATTGTTAGCGACCTTGCACAACTGAAGATAAACAGCCGCAGACACCGATCAGCTCACGTACTCTCCATAGGCAACCAAAATTATTAGGTTACCCCGCCCCACAGGTCATCGTTTCTGTGATACACTAACTTACCCCACCCCCTATCACGATAATCAACTACGAAGAGCATTGCTTGAGTACCAGAGTCATAGTTGCACACAGCTGCCTGGTAGACGCATTTCACGAGAGGTCTTTTGAGGCAAACAGATGCTGTAAAACAGATTTTAATATAGTCCGGCATACACAATTTTCGCTCGCATAAAAGCAAAAATGATACATACGTGCTTAAATCGTTTTTTCAGCTCGCTGAGTTTTTCTAACCGAGCCGAAAGACCCATATGTGGGCGATATATCTTGCACAGCTTATCTTTATCCTTGCTGAGCTTATCTTTTTTTGAATTGCCTTGGATCACAGCCAGAATCGCAACTTGCTTCTCTGCTGTACCCTGAAACGAAATGAATCACTGCTTATCTTCAGGTGCACAACAGCACACAAGCTAAAGGCCTCATCAATAATCTTACCATGTAGAAGCCATCATCAGTCTCCTCGCAGAAATCATAGTACAGCTTTTTTGCCATCTCCCAAGTCATGCCACGCTCGACATTGATTTTGAGAAGTTCGGTTTTTGCAACACTTCCTCCATAGTTGTTCTCGAATGCCCACGTTTCACATACCTTCACCTGCTCACCTCCAGACCCCAGGTCTACGAAAAGAAGAAAAAGCCAGAAATTCACAGACCACACTAGCCAGTCAGAGTACAGCAGAGAAGCTTTAGCCACAAGCTGCAAATTTGTAAAGCAACATACCTAGGATACCTAAATCCCACCGACCATTCCGCTTGGCCTGAAGAATTACAGCAGCCAAAGTGTCCGTAAAGTACTTAAACAGGGCATTTTGAAGTTCAACTTCAATGCCGAGTATGCGGTTGAGAAACTTGCTGATATTATTATAGTCTGGAAAGTTGGTTAAAAAACTTAAGATGGAAAATACCACAATATAATACCGAGCTACTAAAATAAATGTGTTTGTACCTTTGTCCAATGTAGGAATGTTATAACGTTCATCAATACACACCATGCCCACTCCAACTAAAGCTTTCTTCACTTCTACAATAGCAAAAATGCAAAAAAATCTGTAATCTTATCCAAAGAACGACAGAATTAAGGAATGGCAGATGGCAGGTTGCAGGTCATCCTAGGTTGCAGGTCACCTTAGGACGTGGCTTGTGCGGTGTCATAACTTTAGGAACTGAGAAGTACTCACGAGTCAGAAAGTCGCCTCCACTTATATCCTTTGGAATCGGTACCAAAGACCTGTCTAATCCCAAGACCGATTTCATAACAATCTCGAGTGCAGTCCTTCCATACTAAATAAGAGTACAGGAAAAGCTACAGCATGCTTAAACTCACAAAAAAGAGTAATTTCACCTTTCTACATTGCTAGCAAGCTTGAAACCTACCTTGTTATCAAAGTTGAACTGACTAAGATCACGCGACTCGGTAGCCCGCCTGTCGCCGTGGGTGAGGGCTCCCTAGAGAACAAAACAACTTTAATGATGACCAATTGGAACTAAGCCCTAAGCACACGAACAGCAGATATTTATGTGAGCTCACCAATGACTCCAGCCTCTTTGCAACAGTTGATGCAAATCGTCGTTCACCAGCTAATTCGGATATAAGAAACAAGTACTCCGGGGCATTTACCTGATTCGAACGATGTGTTCGGCCTGAAAAAACGAAGATAGCAGCTATTATCATTCGAACTGTGAATGAGCATAAACCAGCACGATCTTCAAATACACTCACGGCAGCCTCCACCCCGTGATAAAAACAGGCATTCTTGCATTTGGTCTTGGGCTGAAGATTTAGCAAAGCAAGCAGCAGCTCAAATCGCCACTGCAACTAATGCTTCATTTTGCAGTGACTATGAGCATGAAGCCGGGGGGGGGGGCTTACATAACTCTTACTATACATTCACTAAGTTTACACTTCTGAGAGTGCTAGCTCACAGCACATCATTGGGGAACGGGCAAATGGGCAGTCCCTAACAGCTTCTGATACAAGAACAATGCCGATAAAACAAATTTATTAAAAAAATATACTAGCTAATTTAACAGCCTCTTTTGTATAGCGACAGAAGAGCTGCTACGGCTATCACCACCGCTTGTGGAGGCAATAAAGGATCGCCTACCGCAGGATTCGAACCCACAACCCCAGGACCGAGATCGTGAAAAGCAACTGCCTTACCTAGTGTGCCATCACGCATGCCAAAGGCACTCCCAAAGCAAGTGGTCAAGGCAATGCTTCGAGTTGGTAAATGGCATTACAGGCAAAGGACCGGGTAAGGTACTAATTCTGAAAATCCTCAAGGGAACACCGAAAGAAAATGCTTGGTGCACCCTGCTTCAGAAATAAGGCTTGCCAAGTTGCTACTTTTCTCTTGGGTGTGCTGGGGTGCAGGGGTAGAAGCTGGCATGCTGCATGCCTTGGCAGCTGGCGACCCTCGGGAGCCGGCATATACTTACTACCCATCGCTAGCCTAACATGTCCAGCAGAACTGCAGGTCGATAATGGCTGCCCGAGGTCCTGCCATTCTAGTGGACGGTTAGCAAGATCGAAGATAAAAGACTACAAGCCATCACTGATGAGACCCATTGGACAATAAGCTGTAACAGCTACATGGTTCTAGCAGAAACCACAAGCAACTACCACTGGCATACAATCCTGAATCTTGCTCGCAACATGATTTGGCACCCCATCTGCTCCAATCAAATCAATGCTCGGTTGGCTGGATCAATAGCTCTTAACACTTCCTTTGTTACCAATCGAGATATCTTACTAAGGGATTCCAAATCTCCATTGCCGATTTGCCAACAGCCCCCCATCCACTCATGCACCACTGCTCGGGTACAACGATGCAGCTTATCTGCTAAAGACAAGGGTTTATCATCACAATGAACTTATAGATCTCTACTATTCACCGATGTCTAAAAGTCGCTAGCGATGTGAAATTATATGATTTCAGGGAGCCTTTTAAAGCGGCACAATGTAGCACTTCAAAGCATAGTTTAGCCATAATTGAGGTAATCATACAGTCCCTCAGTTATGATCTAATGGAAATACTATGAATACAGCAATATAATCATAGCCCTCACTTTAAGCCTAGGTTCAGATATGAACCCAGAAAAATGAAGCAACACAAAGCAACGAAGTATCAGAGGTGGGAGAAATTCGTTCAGCTGAAAGATAAGATTGTTGACGTGTGCAGACACATGACAGCCAGCACTTAGTTAAAAATACTGCAACTTTATCGGTCTAATGGAATTTGAAAAGTCTGTAGAGGCAAACCCACACCCCACTAACCCAATCTTTTTTTGGCTGGTTTCACTTGCGGTTCCAATCGGATATAATGTTTACCAAGACATTAGTACAGGTGTGTAGTGAGGTGTCCATTGTATGTGCAGCATTTTCTATAACGTTCTAATTTCCAAGCTTTGTTTCATCTTACCCCAACGGAAAGCCTGTTAAAGAACCTAAGCTGACTTAATCTAGGCAAATAACTAGCCAGACACTTCACTAGAACTAAAATCGAGGCTAGTATGTCAAGTTTCTTACCAAATTGCTGCACAGCACGATCTGCACTCCAAGGCAGTTCAAGGGTTATGTGAACGCGCCGACGCTGGTTCAACGCACGGCGATCTGATTGCAAAGAGACGCCAGAGCTTGCAGCTTCTGAGATAATTGCTACCAACTAAAAATAAACAGGTACACAGCATACCATGAACACAATCAATGCAGCAAGCACTTTCGCAACTAGCTCACAATAGTAGAAGTGAAAGTACCTTGTCACCATTCATAAAACGTTTCTTTTCTTCCAGGTTGAGCTGCTCAAGAGGAACGTCGTTTTCACTTCGTGATTCATAGATAATTGTGCCATTGGCATCAGCAACGACGCGACCTTTCCTGCCTGTCATCTGGAATGTACAATAATACAAATCAAGGCCAGACCTGTGATAGCAAGCCAAGATCTTGGAGGCATTTGCAAAAGGCAGTACACTTGGCAAGCTAAAACAGTGATGCAAAAACAACTGATCGACTCGTAAGCTGGCTGAAGTTCTGAAACTTAAAGGATCTGCATTGTTGATGCCTCACGTGAAAGAAATTCGTGGCCTATCAAAGTGTGAGATCCTGATCAACACCCCTACATACAATGAAACCAGCCAATAATGAAATCACGACGTGCAATCAATAGCATTGATTAATTAAAAATATGTAAATAAGACAAACGACGATAGGGTTTATATTCAGTATCACAAGTTTCTTGCCATCTCTAGATGCGATTTTCTTTTTATTACATTTTGGACTAGCAAAGTTACAGCACACCCTTTGGTACAACAGTCAGTTCCAAACAGCAATTTCACCAGCCTGTGGTAATGCATCATCTACTCTCCCCTCTCTGTGTGTGTGCAGGCGTGCATCTCCGTCTGTAACTCCACAAAGACTATGTAGGTGTTAAGCAGGGGAGTTTTGTAGAGCCCACTCACAGCCTAAGCGCCATTCGGTAGCCAACAGACTGCACCTCACGCAACAATGAGAAAGTGAGGAGCATACCTGAGTCAGGAGAGCAGTTGAGGTAGTGAGTAGCTACTGGTAGGTCGCCCAAATAATAATGACTACATAAAACTAACTTACTAGTTATGGGCAAACCTAGTGTTATTCAGAAATTGGAAAGGCTGACTTTCAAAATTGGCTCTGCCAGCATATCTCCAGTTGCATCAGCTCGAAATCTAGGTGTCATATTCCAAAGCGACCTCTCGTTAGACGACCACATCAGCTCCACAGTCAAATCAGCCTATTTTCAGCTTCATAACATTGCTAAAATTAGGGCTTGTTTAGATAAGGATACCACGTCCAAGTTTGTCCATGCATTCGTGACATCTCGTCTCGACTTCTGCAACTCACTGCTTACTGGCCTACCAGCATGTGCGATCAGGCGATTGCAGCTGGTGCAAAACTCTGCAGCTAGGCTTGTCTGTCGTGAGCGTCGCAGTTGCCACATTACTCCACTTCTCGCCGACCTGCACTGGTTACCAGTCAAGCAACGGATTGACTTCAAGGTTTTGTCGCTCACTTTTAGGTCTCTTCATTCTATGGCTCCAGCCTATCTTTCAGATATACTACCCCATCAGGCAAAGCATCGTACCACTCGCTTTTCGGAATCCAACAGTCTAGAAATACCTCGTACAAACCTTAAATCCTTTGGAGACCGTGCATTTAGCTCGTATGCTCCCACAGCCTGGAACTCCCTCCCGACCTGCATCAGAACATCCCCTGACCTGACCACATTTAAAAGAAACTTAAAAACATACCTATTTAGGACAGCATTTAGTGGGTCCTTGTGATTCGTCCTCGATGTGCTTATGCGTGCTGACACTGTTCATGCTGCCACTAACCACATTTGCATGCTGACCCAGTGCATGTAACCCCTAACCATGTTATTCATTTTGTTTGTTTTTCAAGCATGATTTTACTTACTATTCTATTGCGTATCACTTTGCAGCAAATGTAAAGCGCCTAGAAAGAGATTAAGTTCTCTGAGGGCGCTTTATCAAGTGCAATATTATTATTATTATTATTATTATTAAATTAACGAGCAATGTTGCTACAGAGACGCCCATTTAAACATAACGTTAAAAAATACTGATAGTCATCTACTTTCTGTGATGCCAGTAAAATGCAAAGTTTCTGATTGCTGTGAATCCTCCTTTAGTGGCAAATATTGCTTGACCTACTGACAACTGAGTAGCACACCTCCCCCCCCCCCGCTGTCAGCAGTGGCAAGTTTGGCATGACTAAATACAGACGACTTGAAAACTTACTACATGCTAGAGCAGTCTGCAAATATTTCTTGTAGAGGACTAACAAGCAAAGTCCTCATGGAAGGGTCGCTAAACATACCGAAATTCTCACTAGTAAAAAACTGGCAAGATTGCAAAGCTACACTGGAACTTGCTATACTGGAGTATGCGCAGCTTCCGAAAGAATTTTTGTCTAGACCGTGCAGGGAAGTGAAATCCAGGGTCCTGCTTCTGGTATCGAAAGAACAATACCGGCCTCATGACCTAACTGCTACCTATACGCCAGTCCTTTTTTCTAGTGGCAATGTCCAAAATAGGACACCGCGATTGAAACGTCTAACCACCAAAATGGGCTCGGCCAGCAAATCTCTAGTAGCCTTTGCATGGATTCTGGACACCCTGTTCCAAAATGAAAGGAATTTCAATAAATGACCACGAGGACTCTACAGAGAAGCCTGCCTAATTTCAGCTTCCTAAAATTCGGACGTCCTTAGTTAAGGATACCATAGCCAAGCTAGTCCACGTATTTGTGACATCTCGTCTGGACTGCTGCAACTGGTTACATGGATCTTCTTGTCTGAGCTATAAGGCGCTCACAGTTGGTGCCAAACTGCTGCTAGGCTGCCTGTCTGCCAACAACGTTGACACTAGGAGATTCCACCAATTCTCATCAAGCACCGTATCGACCGAATTCAAGGTTCTGTTACTTTTAGGTCACTTAATCCTCTTGCTCCGGCCTAACTACGCCATTGTACCACACAATCCCCTGACTCGTTGTCGTTGGGCTGCGCCTCACACGAACCGTACCTTGCTGATTTTTACTATGATATTGGCTTTACAAAAAAAACAGGTACGTTTAGTGGACCATTTTACCTTCAGCACCAAAAAATGCATAATTTACTGATTGTGGCGGACAAACAATTTCCACGAGTGCATAAGCACGGCAAAGAAAAACATTTTTTTCTCTCTAACCATGATCCCAGGCACAGGCACGACAAGCAGGCCTTACAAGGCAATGAAACTTTAAAATACTCGATTGTCACAAGAAAGTATTCAAAAGCAGCCAAAAAGGTTACATTGCTAGCTTTTTTCGCCAGTAAGCAAGCTTAGGAGCCTGAGCACACATCTGCATCAGAAGCTGGTTCTTGGTCACAACCTTCGGGCGGTGTTCAAGTACTGAGGACTGCAAAAAACAATATTTTGCTCTCCTACGTGGATCTTCAGGGTGCGTGGATTTTTTCGGCCGAGAATGTGCACGTGTCTAGTAGACTGTGTGTGTGTTTGTGTGTGTGTGTCAACGAATAGCTTGCTGGACTACTATAACCTAAATCGCAGGTCGTGCAAAACCTTTAAAAACTCCCTGAAGTTCACAATTCTTTGAAGTAGCATGGCAGACATTTATTTTCATGTAGTGTGTAATTATGAAACATGATTACCTTTCAAGTATAAAAACAGACAGGTGATGCGACATTTTTTTAATGCTGCTTTTACGACAATATTATAACTATCATTTTGCAATATTTATTCAGCACCCATAGGGAACTAAATCTTTCTAGGCACTTTTCTCTCTAGGCACTTTACATCTGCCGGAAAAGAAAGAATTGACTAGTAATAGCATACACACTGTCAGCACGAATAAGCACACACAAACATCATACTTGACATGAGAAAATTATATCAATTACGCAAGAATATAGACTAATTTGTAGACAAACCTCTGCAACGTTCTCAGGTCCACCCAATTCATCCACCAAAGCATCCAGAGCATTGGGCGGCAGTCGGTCACCAAGTGCCTCAAGCTTGGCTAGCAACTCGGCCTTCATTTCTTGTGTCCGCTGCCTTGCCTCTGCTGCTGATAAAGATGCTGTTTCGGGCCTCGGGCCTAAATAATTAAAAAAAGAGCAGAAAGGTACACTATCTGTGGCATATAAAAAATTTGTGTGATAGAAAGGAGGATGCTTGCTCTACTTACTACCGACATAACTGCTTTCCTTTTTCAGCATGTTAGCTTTGCCAAAGGCTTGGTCACAGAGCCGATCAATGTCATCGTCGGCAGCACAAGCACTAGGCTTTTTTGAAATCGCACTTGCAGATCCGTTTCTAGCGACCTCAAGATTCACTGCCTTTTCTTTTTTGGTCTCCAGCTTTAACTTCTTGGTCTTTGAACTACTTTTTCCTAGGCTATTCTTATGTTTTCTTTTCGATTTCTTAAGCCAAGGAACTACATAAAAGCATAGCATGGCATAGGCCAAAGCAAACAGGTAAGGTGCAAATATAGGTAAAGAGCATTACCTCACTTTACTTACGCTCGTCATCGCTATCTGAGCCGAATGGATTTATATCGTCGTCTTCACTGTCACCTAGGAAGAACCTGTCATCATCACTACCACCACCATCTTCACTTTCACTTTCATCAGGCGAATCTGAGTCAGCAGGCTTCTGAGGACTGTCTTTTTCGTTGTCTGAAGAGTCACTCGCTGCCTTTGCAGCTTTGGTAGGGTGGCTGGGTCCTTTGCTATTCGGATCTGCAACATATTCAGAATCATATTCCATAGGATAGTTTTTTTTTTACTACAATGCGAACATGTATAATGAGGCCGTAAGACCACAATTCTGAAACCTAGAACTGACTTATTTGAGCGTAAACACATCAGGCCAAGGATTCGATGTTTAAGTTGTAAACTAGAAACCCTTAGAACACCACAAGCCCTTAACAAATCAAAATGTTCAAGAGGATAAAGTATAGCTGGGCACACGACAAACCTAATGGTGCATCAGTTTCAAAACTAGCAACTGGATGCTAAAATCAACGGCATGTAAAGAGAGCATCATGAACACAAAAAGTTCGAAATCATTGTTGGTTCTTCTACGGCTCACAAATCAAGGCACTAAGTTTTTGGCATAAAAATTTGACATGGTTTGGTTGGTACCAGATTTGAGAGAAATGGTAAGAACAAACGGAACAATCTACTAGCAACACGAACTCGAGAGCTTTCACTCACTGGCTAGCACTTCCTCTTAGCCCAAAAGCAATAACGATATTCTTTATGCTCCCTAAGCCCGGAACTCAAACCGACTGACGTCACGACATCCTCTGTCATGACATTTGAAACGAGGCTTAAAATACACTTACAACATTTAGTGGGTACTTTTGATTCGTCCTTTGTGTGCTTATACTGACAGTGTGCCTGCTGCTACTAACTATATCTACACGTTGACCCTGTGCATGTCACATCTAACAATTTTATGCTTGATGATATTGCAAATGTTACCACAAATCATTCTTTACAGCAGCTGCAAAGTGCCCAGAAAGAGATTCAGTTCTCAGAGGGTGCTATACTAATGCATTATTATTATGCTAAATTGTGTGAACAGTAGGGTCGTTTATGACCGTTTTACCAAGGCTGATGACAGATTGCCTTAGGTCTTAGTGTGGAAGTAATGTATTCTTATTTAACGACCCAGGTCAGGCGTTCTAGCCACAGTGCAGGCAATTCTATATTGCCAGTGGCAAGAGAAGCCACTCAGGCTCCTCTGCCAATGAAAAATGATGCCTTTGAATCAGCTGATAAATACTTCTTTTGAATGAATTGGGATTTTAAGTCATCATTAGGCAAGCTCAGTAATAGCCGACATAATAAGATTATGCGATTTGGTAAAGACTTACAACCATAGGGACGCCATCACAATATAAAGTAGAATGGCATCAGCAGCTTAACGATTGGAGCATCATATTCTTGAAAACTAAAGGATGCGCTCCACCGAAAAAGAAACCCCTTTTAGGCCACCAGAATACAACATTTGGACAGCTTTTTCTCATAGCAATATATACTTTAGCTCTATTTAGTTTTTTATAAGGTAGGTTCAAACCGTGCCACGAAAATGAAAGAGAGTACGTCAGTAAATGGAGCTCCACATAATTATGTAAGGCAGTTTCAAAGAAACTCGAGTTAAGAAGACTCATCCAAGAAATTGTTAGCACTAGGGGTCCCATATTCAGTCTTTAATAGTTTCCAAAAGACATTCCTACTAAGATGACATGTGCATTTTGCTTGAGCTAACAACCCTTTAAATTTCATTTTCGGCACATTATTGTTCTTTTTTCCCTAGTTCATGGCTAAACATGCAAAAAAGACAGGACATGCTCAAACATTTAAAGTATGTAGCTGGCTTGGTCCAGTGGTTAAGGTACTTGCATCGACCAAGGTCAATGTGAATGTATTTGATGAGGTCGTGGGCTCGAGCCCCCTGGCATATGTGAAGCACCTGAATGGTGATTAAGTTCTCTTACGATGCTATCCAAATGCATCACATTTTTTTTTTACTTTTTAAAGTCAATAAAAAAGTGCCCTGGCTAACAGTTCAAGGGTCTTTTTCTGAAGTAAAATCCTTGGCGTTTCCAACATATTTAGGTATTTAATGCCTTCTCAAGCTGCCAGAATAGTCAGAACATAATTTTGGGTCACTAAAGGCAAATCTAATTGACACACTATAACGACCGCTGCTTAGTCACCGATTTGCAATCAGACTCAAGCACGTAAATTAAAATTTAAAGCTGCGGCTTTAAAACACCTATACGAGGTGCCGTAGAATACTCTCGACAGTGCAAACGGTTAGGCATTAGGAGACTAACCCAAAGCTTGGAGGTTTGTTCTCTGTTCCTTTTAAGTACCCAGTTCCACTACAGACAACCTCCAATCCCACTTTTTTTAATCACGTAAACAAATCTTTGGCAAGCAGCTTAAGCCGTACAGATACAAGGCACATGTATATACGAATATATGATGCAGAGAGCGATACATTACCATTTTTTACGTTGCTGCTTTGTTTCAGCTTTCCACGTCCTTTAACGATGCATTGCAATTCATCGTCATTGAATATTGACGACAGGGTACTGCCGCCAATAAGGTCGTGGGTTTTCGTTCGGTCAGCAGCTGGGAAATGCTTCTCCAACAAAGACTGGAACACACCCCTGGCAAGATAACAGACCCCTAAGGTCACTAGTCAAGCTAAACCTGCCATCTATTTTTACACAGATTGTACAATAATTCAAATTCTATGCTGATTCAAAAAATATGGCATACACATTATTACGATCCCAAAACAGAGCAAGGTCCTCGATAGCGAGCGACCAGACAACTCGGCTGGAAAAATAAACGTGAACATACGTTTAGACGCTTACTTTGCAGTGGAGACGAAATCTGTAAGTTCATTTCCACTTTCTTCAATCTGCTCCAACGTGCGTGCTTCACCGGTAGATTGCAATCCAATGACTACACACTAAAAATAGGCAATCGGGACTTTGCAAGCACTGACCACCAACATCAGCTGATGCTTACTTGACAATTGGTTAAACAAAGGTCATGCACACCTGATGTGAGCAACAAATGACAGCTTAACTATCTGAATCCGTAGGTGATTATAAGCTTCAGAATGAATGTAGGCAGCACGGCCATTACCTTTCCATTCTTGATGGCTTCCTTGGCAATTTGCACCACATGTCGCACTTTCGAGGATATACACAGGTATTTGAAAAACCGTTGATGAGCAGACCAAAACTGGCCCCACATGCTCTTCCTCATCTGCCGCTCGCCATCAAGCAGCTCGACAGCAGTAGCAAATTTTTCTCTTGTCTCGACCCACTGTAATTCACAAGAGTAAGGGTAGTTCCACCTTTTGAAAGCAATGATGAATAGGTGCCTTTCGATGCTTGTGAGACCCAAATTCTACTGTGGACCATACAGATGTGCAGTAATAAAAACAATTGCTAGAGCCTGAGCTCAGGCTATGTCAACCCGATAGCCCGGCTCTCATCAATAGCACAGCTCAGCAACAGCACTACACTAGTGAAGCTAGCAGAACACAAAATAAAAAAACAGTAAGAGATGAGCTAGAACCGTAGGCAACACGTACCAGTTGCACTGATGCATTGTAAATACGAACAAAGTCTTTAGGTATTGGAATGTCCTCCACTCGAAACTGCACACCCTTGAAGCTCAGTTGCCGGGCTATATACATCCCACGTAGCTTCATGTCCATAGCAACAAGCTCCATTGCACCCACACCACGCCGCTCCACTGCCAATATGAAGTCATTGAACTCTCGAAATGGAGTGCCAACTCCCCAAAGACCCAGACGAGTCATGTAGGCCATGTTTCGAGGTTCTGTTGCACCAGTGGCGCTGGCATAGACAACTCTTGCCAACGGCAGCTGCTGCTGCAGGTCGTGGACGGCTTGGCCGGTTTTTGTGGGCTTCGAAGAACCAGCTGGGCACAAGTTCTTAGCTTTATGGCATTCGTCAAAAACGATCTATTGAATGCTAAGGATACTCGTGAGAGTATCAAGCCACTCTAAGACCACTAGAGCACAGTGCGCAACAAAGGGATGCTTCAGGCTCGAAGCTTCCGAACATGTATTAACTATTTAGGTTCTGAAGGCCTTCATTAACATCAGCCTATCACAGATCATAGCTACCTAAACACTAAACTAAAAAATTCCCAACCTAAGCAAGTTCAGACAACAGAAGGTATAGAAAGCAAGGTTAGAAGTAAAAAGGTGTACCTAGGGCTACAGTGACTTGGCTTAGGGTAAAGAAGAGCAAAGGGTCATACATGGACGGCCTACGCCGAAGGGGGGCTTAACCGACCCAGAACTAAGACAGCTATAAAAAAATGCATAAGCACGAAAACATACCGGACAAGTCGGCTGCTCAAGACATGGAACAAGACTGACATAAATATTTGAATGGTTTCAAATATTGCAGAACAAAAAGGATACCAGCCCATCAAAGTCTTCTCCACACCACTTCTGCAGCATCTTCATTCTAGTCCTATATTTGCCACTGGACTGACTCTCGCCTATCAGGGATGAGTAGGTACCAAAAATAATGCCTTTTTTAATGTTGCCGTTTTCCTTTGAAGAGATCTTGGCATACTTTAACTGTAAAAAAAAATCCGTCTCAGAGCAAATAGACAAATCTGCCCAAATAGCACCGACACAAATATAAAAAAGACATCAGCAACAACATATTAGCTACCTTGTTTAGAGAATGCACCTGAATTTTCGAGGCACCGATATCTTTTAAGTCACGCTCAGCATCAACCTTAAGGTCATTACTTACACTGAACCTGTAAAATCAACGAACAGACAGTGGTAGCAGCAGGAACCACTCAGGTCGGTGCTAGCTTAATAGTAAATAGTTCAGCAAGTTCAACTGCTCTACTTACCAAATGGCACGCTTCCGACCTCGCAGAAAATTCTCATAGATCAACCCGGCAATTGTGCGACCCTTGCCGACACCGGCACCATCACCTATAAGGAATCCTGCCCGTTCCTTGCTTGGCAGAAGCCGCTCATGCCGCTGGCAGGCATAAACAATTGCTTCAAGTTGCAGAGCTGACAGGTCACCACTGTCCACAATTCGCTCGGGCAATGCAAGGCTGTATGTGACATTTGGTGGCTCTACGCTTGACAGAGAGCTAGTTTCCACGACTGGATCGGGATGCCGAACTCCGAGCCGCACTGGAATCAAAATCGTAAAAACAGTTACAATAGCAGACCCTAGCTGGTGGAAGGGAGCAGCAGTAATAGGATGAGATTAACCGACACACAAGCATGGGTAAAATATACGCACATTTGCTTGGCATGTAATCTGCATACGTCTCAGCTACACCCAACTCATCTTCTTCTTCTTCAGCCTCCTCACCATTGTCCTTTGCTCGCCCCTCTCCTTCTGCCTACAAACACGATTGTAAAAAGATTGTTGCCATATGCTAAACGCATTTGTGCACTGCCAAGACACGGCTACAAGCACTCCAACTGACTACACAAATGTAATCAAGAAGCATGGCATTGTTTGCTATGTAGCCTGACATAGCCTAAAGAGGAATAACCTGGTATCTACAATTGCATCTTCCCTAGGCTAGTGGATGGATGGCTATGGTGCTGCTTTGTTCATTCGTCAGTTCAAAATTGATCGATGCATATCCACAAAAAGATTGCCTAATTCCCAGCAATATAACCACCGGTGTCAATCATAGGATCGTACTCAAACTTTAAGGGCCACAGAAACAAAAGCTGTGCACAATTTGTAATAATATTCATAAAGCTCCCAAGAGTACACAAAATAGTAATACCAAACTGCTTATTCGGCATGATTGCCTGCAACAAATTGGGTATCATGCCACCAGCTGCTGAACTGTGTCGCGTGGAGTCGACATCCACAGCATTCGAACTTGCTTGCAAAGATAGCCAGCCGAGGCAGGTAGATTTGAACTGCTTCTTACTCATTGGCCGTCATTCCACAGATGCTCAATGCGAGTTAAATTGGCGATTGACTGGGCTAATCTACGACGATAAGACATGTCAAAAACCAAAATTTCTTACTCATTCCTTAGTATGATTAAGATCGGTGTCCTAAGGATTCACAAACTCATCTAAAATAAGACTGCTACCAGAAGGAAAATGTAAGAAACAAACCATGGAACACATTATGGTCCATAATGACAGGGAAATAATAGAGCAACCCAATGGCAAGGTCTGAAAAGAAGCACCAAACCATGATTCCACCACTACCATCTTCAACACTATACTGCAAATAGTATTTGCAGTTATCCTCTCCTTTTCTTCGGATGATGTGGAGTTTGTGCTTGGGTATACCCTAAGACCTGAAATATGCTCTTGCAAGTCCAATAGACCGAGCTATAGTCTTCAACTATCCAGTGGGGGGGGGGGAGGAGGCTCAAATCACTTTAGTCTGTCGGCTTTATGCCTTTTACCCCCTGAGATCCTTACTTCCAACTGCCGGAAGATGCTGGCACAGGCTAGTGGGTAAATCTAATTTTTTCCGGCCAACCTTCGTCCAAGTAATGACTTCCAGTATCTATGATATCTATGAGAACTGAGTCAGCTTGACAAGTAAATCTTCCGGCCATACATAGAAAAGCTAATCTCATACAGCCTTCACTCATCCAAGAAGACAGGTGGTCTGTCTGATGGTGATGCCAAGTTTTTTCTTGGGTCTTAGCCCAGGGGTAAGGTGCTTGCTCTTCACATCCTAGGTCGTGAGTTCGACCCTGCAGCAGATGATCCTTTATTGCTCACTGCAATCGAAGGTGATAGTGATTAAGGCTCTACTGTTGCTAGACAAAGGAGGCTGTTAAATCAGCTAACATTTTCTGCGATATGCTAGCAACATGCCTTTATCGAGCTCGTCGTGCTTGCTCGTCAATAATAATAATACACTTGATAAAGTGCTCTCAGAGAACCCAATCTCTCTCTAGGCGCTTTACATTTGCTGCAAAGGGAAATGCAATTGAATGGTGAGTAAAATCATGCTTAAAAAACAAACAAAATTAATAACATGGTTAGCAACATGCACAGGGTCAGCATGCAAATGTGGTTAGTGGCAGCATGCACAGTGTCAGCAAGCATAAGCACATCAAAGACGATCACAGGGACCCACTAAATGCTGTCCTAAATAGGTGTTTTTAAATTCTTGCTAAATGTGGTCAAGTCAGGGGATGTTCTGACGCAGGTCGGGAGGGAGTTACAGGCTTTGGGAGCATACGAACTACATGCACCGTCTCCAAAGAATTTGAGGTTTGTACGGGGTATTTGTATACTGTTGTATTCCGAAAAGCGGGTGGTACGATGCTTAGCCTGATGGGGGAGTGTATCTGAGAGATAGGCTGGAGCCAAAGAATGAAGTGACCTAAAAGTGAGTGACAAAACCTTGAAGTCAATCCGTTGCTTGACTGGTAGCCAGTGCAAGTCGCAAGAAGTGGAGTAATGTGGCAACTGCGACGCTCACGACAGACAAGCCTAACTGCGGAGTTTTGCACCAGCTGCAACCACCTGATCGCACATGCAGGTAGGCCACTAAGCAGTGAGTTGCAGAAGTCAAGATGGGATGTCACGAATGCATGGACCAACTTGGACGTGGTATCCTTATCTAAACAAGCCCCAATTTTAGCTATGTTATGAAGCTCCGACATAGTACGTTCATCTGCGTAAGTACACAGAAGAAATAGGTTGATGCCAATTTGATAACAGGCACGCACACCGTAGGAACTCTATCAGTTGTGCATTAATAAGTTCATAGTTATGTTCTATGATGCATTACAATTTAGGATTAAATTGGTTGATTTTTATCCATTTCTGCTATCGTGGTGCTCTTACAGCCATCTTGGTCAGAATACACATCAATGTAGGCTAACTAAACAAGCTTATGCTCCTTCCACGACTACACATACACAATGCTCCTCAAACGTTTTGGGTCATAGCTCGTTAGTCACATGTCAAGCAGCCACGGCTATGGCATGGCAAGTCGATGTATGGACTTACAAAGGGCACGACGTCAGCCGACAGGTCAAGCCATACGATTTCACTGAGCTACTTACTCTAGCTGCCATTGATTGCACAGTAGTTGATAGGCCTGTCACGGTGGCAGTACGTGGCAGCCCTGCTGTTCCACCATTGAAGTGACCACTGTTTCCTCCGTTGATAAAAGCCGGGCTACTGGCAGATGCATGCAGTCCTGCAAGCACCGAGCTGCCTCCCACGAACGTTGTCATTGGCCGCTGCTGAAGCTGCATTATCATGGGAGCAGACAACTGACCGAGTGATGTTGTGAGAAGAGAGCCACCATGACCAGTTGAAAGTACTTGCACATACGGACTTGATACTGAAGTAAAGGCACCCCCTGGCGCGAGTGCAGAGCCGGGTAAGGTAATGAGTCTTGGCTGCTGAGACACAGGTCGTGGCTGGAGTGTTGGATTTTGCTGTTGTATAAAGACCGTGGTCGTTGGTGCACTGGCATTGACACCGGTGCTAGGTAAGACAATTGGTGCCGTGGTCGGAATCGCATGAGACATTGATATACATTGCGACTGAATTCCTGTCACAGTGGGTACACTACGGTAAGAGGCTGGCACTGCTACCGATTGCCGATCCTGTAAATAGTAAAAAACAACTTGTAGCGCGTTACATTGCTGTGGTATAAGTAAAAACGAAAGAATAAAGAATTGTGCAATCATGAAGTACAAAAGCTACAACATGTCAGTTCAGACATTAATAATAATGATTCCATAATCGCAAAGTACTAAGGCATGTCAGTTCAGACATAAACAATGATTCGGTGTCAGCCAAACAATGCACACGATAAGAGAAGGACACAGCAAATTATTTTGACTGTGTGTACGACAGTGTGCATGACACAAGCAACTACTGAGCAATAACTTCAGCTCCAGCTAATCACACTTGACCCATTTGCCCACAGCTAACCATCAATGTTCAACGCTGGCCAACCATGAATGTTCAACTCTAGCAGGCACATTCCATTAGCACATTATCCACTAATTCAGCTACATTTACACTATTCGTCCTGTAACTGCACTCTGTTTATAACAAAGAAATCAATCGTTGGCCCATGTAAGCAGCTCTCACGGGGTAACATGGGTGTTATTCCTACCACTACAACATGACTATTATGTGTTGGTAATAGTGGTCCAATCAGAGGGCCTAGTCATTTACGAAGAGGAGCAAGTTTGTTTGATGCTGGGAGTAACCCGAGTCATCTGTGGCTACTAGCCTGTCTCTCAATGGGTAAGTCAGCCTGCAAACAGCTATGCTGTCCTTACATACCCTTGGATGCATATGGTAAGATCATTATGCAAAAAGCAGCAACATCATGGCAAAGCAGTCAGGAGGATCTCAGTAAGGATTACATGCGGTAAACAAGATGAAAACAATTTGTGATGTGCTTGTCACTAGCCGATGTCACTCAGCCATACCTAGTATTAAACCCTTCTAAGGCTTGTTCAGCAATTCCATTGCATCCTGCATCAACTATTGTCGCACTTGAGTGGCCACTAACTTCCTGACACTGAACGACGATAAGAGCAATCTAATTAATAGTGATGAGTAAGCCTAGCATCATCCTTGGGTTTGAATACTTCACCCTCAAGATTGGTTCACCCAGCACCATTCTAATGACCTCGGCCAATGTGAAATCCAAACCAACTTGCATTGGATGAGCACACTGCCTCTACTGCTGAGTCGGACTGCTCTCGGCTGAGAAAAATCACCAAACCTTTAGACAAGTGTATGTAAGCCAAACTAGTTCACGTGCTTGTGATACAGCATATAGATTATTGCAATTCTCTCTAATCAAAACCACTGGGCCTGTGCCCTTTATCAACTGTAACTAGTGCAAAACTCAGCAGCTCGGCTGGTCTGGCATTAAGTGTATGAACATAATGTTAGTTCTCTTATGGCGCTATACAAATAACCTCTTATTATTACCTGCTCGTGTAATTAGCTATAAGCACGGCAAGAGTTGACACACAAGTATAGTTACTGCTTTTAATTATCAGAAAATCTTCAATTTTTAATTAGCTGATAATTTGACGTTTCCAACAGCCAATAAAAAATTACCTCAAAAATAAACTCAACTGTTCATGTATACAGGCAGTCCCGACTTACAAAATAGATAGGGACTGGAAAATCTGTCGTAAGTAGAATTCTCGCAAGTCGAGAATGGTATGTGAGCCCTCAGTAGCCACAATGCATAGCTGTCAGTCATCGTTTCCTCCCTGACGTTTTCGGCATTGTCAAATCTACTGATCGATCGCACAGATTTTGAGTTTTCTTGGATACATTTTGATTTTCGCGTTACCGTGTCTTGAGTTCACATCTCCGAATTTTTGTAAGTCGAACCGTCTTAAGTCGGGGGCGGGGCTGACATATGTATAAGGTATATGTATATACAGAGCTGAACCTAAAATCTACCCACATCCTGGGGATCAAGATTTAACCTATTGGTATTTAGGCGTTTTATAGACTGCTGGACAACGAAATTTCACTGAAACACGGGGTTTTCGGCAATATTCGTAACTAATCTCCATGCTACCATATTGGTTTTCTTATCAGGTGCAAAAAAAGTGGAAGGACCCTGTTTAGGTGGACTATTTTTAGCATGCAACATCCCTTGTCAGCCTCAAGACAGGTCTGCATACTTCTGTGCATGTACAACATTGGACGCCTCAAACCTCAACCTTTCATGAAGCAGTTGCTAACACAGTAGCAGTGCATTTTCCAAGAGCACGGCAAATCCGAAAAATTCTTACTTCACCCTGTTCTGATCTTGCTTCTAAAACTACTCGCCGAAAACCGCACCTATTTCCAAACCACGTACACAATAAACAAGTTAATCTTGCACGTTTATGTTTAGTTTGCTTGCTGCACACAGCAACAAAGCTTTGTCAGGAAACCAAGCTGAGACCGGTTCCCCACACCTTAGGTTATACCGGCTTGCCGTTTGTCATCCTTTGTCTGGGAGCCTCTGGAGTCACCTGCTACACCAAGGGCCATCATCGAGCCAATGATTTCCGTGTGCCAGGAAGCAGCCTCCAGTGTCAGACAAAGGCAGCAGCAAACAAAGGCAATAGGACTCCAACGTCACAACCCCTGACAGGAATTTAAGTATGGCCCATTCAGGAGGACATGCATTTACAATTATTTTGCTTCCTTATCAATCCTAGCTTGTAGCAGTACGTTTTGGGCATTGATTTTGTAGAACAGCACCGTCTTTGCGATTTGTGATGATTCCGAGGGTGTGCAAAGCTTTCGAGTCAGCACTGTGTCTAGGGGAGTGTATATATGTGTGTGTGTATATGAGCACTGGGTCGTAAATAGAGTGGATATATATATATATATATATATATACATATATACATATATATATATATATATATATATATATAAATATTCATAAATTTATATATCTATATATATATATATATATATATATATATATATATATATATATATATATAATAGGTTAAACATTTCAAAATATCTCAGTATTTGGACGGTCCAGATTTGCTGGATTTTCTTCTTTTCTTAAGCCTCCCCCTTCCCGACTGGACTGGAGCTGGCTCTGTCTGCTAATTATTGAATGCCAGAGTTTGAATTGCCTTGATAGTTGGGCAACTTAAGGACAATATGCCCATGATAAGCGAAAAACCATTCGCGCTCCTTTAAAAATGGCCATTTTGCCGAGAATAGAGCCCCAAGAAACAACCCCTTCATCAGCTCATGCTGAAACCTTAAGGCTGCATGCAAACCGGAGCTGTACAGCACTCATTGAGAATTACTTATTTTGCGGGGAAAACCCATCAGTCATCCCAAAGGTCCTCGAACTGTCAAGCTTCATGAAGGGTAAAATCACGGCACTGTACGAAGCTGGAAACTCTCACCATATTTATATATATTTAGTCATAAAGTCATTACTGCTACTTTATCGATTCCGAAGAGTATGGTTTCGTACGTGAAGAAAATAGCCCTGAAAATGCAACACGGTCCGGCAAGCCCTGTGGTACCACTACATGGGAAAGCACCATCCTAAAGTTGGAAGCATTAAAGGACCGTTTTGCTTCGGCGAAAGCTCATGCTAAAAGTCTGAATGCATCGTCTGGGAAGCAAGTTTACAGTGACACGGTCAGAAGTGACACGGTCAGAAAGCAATTGTGCTGGTCTGCATTCTCGAGTTGCAAAGAGAAAACCTCTAATATCGGCAAAGAATAATAATAATAATAATACATTTGATATAACCCCCTCAGAGAACTCAATCTCTTTCTAGGCACTTTACATTTGAATAAAGAATATGGTAAGTCGTTTACAGTGGGCTAAAGCTCGAATCCACTGAACTGATGATTGGGGTAAAGTTGTTATATATATATATTATACATATACACACCTAGCAATAGTGCTCTGCTACTCTTACATACATTAACATACAGTACAGTATTGAGCTTAATACAAAAGCAAATTGCTAATCCCTTAAAAAACCTTCACCTGGACTACATTCTTGTTGGACTCGGTTAGCTCCTGCAAAGCTTGGGCAAACATATCCACCTCAGCAAAATCTGCAGCTGTATGGGCATCATGATTGCCATTTGCCTAGAACAGAAAACGAACATCAACTCACTTTCATGCAATGAAAGAATTTGCGGCTGCAATAATAAATGATGATACAACGTATACGTCCACTTAAGAAAACAACTGCAAACTCCCATGCTTACTGACCGCATGTGCTAAAAGCATATAGCTAAATCCACTTTAAAACTCGACTACTCTGTTCAGCAACAATTTCCATCCATGTAAAGTAGCTAACTTCCTTTGCTTATTTCACGTCAATATGGGCTTCGTTAGTTTGCCTTATAATGTGCTCTATTTGCCCAGGCACGTTTCAGCTACAGCAGTGGCCCTGCTCATATCAACACATGAAGCTAAAATGACTGCAATAAACCTTAACCAACAAGCCATTGAGAGCTTATTGATGATACCACTATTGCCAGCCAAGTCAGTCATGCACAGTGGGATAAGCTCTTGACATGGTAGCTTAAGGCACCCCCAGGCAAGCTCAGAATGGGCAAGTTAGTTATGTGACAGTTCATTGACAGCATGCGTGTCCCAACCACCAACCGTCGTACTGCCTTTGTGTACTGCTGAACTTTTTCATACCTACCTGTTAACAGCTCATACTGGACGGAGCGATGATCTGACGAAAAATTACCCAAGACCCTGCAGGTAGTCAACCTCCAACGTATCTATCTGGCCACACGACAGCATAATTCTTAGCTTATCAGCAGCAATAAATGGCACACCTCAAATCTGCCCATATAACAATATTCTAGCCTTCACAACTATGCCTAGCAGAACGTCATGCCTTGTAATAAAAGGATGAAAAGCCATGCACAGGGCACGGTAGAAATGTCTGTCTACTAATTTAGATTCTTTAATTCTGAAAAATTAAACATAGTTTATCTTGGTGCCTCAACAGAAAAAACTCAGCTGGTGTTTCCCTGCCGATGAAATTTCATAACTAAGGCCTTATGCTCGTGATATTTACGTCGATTTTGTTTCATGACTAATTGCAAGATCTTTTATTAACAAAAAGTAGATAAAATTAAAAAAGCAGAACTTACTACACAGCGAAATACAAAGACCTGGATCAGTCCTATAAGTAGCAGAGATATTTGGTCTCGGAATCACGAGCAGCACTGCAGAATAAATCGAAAAACCCATTAGCAGCTGACGTTTTCTGGCAAGAGGCCGTAGTGCATGAATCAATGTTATTACATTTATCGAATAATTACCTATGTCCACAAGCTGTACACAGCCTCGAAAACATCCTCACCGAATGGTAGCAGCTGCTGTGGCAGCTACCTCGTTTGGGTAGAGCATTTTTACGATGCCAGACATACTAAAGTTTCAGACAGCATGTGAAAATGTTTATTCCGAGCCCCAAAACCGACAGACCTGCTGTCGCTATGCATGTGCTTAGTGTGGCGTCATCCACGTGATTATTAATGACCTCTTTTACATGGCTAAGCATACAGGCCATAAACTTATGTGGTCTCTACTGTTACAACACATCCTAGTCTAAATTTTATTGAAAAGATCGACTACTGTTGTAGGCTGCACACCCTACTTCTGTCGCCTGTCGAGGTTGTCCGATTAACGTTCTAAGGCTTTGGATCAGGTTACTCGGCAGATCATTGCATCAGCACCATACCGGAACCGTCAGAAAAGTACACTGATCATGTTTCTGTTGGTCAAGACAGATTGCCTTCAAAGCTCAGATACTACTCTGCTTGGGGGTAGTTACATTCGGCATTAAGCTTACGACCCTAAGCATACTGTCAACCAATAAAGTACTTTTTGACGAGTCCGTGTAAGGAGCTGATGAAGTGGCCAAGCCAGTCTTCGGTATTTGCTCTTGCTTTACGCAAGACCCTCGCAAGCTAGTGGATTGCAAAACCAATACATATACCTTCTCACTTGGAGTACTAAGGGTAAGACTGGAGTCTGCAGGCTTGCATCACGATGTCACCATCGAGACCACAGAAAGAAGTTATGCTTATTACTTATAAAGTACCGCAAAAACTACTTTCAGGGTGGAATGCAACGGTGCGGGGACTCCAAGCGAGATTACAACACCAAACTGCATGAGGGAAAAGACGTCTTCCACCTACTGCGGTACTGCTGAAGTGCAAACGATATCGCGGAAGATAAATTAGCGCAGGCATATAATAACTGCACGAGCACAAGCCTACCGTTACATGCTGGGTATGGTCCTTGCTGGCGGCGACATCTCCTATTAAGTCCACCGATGTATCTAAACCCGACTCCGTCAAGGCGGCTGATAATAAGTCGAATCCCTATAAATCACACGAACGTTAAATGTTATCGCCTTTCAAACGTAGACCTCGAGTACCGACCACGGGGTTGTGCAGGCGCAACAGCATGAAACCATGCAGGTGCGAAGCATGTTAGGCCGCACGATGTACGCACAAATTTGAGGAAGCCCGTCACGGACGCGTAAGAGAACCCGCGACATATAAGACGTACCAAAAATGTCATAACTCAACCTGGCGCGCAGCGTGGGTCAAATGATAGCATACCTCTGATGCATTTGCCATTTAAATAGCCGAGCTCACGACCGCAGCAACACGACATCCGCCATGTTCGGATACAATAAGTATTGTGAGTGTAGGGGGCAACCATGCTCATTGCATTGCCGCTTATATTTATCTCAATCAAAATGCCATTCTGATGATTATAGTTATTTTTAATATAAAATATGATGGTTATTCCCAAACTTTTAACACAGCTGTACCTAGTTGAATCTTATGGCTGCGCCTACCGCAGGCCGCTGTCGCGGCATTGTCCGTTGGTTCTTGCGTGCTACCTCGATAAGCCTCGGTTGCCGTACAAAAGGAAGAGGGTAACATTTTGAGTTTTTCACTTCTAGCAGATTCCGTATGGAGTATGCTATCCTTCCTGCAGGGGCCCAATCCACTCAGCTTCCGTTAGTGATGCAATTTGTCTCGTGCGCGCCGCATTTTGAGGCGAGTTACTGCTACGGCTTGTTTCTCTTATCTCCTGCAGCTCATATTTATGAACCTAGGCAGGCGGACGGTTGAGTGCTAAATGGGCTTTCTTTTGTTTGACCGAGAAGTCCAATGCTCAACCGCCACCCACCTTAGAGCCAGCCAGTCGTCATCTCATCTGAGCAGCAGGTTGCCCTGATAGCAACATGCCAGTGACGCTTTTTTGCGGTTGCGTCGGCCCACCATTGGGAGCTCACCCACCATTGGGACCTCACTGTCTTGACCTTAGAAGCACTCTGATGACCTGTGCTCCCTGTTCAAAAAGGTCTATCGGTTTATTTGCCACAGCTTGTTGTTTCCTCGATGAGATGGGCCGTTTTCTATCGAATGTAAGTTCGTTTGAACTTGTAGTCGCGCCGGTTTATCTACTGGCTGCATGTGGTGCAATTTGCTAATGGGGCGATACAAACCATTTTGTATCGAACGCTGGGCATTCAAACTGCCAGATGCACTTGTTTGTACTTAATTGCCGTATTTGCCCAGGCCATGCAGAACTCAAGACCCCTTCCCAACGCTCAATCGGTTGATCTGCCAGACTTGCTCTCAATTTGGTTTCACATCGAATGCTTCGTCACGCGTTTTCTGAGGGAGTTTATGCCACCGATTCTAATGGTGGCTCATTCCCATCCAGCCTACCAACGTAGAGGTCGAGTTTCCACGGCTGACCTTTTATATTTAGTGTTTTTGGTGGGTACGAATGTGCTTGCATTTCGATCAGTCATGCATTTTACTGTCGGATAATTGAGGGGGCGATTGCATCCAAACTTTTGTGGTTACTGCTGCCAAGTTAGGGTTTTTTGTAAGCCAGCCCAACTACTTCATCTTCTTTTGCTTCCAACCACTTTATCTCCTTCTGTACAAAGTCAATTTGATCATTGTGCTCTGTATTGTGTTTTTGTTCGTTGAAGGTTGTGTGTGTTTGTGTGTGCGTGCTGGCTCAAGTATGCACGCATGCATCAATTCGTATGTGCGTTTGCTCGCCTGTGTGTATACGTAGAATAAATAGTCTGATCACGAATCGCCTTCATTTTCTGAGTGAACAGCAGTAATCAAAATAGTTATTTCTAAGGATAGAATTGGATAAAAACATACGGTCGTGTCCATGTCACCAGTTTAGACATAGAGGTATTAGGGCAGTTATCATGAATAGCTTCTTATAAGTGAGTATTAGTGAAATGTGAGAACAGCCATGTGTTTTTGTGCAATACTATCTGCAGAAATCAGAGTACTTATACCAATCCTGCAATGCCGACTCCGAAAGTGATTCTTTGTTGGGTTATTTCTACCTAATATTTTTCGCGACATTGCAGTTCGGGTGTGTGCCTGCATATGTATGGGGGCAGCACGTATCTGTGTAGGAATGCCATCACTAGTGCCACACTGTCGTCTATAGTACCGAGAGTTTATCTTCCTTTAATTTTGTGGTTTGACAATTAGTTAGCACTGTTTACTATCTGATTGCAGACCATGTGTTGGCACTTGATATCAGCCTATGGTTCCGTTGCCTCCATGTCTTTCTCATGCGGCTGAATAAGGAATGCCTGCTCGTTCTTTGCCTAAGGATTCCACTATGTGCCCTACCACCATACTTAAAGCCTTGCACTGCCTAGCTGCTTGTTCGGTTTTCGGCCGGTGCAGCTGCACTCTTATCCATGCTCTGGCGTGTGTCCACGTGTAGGCCAAATGCCACGGGCCAAGACTAGTGACAGCAAGTCGGCTGTTCAACCAAGAGCAGCTAGCAATACCAAGATTGTAGACTACTACTACCCGACCTCCCCAAAGGATGGTTCGGCAACCACGAATGGCAGCCACTGTACTGAAGAAGCATCAGGTATTGTGCATCACGCCAGAGTCTTAATACCCTCCGTGCATCGGTTGGGTGGCATTCGGTTATAAGGACTACACAACTTAACAGGGAATGTCAAGAAAATACTTATAAAATTTGTCCGACAATCGAATATGTGTTTAGGGTACCTTTCGAAAGACAAATATGTTAGAACTGGGATCGGAAGTTCTGCCGACTTCCACATGAAAGAAAAAAATTATGCAAACCACGTCTAACCCGGATGTAAACCCAAAGCAAAAATACTAGAAATAAAAAAATTACCGATCTCTGCATCATATGCGACTTGTATCCCAACTTGTCGAACCTTGGTAGATCGGGATACATGCTTATAGTGTATTGAGGTACATTCTTGTGACTTTTATACAGCTTCATTTCCAGGGTAAGTTGGTGCCTTGTAAATTCTGGATATATATGGGCTGGATATATATGGGCTCATCAGCTCCACAGTCAAATC
This sequence comes from Cristatella mucedo, assembly GCA_009760855.2. Lineage (NCBI taxonomy): Eukaryota > Metazoa > Bryozoa > Phylactolaemata > Cristatellidae > Cristatella > Cristatella mucedo. The sequence continues at coordinate 155,209 of WPIO01000221.1, read as the reverse complement.
TGCCTACTTTCAGCTACATGAGGTTGCTCAAATTCGGGCTTGTTTAGATAAGGATACCACTAAGTCTAAGTTGGTCCATGCAATCGTGACATCCCGTCTCGACTTCTGCAACTCACTGCTTACTGGCCTACCGGCATGTGCGATCAGGCCACTGCAGCTGTTGCAAAAACCCCACTGCTAGGCTTGTCTGTTGTGAGCGTCGCAGTTGCCACATAACACCACTTCTCGCCGACCTGCACTGGCTACCACTCAAGCAAGGGATTGACTTCAAGGTTTTGTCGCTCACTTTTAGGTCACTTCATTCTTTGGCTCCAGCCTATCTCCCAGATCTACTCCCCCACCAGGCCAGGCATCGTACCATCCGCTTTTCGGAATCCAACAGTCTACCAATACCTCGTACAATCCTCAAATCCTTTGGAGACCGTGCATTTAGTTTGTATGCTCCCAAAGCCTGGAGCTCCCTCTCGACCTGCGTCAGAACGCACGTACCATCCGCTTTTCGGAATCCAACAGTCTACCAATACCTCGTACAATCCTCAAATCCTTTGGAGACCGTGCATTTAGTTTGTATGCTCCCAAAGCCTGGAGCTCCCTCTCGACCTGCGTCAGAACATCCCCTGACCTGACCACATTTAAAAGGAACCTAAAAACACACCTATTTAGGACAGCATTTAGTGGGTCCCTGTGATTCGTCCTTGATGTGCTTATGCGTGCTGACACTGTGCATGCTGCCACTAACCACATTTGCATGCTGACCTTGTGCATGTCACCCCTAACCATGTTATTCATTTCGTTTGTTTATCAAGCATGATATTACTCACCATTCAATTGCATTTCCCTTTGCAGCAAATGTAAAGCACCTAGAAAGAGATTGAGTTCTATGAGGGCGCTTTATCAAGTGCATTATTATTATTATTATATACTTTGCTCTATATGTCCACGATTACTGAAAATAAAGCTCCAGGACGTTTGATGACATATACATCAAAACTCATCCAGCCGAAATCAGAAATATTTCTTGCTTAGTTTAAAAAAGCAGAGCTGAACTCGCATTTCAAACTCCACTCAGATACGTGAAGTATTAGCCGAGTTATGGAATTTACAAGGCATGTAGAAGCAGATGGGCCAGTATTACGAACCTGTTGATCAACTTATTGCTCACGAGTCTGTTCTTCGGCCGGCATTTAAGTAGCAACATTGCCACCTGCTAACCACTGCTGCTGCTTCAAAGCAGCAGCAGTTTTAGGGCCATTCATCTGTCAACCTTCACTGGATGATTAGGTCAGCTACGCAGTCAAGTCCACCTACCTTTAGCTTTGCACCATTGCAAAATTCGGGCCTGCTTTGATAAGGAAACCAGCAAAGCTGGTCCATGAATTTGTGACATCCAATCGGCACTTGTTTAAAAGCTTGATGTACACTAGCGAAAGTTTGGATACGAGACACCTGGAGATTTTAGGCTATGCCATCAGTTGTTAACTGGAAAGGGTTGGGTGGGGTGTCGGTGGCCTACGGGATGGATTAGAATCTTGTGTTGCAGGTTCAGGAATTAGTGGTCTTCAACTTATTGGTGCTCAACTTCGTCGTGGTAGATTGAAGACTACAGAGGCAGCTGACCAGTTATGAACAGAGCTAAAAAGCAACACGAAAGCTATCCTTATAGATGTTTTACTTTCGTAGGGCCATCTCTGAGACTGCAAGAAGGCAAAATATTGGAATTTATTGCTAAGGAAATGTGTTTTAGAACGTGCTGCAAGCTGTAGCTAAAGAAACTAGTATTTTACATTTTCCAGTGACTTAATACCTTTTGCTTGCCCTTCTTTGCACCATTTTTCACTATCGATTCTTTCACTATCACAGCAGTGATTATTGGTTCCTTTCATGTGGAAAGCAGCATGTGCATATCCATGGATGGCTACTATGACATTTCTGTTTGCCATCGATCAATAAGCTTTACGGCCCCTTCACTTCCAAGATCTCTTTTGTTGCCAGGTTAAGGTGGGTGTACCCACCACAGCCCAACAATCTATTTCCGACTCCCATCTGTTAGGACAGTGTAGACAAGGCTGGTTCAATGCTGGTTTAATCTCCTGACGTGTATGTCAGCTCCCAATTTTCACCGATGTAGATGCAGCTTTATCACTACCCCCAAGTCTTTCTGCATTTGCAGTAACACGATTACAGTGGATGCAAAGCTCTGAAGCTAGCTTATCTGTCATGAACGTCACAGTCGCCACATTACACCTCTTCTCACTGACCTGCTCTGGTTCCCCATCAACCAGCTTGTTTCTGTTTCTCACTTTATGTTCCCTATATTCTCTAGTTCCAGAGTATGTTTCTAAAATACTACCTAATCACACTCGGCATTGCACTGCCCTATCTTCTGACTCAGCTCATTTAGCTTTCTCTCTAACCAACCTCAAACCGTTTGGAGACCGTCCTTTAGTTTGTATGCTCCCAAAGCCTGATAATCACTCCTGACTGGCATCACATACCCTTACTTGACATGTTAAAAGAAGCTGAAAACCCACCTGTTCCTGGCAGTATTATCTAGGTTCATGTGGATTGCCCTTTGTAATAATAATAATAATAATACTTGATAAAGCACCCTCAGAGAACTTACTATGTGCTTTACATTGCACGCTTGTGTGTGCTGACACTGCGCATGTTATTACTAACCGATTGCCATACTTCCTTTGCAGCATTTGTAAAGTGTCCAGAAAGAGATTTGTCTCTTATTGCACCATTCAATTATTCTGGTATTAGTATTGGGATGTAACAGCACACCTAGATTATGGGCAGCCGTTACTAGAATGATGCTAGATGTACCAATTTTGAGAGTGGCGTCTTCCGACTTGACATTTACACTTGGCTTGCTCATAGCTATTAGATTGGTCACATCATCGTTAAGCTTCTGGAAGTTGGTGGCCAACCTAGTGCAAATGCCGTTGATGCAGGCTGCAAGGGAAATTAAGTCGAGTCGGATACTTAGCAAGAAAATTTTGAAGGGCATGTGATTATCTACACCTTTTTCCACGGGATCCATACCGTCACTACCACTAGTCCTACCAGTGTTCTTCCTAACATTCTTCAGTATGCTGAACCGAATTTGGTCATGCTATCGGTCTGGCAATACAAGTCCGAAAGAGGTGAGGGTTGCAGGGGGCCTGTTGCGAGGTAACTTATGTTAACAGGCGCTAGCATGCACGGTGGCAGTGTCCCCTGCACAGGTCTACACGTGCCTGCTGCCCCGTCCATTGCAGCCTCTTGGCTCCCTATGCCAAGAAAATCCCCTTCTTCCACCTGATTGTGGTATTTGAAATGGCATCTAGAAGTGATTCGTTCAGCCTTTCATCACACCTAGTTAGTGGCCTTCAGTATCCCTACCTTTTAAATTGTGGTTAAGTTAATCAACAGTGGTCGAGACAGACCAGGCTCACTTGGGGTTTTGTGATTCAAATCTTTCAGCAGACTACCTATCCGGCTCTGAATTTTCTAACTTTCCTAGTGCACTCTTGACGAGCACGTGCTATGACAGCCGACTCACACAAATGCTAATCACGGACACATGCATTACAGTCAAATCCACAAGGTCTCGAGGCCATGCATTGAGAACAAAGCGCGCGAAGTAACTAGTAGTACTTGCTGGCAATGACCCACGCGTATCGTTGCCTTCCTGCAATATGGCACCAACAATATCCCAGCATTTATAATCGGGCTCTTACAACGGCAACAGTGCGCTCCCTTACCTTGATGTGCCACATGGTATCCACGTGAAGTGCCACTCGTAGAGCAGCTACTCTCGACCCGCTTGGACGCAGACTATTTGTGTTAGGAAAACCGTAGCTATATCCTGGTAGGAGATTATTAAAATCGTTGTGATTATACTGTGCTTGCGGTTAGTTGATAATTTAATTATTAAATGCTCAGACCGCTAATATCGGTGCAGGAGCAGTCATAATCCAAAACTAGCTAGTGCCAGGGTCGGTTACTTAGTGTGGGGCTTTTATTGTGCATGGGGTGTTGCCGAGCAACAGGAGCTGCTGGCTTGTTTTTAAATGAAAATAGCTAACTTAATCCCTGAAAAGCACTTTCTCTCACACCTGGAGGATTATACTGCAGCAGTGGTAGCTCCAGCTTGACCTGCAGTGTGGCGAGCCTCTCCTGCACAAAGATTAAGTATAAGTGCATTTTCGCTATTGGAAAGTAGGGATTGCTTTGCTTCAGTTAATAATTCTGAAGATCAGTCCTGCTGCCCTCTCAAATGACCAGCTGTAGAGGTCAAACGGTGCTTATTAGAAGCTTTGCTCAGTAGTCCAATCTAGCTACCAGCACTGGGTGGGCATGGTGTACTCCTCGGCTAGCTAGCCGTAGTCCCCCCTTCTGACCTCTAATTGTGGGTAATGGAATGTAGGGGTGTTGTAGAGGAAGCTATCATCTGAATGCGATGTGACGTTCAAACAGTTTGCTCAGCTTTTAGGGATTGGCCCCAAGACTTAAATGTTTGTGTTGGATTTGGTGTGTGTGTGTGTGTGTGCGCGTGCATGTGTCCATGCTTGTATATTCTCACATCTCTGACTTAATGCTGGTGGAATTGTGGTTTACCTCCTTCCGAGAATGAGGGTGAGCATGCTTACAGCTCAGCTAGTTCAGTGTGGTGACTCAGTGCATGCAGCAGCAGCTCGTACCGACACTCAGCAAGGAAGCCGATGCAGCTGCCGTGGCAGCCTGTGAGGCAGAGAGCAGCTGCACGAACAGATGGAGGAAACAGCAGTTGTTTGGTGGGAGGGAGCTGGCAGTGTAAGCACCTACTTTGCTGCTGTTGGCTGAGCCAGCTGCTTGTACTGTTTGCCACAATTCTTACATCTGTCTCATGGAGGCTCTTTATTGTCGGTGTTTTGTTATCAGTAACCATTCTCGAGTGTCACTTCGACATTGTGCGGTCTAGCTCGGCACTTGGGTAGTATGCAGTCGGCCTGTGTCTGCAGTCGACCTGTCCTGCACACTTCACTTCACACTCACCTAGCCATCTTCGGATGCATACTCTTATTTGCTTAGCCGTTGATATTATATCTAGCTTGGCCATCGATATTATATCTAGCTTCTTTGTCTTGAAGTCGGCTAGTGCCTGTGGATGCCTACAACGGTGGCATTAAATCATCCATTCCCTAGTTATGATAGTAATAAGAATAGAAATAAAACTTTTGCATAAAAAGGTTAGCCGATTCAGCAGCCTCATTTATGTAACGGCAGAAGAGCCATGTCGGCTATTACCACCGCTTGCAATGGGCAATAAAAGATCGCCCACTGAAGACCCACAAGCATAGCACCTAGAGAGAACCTAGTCTCTTTATAGGCACTTTGTATATGCTGAAAAGGAAGCATATTAATTGGTTAGTCGTAGCATTCATGTAATTGGACAACAGGCTGTGTTGAACAGATTAATGTTTAGCTTCTTTTTGAATGTTGTTACATCAGACTGACGTGATGTCAAATGGCAGTTAGTTCCACACTTTTGGAGCATTTGAGCTGAAGGCACGGTCTCCATGGGATTGGAAGTTTTGCTTTTAAAGAGATAGTATGGTCGAGCATTTTTGGATTTTGCATCCGTGCTGACACTGTTCTTATAGAAGCTAGACTTGTCCTTGGCTAGGATGGATTGATAGGACTTACAATAATCATTGTATGCTAGTCGATGGAAAGTCAGTCTTGATAATGTATATGCTTTTTCAAGCTTGCTTAGTATAACCAGCCAGTTTACCATCAGTAAACCGTGGCCTATCTTGGTTTGAGGGGACATTTTGCTTAGTCAGATGTGCAAACTCATCCAGAACACAGGTAAGCCAAGCATGTGGTAGCATTTCACCAAGCTGGATAGGTCAGTTGGAGGGTAAAGCAGAAGTGGCAAGGAAGATGTTTTTACTGGCAGCTTGACTGTCGTCGATGTTCTTCAGGTTTTGCCATTCGAAGACTTCGAAGATTCGAGTTGTTGATTGCCGAAGGGGAAACGTGCTGCAGAGAGAGCCGCATGTTGTCGGATGTGCAGGAATTGGTAATAGTAGAAGTGGACAGTGTACAATCGAGAGAGAACATCTTATCAATAGTATGTCCTTTGATGTGAGTGCTGATGTGATCACACGAGCCGCAAGAGAAAATGAATTAGCCAGGGAGTAGAATTCAGCACATAGAGGGTCACTTAATTTAGCACATAGAGGACAACTACTCTCCTGCTGCCGACCATGGCTCATCCTTTTCAGCAGTCCTGAGCTGCTACTTCCATGCTACTCACTACCTCAACTGCTCTCCTGACTCTGCTATGCTTCCCACTTTCTCTTAATTGCTTGAGATGAAGTCTGTTGGTTGCCGAATGTGTACCGAAAGCCGCCTAGGCTGTGAGTGTGCTATACAAAGCTCTCCTGCGCAACATCCACTAAGTCTTGATGGCTTTGTGGTGTTACAGACAGAGATACATTACACTTACAATGTCGAAATGACTGGTGAAATCATCTAATTATAAGGATAGCACGGAAAGACATAACGAACTTGGCACATGGAGCAACAGCCAACTATTGCCCCATGTGCCAAGACTTGTTCTGTATCTGATTTTTTTTAATATAATTTCGGTTCTAAGTATCGGGTATATTGATTATGGTGTATCAATCTCAGGCTTTATATCTTGTAATGCTACCTGCTTTATAACGCCTGTGCTGTGTATTTACTTGCACTAGATACAACCGCAGACAGGCACGGCCAACGACAGAGCCCAACAATGGCGAGTTCGTTTGCACTGGCAACAACAGCCCGAACGACGACTGCTAATTTTCTGCATTAGCAGGGCATTATATACAGGCGGCATACTCTGTGACGTCACAATCTCACCGTGACGTCACAGTACCACAAAACTTTTTCACACAAAACACCTTTTGATTTTGTGAGAATGTCGACGGTTAATGGCAGGAAGCTGAAGAGAAGTATGGGCAGAATTGGTGGCGATTGCGTTCGGCGATTTGTCTGCAAAGCTGCCTGTAGTGTATGCTGCTTCTGCGATTCGTTAGCTGCTCAACTCGGCACTCGGTTCTGCGAGTGTTTGTCTGGTCTACGGCTCTGGAGCTCTAACATCACTAGCAGCACATTGTGCAAAAGACTTGGTCCGAAGCGGAGCCCATTACACATCAACCCAAAATTAAATTTGCCTTGTTTTGTAACGCCCAGTCACTGATTCTTTTATCAATTAGTCCATTCTTATAGAGGGAGTGTTGTTTTGTTTTTCTTTACTCAGGCACCTGGTCGACCATTGCTGTAAGTTGCCATGAAGTTGCCGGCAATATGATTCGACATCCGTGTCAAAAAGGTGTGGGTGGCTGCAGCAGCTGTTTTCTTTTGGTGGGCTTTGAGAGCAATGGAGATGCAGCTGCTTCAGTAGCCCAGCCTGCCAGCAATGAACACCTTGTTAGAAGCATCATTATAGTGTCGCCACCCGATGGCTACATGGCTCGCTTATGCTGGCTCTTGACCCTGTGGGAGGGCTGGATTCTATTGCTAATACTGCCTATAGATCTTAAGCATCGATCAAAGCAACGATCCTTGGCTCCGTTGTGGTGCAAGGGGCAATAATGACTGACCTTTGCCGGTGTGTCTGGATGCTACCACAACGTCTGCTGTGCTTTGCTAATCCTCACCTGCACATCAGCTTGTTCGTGCCACGGCTTGCAGTCGAGAAAGGTCAGTGACATCGGTACTGTCACGTAGTCGCGCTTGCTCTTCTGTGTAGGAGGCCCGTGGCTGAGCAAAGTCGCATCGTCTCCTGACGGCGGAGCTGCACCACTCAGGACTGGCACAAAGGCGAAAAAGCAGCGGCCTCTTGTCCTCGCTAGCACACCTCCGTCAGAGCCAGCGGAGAAGGTGCCAGCGAACGGCGCATGCGGCGGCGAACTGGAAGCCGGCGATGCGCCAGCCGGCGGCAGGTGCGAGTATGTTGCCAATGGCTATCGCACAGCGGCCGTAGCTGTCAAGAGCGAGCCGGAAGCGAGCCCGTCGCCAGCAGCCTCTGCCGGTACCGCGGCCGAGCTCCCAGACACGAAGCATGCTGCTGCACTGTCCTGTGCTGAACCATCGGCGGCAGAGCAACCGTGGATGACGGTCAAGGGGAGGAAGACCAAGAAAAGTGGTCGAGCGAAGTCTTCCGAGTAAGCTGTTTTCGTCGTCGTGCTCTGCAGGCTGACGTTGTTCAAATCTTCTAGCCTCGCACTGGCTGCTCTGGCTCCCTCGTTAGAGCACCCATTGTTGCGTAGTTTGCATTGGTGCTCACTAAGGCAGGCACCGGTTTGCAGCTGAGCAGCCCCGTGCTTATTGCCATTCCTCGTGGCTTGTTTGTTGGCAGGCGTGAGCCGGTCAAGTAGCCAACAGGTGCAACACTGCCAGCGGTGGCACATGACATCGCTAGCCGTGCTGGCATCTTTTGCGACTAGCAGCAGCCATTGATCTTAACTCGCATGTATCCCCCACGCCACGCCTGCTGCTGCTGTTGCTGCTGAATCACCGAGCCTATCAGTAGCTGCTGCAACTGCTGGTCGGTGTCCCAACCCTCCATTTGACTGCCTTGGTACGTCGGGACCGACCAATGAGGCGGGTTTATTGACCTGGCCTGGCTGGCCAAGTGATAGCAGCTTCATCCAGTTGCTCGTCGCTCAGCCACTGTCGGCTGTCAGCGGCGCCACTGGAAGAGGTTGAACGGTTCGCTAAGGCTGCCTGGTAGGCATGCGTCTGCCCAATGGTTTGGTGGGGCATCCGCCATCTAGTAAAAGGCCGCCAAGTTGCTGTTGACATACCGTGTAAAGTCAGTGTACAGTTCGGAGTTCGAATGAGCATAATAGCATATGTTATATACAGTTGTGTCAAGTTTCAGTTTGCCTCGAAAAACCTGCAGACATTGTCGAACCTGAGCATACTTTGCATATTATAATATTACTCTCCTTAGAATTTTCACTTGTCCTGCCTTGGCACAGCTGCCACGGACATTAACTGACGAAGCTTTGCCATCAACAAGGCCACCAGTTCACTCTGTGTGAGTGTACCTGTGTGAATCTCCAGCTGTGGCTCCACACAGCCACGACTAAGTAGATGTTATCTTGGACTAAGCAGCTTTCGGTGTGCAATTGGTGGCCAATAACCCTTATCTGTCATGCAACTAAGGAAAGTGAGAAGCTCAGCCGACTTAGGATGACAATTGATCAAGTAGAGTACATGGAATCTATGCTGCAGGCTGGCTAGAAACATAGTGCCAAGATCGGCAGCACGAGTCGAGATATTCGTGCATAAGAATGGCTCGAGCTAGTGCCATAATGATCTGTAGATCGCATGCATCTTTTATCAACAGTCTTATAGCAGAAGTAAGGATGGCAAACGTATCGTCTGAATAGAACCAGGAATAGGCAGGAGTAGGCTAGTGCAATGTTAGCAGTCCATCGATAAGGAATACACCTAGCCTTTCGCACGTCATTGGTCAGAAGGAGAAATTTTGCCTGTATCTGCAGTTCGATCCAGAGCCACTGCAGTTCGTTTAACCAAGGGGAGCCGTGGTAGAATTTGTTGGATCCTAGTCGAGCATCGATAATGACGACCAATTGTAAAGGTCTGACTGCATTTTTTGGCAGCCCTCCTGAAAGAGACAGTGGCAGGAGTCCAACCTGCTAGTTCCTGCTAGTTTATTCAGGAGGAGACCGGCGAGACAGCACACCAGGATATCACATTTTTAACCGGCTGCTCCGCTGTGTTTGTGAATGCATGACAGACAGATGGGGCTGTTCTTATCTTAGCAAAGCTCATTCTGCTTGCTATCTTCTGTCTTGAATTGGTGCGTGCCGTGCCTGCTTATGTCTATCCCTCCTAGTAGAAGCCCATGGTCTCCCAAACGAGGGCTGGTTCTTCAGCGTCCCTAGCACAAACATTTCCCGAATGTTATATCGGGCAGCTTTCTCACTTATTCCCAGCTTCCGAGCGATCTCTTGGTTGCCAACCTTCTCAAGATGGTAAGACCATAGCTGGCCCTTCAGTAAGGCTTTGTGTCTGTAACACAGCTGAGCAGCCAGTGAAGAATTTGCCATGGCTGCTAGTAGTGCACTCACGTGTTGATACGGTCTGCCGGCTGTGGCCACGGTCACCGGGCGTCTACCCAACTTCCCGTATGTGCTAGCGCAACAAGATTATGTTGCGCCTTCTATTAGACGAATACAATCTGCAATTGCTACACGTTGGGTGTTGGCCATATTTAAAGTTACAACCACAATTCAAATTTTCTCTACTAGTATTTGTTAGTATAGTATATGTTTCTGTCATGATTATCGTGTGCTGTGCCCCTGAGTGAGCAGAGTAATATTTCCCAACCAGCCACCGAAATCCGGAACCACAACCGGCCATTGGTATTGGAGTTATAAGGTTATCTGAAGTACCTCTAAAATATGGAGTACCTCAGGGCTCTGTGCTAGGTCCGGTCCTTTTCACCGTTTATACTCTCCCTCTCGCTGATGTGATTGCCAAGCACAATCTAGGCTTTCACTTCTATGCGGATGACACTCAGTTGTACCTTTGCTTTGATCCCTCCCAGCCTTCGAGCACCTCAAATTCTCTCAACTCACTTGCTGCATGCATTGATGACATCCGATCATGGATGGCAGCAAATTTTCTAAAACTAAACGATGATAAAACTAACTTACTAGTTATGGGCAAACCTAGTGTTATTCAGAAATTGGAAAGGCTGACTTTCAAAATTGGCTCTGCCAGCATATCTCCAGTTGCATCAGCTCGAAATCTAGGTGTCATATTCCAAAGCGACCTCTCGTTAGACGACCACATCAGCTCCACAGTCAAATCAGCCTATTTTCAGCTTCATAACATTGCTAAAATTAGGGCTTGTTTAGATAAGGATACCACGTCCAAGTTTGTCCATGCATTCGTGACATCTCGTCTCGACTTCTGCAACTCACTGCTTACTGGCCTACCAGCATGTGCGATCAGGCGATTGCAGCTGGTGCAAAACTCTGCAGCTAGGCTTGTCTGTCGTGAGCGTCGCAGTTGCCACATTACTCCACTTCTCGCCGACCTGCACTGGTTACCAGTCAAGCAACGGATTGACTTCAAGGTTTTGTCGCTCACTTTTAGGTCTCTTCATTCTATGGCTCCAGCCTATCTTTCAGATATACTACCCCATCAGGCAAAGCATCGTACCACTCGCTTTTCGGAATCCAACAGTCTAGAAATACCTCGTACAAACCTTAAATCCTTTGGAGACCGTGCATTTAGCTCGTATGCTCCCACAGCCTGGAACTCCCTCCCGACCTGCATCAGAACATCCCCTGACCTGACCACATTTAAAAGAAACTTAAAAACATACCTATTTAGGACAGCATTTAGTGGGTCCTTGTGATTCGTCCTCGATGTGCTTATGCGTGCTGACACTGTTCATGCTGCCACTAACCACATTTGCATGCTGACCCAGTGCATGTAACCCCTAACCATGTTATTCATTTTGTTTGTTTTTCAAGCATGATTTTACTTACTATTCTATTGCGTATCACTTTGCAGCAAATGTAAAGCGCCTAGAAAGAGATTAAGTTCTCTGAGGGCGCTTTATCAAGTGCAATATTATAAGGTTGATAAGGAAGGTATCAACTGATACGCCCGCCTACTTCCTCGTTTCCCGGGTTCAGCTCTCAGTAGTCCTCCCGAAGAAAAAGTTACAGACCAAAACACTGCTTCTGGATAGCCAAGGAATGAAAACCTATTCGTTAGTATTTACCATCAATTTACAGTAGTTCTAACAGCTATAGGCTGAGATACATCGACCCTACTCACAGCAGGCCAAGTGCGGCCAACTTATGGCTTCTAGTGTGTGTGTGTGTGTGTGTGTGTGTGTGTGTGTGTGTGTGTGTGCGTGTGCGCGTGCGTGCGTATCTTCTTACGCAACGGCAACTACTCTCCTATTGCCGACTATGGCTCATCCTTTTCAGCGGTTCTTAGCTGCTACTTCCATGCTACTCACTACCTCAACTGCTCTCCTGACTCTGCTATGCTTCCCACTTTCTCTTTGTTGCGTGGACGAAGTCTGTTGGCTACCGAATGCTTACCGAAAGCCGCTTTGGCTGTGAGTGTGCTATCCAAAACTCTCCGGCGTAACACCCACACGGTCTTTATGACTTTGTGGAGTTACAGACGGAGATACATTACATTACATCTTAATGGTTTTAGCCTGGGACATTCCAACTTGAACCAAATAGGCTGTGAGCTAGTGCCAGCTATCAAAGAAGCAAAGAGAACTTTATAAATCTTGTGAGCAGGCCCCCCACTGCACGGAGAGTGTATGTTCAGCAAAGTAGATATCTGTGGGCATTCTTTTTGGCTACTCACTCGACTTGATTGCTTTGTGCTTGTTCGTAAGCCACTTGCAGAAAAATAAGATTTACAGCTGGTGGTCATCTAAAGAATAGCCGATGACAGGTTGTGGTCCCTGTGGTGTGCAGTGTAAAATTGTTCCCCTATAATTATTGCATTTATCCCGAAAACATCCGCTGAAATAAGAACTGGATTGCTGTTAAAACTTGTTACTAGTATTCAAATGTTGCTTGTGTGTACTGTTGACAAGCTATTTATGCCTTGCCTTGATAACGTCTGCAGCACACGTGGTTTACCGAACCGTCTGGTCACTGACTTCTTCCCCGTTCGGCGAAGTGATAGAACAACTGCAAAGCAGCAGAAGGTAATGCTGGGTATGAAAGCTTTGTTCTAAGATCACAGGAGGCTTTGTGGCTATTCACATTTATTTATGTGGTTATTGTCTGATGGGCCCGTGGCCTTAATTAAGTTGTACTTGCTTGCATTCTTCAGGCCTGCAGATCGCACATCTGACATCATTCAACAAGCTTGTTGTTGCTTTAACGCAGCGGTTCTCAACCTTTGGGCCGTTCGACCCCTTTGGCGGTCGAGCGACCCTTTCACAGGGTTGCCTTTGACCATCGGAAAACACGCATTGCCACATTTTGCACACAGTAATTTTATGGTTGGGGGTCTCCACAATATGAAGAGCTGTATTAAAGGGTTGCGGCATTAAAAAGTTTGAGAACCACTGCTTGAGCGTCTTTCAATCGATAGAGTAGTCGTCGGCTGCTCACTGCATTGCTCTTGGGTCAGGCTAATCGCCTCTGACCTTTTTCTTTTGGCTAACTGGTGAAGTGCCCGTACGGGATTTTTTCTCTTTTGCCATCTTGCCCGATCTTCTTACCAGAAGGATTACGTGGTTGCTTGGTTGTCTTGAATTACTCCTAAAGTATCTTCATTTTTGTGTTCTTGATTCGGTGGTCAGGTTCTATAAGTTGCACAACTCTAAAGCTCTAGCATTATATAGATGGCTTTGCTCAACGTTAACCTCTATCCTGGTTTGAGCGCAAACTGAAGGTTTGTCGATTGTGCTAACTACTGATAAGCTTCATGTGTCCCTGACAAAATCGCTCACGAACCTAAAGATTTAGCACATCCAAATTTTGGAGCTCAAAACTATTGTTTTAGTGACTAGGAGAAAAACGTCATTGACCTTGAACTGCTTCAATCACTAACTGCATGCACCTTTGACATTCAACGTGAGTTTTGACATGTACCTCTAGCTTGCTGTTAGTCAAGCATTAAGTAGATGAGACTGGCGGGTATTTCAACTTATTTATTGCTGTTTGCTGTGCTTCACTAAACAGCAGTTGTATTCTATCTTGTTTCAAGTGACTTATGTGGTGTTGATTTTGTTTGGTTGCCAATACTCTCTTGCCATATGCTAGTGAAAATAAGGTATGTTTTGCTGGCATACTAGTCTCGTCTATAGTGGAGCTTATATGCATATCCTTCCATAACGTGGCCAGAGGTCATCTTCAGGAAACTTAGTCAAATAGTTCCTTTCTATTTGTATTGTATGGATGCTCAGATTAGGTATATAACTGTCGCTCCCCTCGTTTGGTGTTTGGCGTGAATCCCTTCACAGGATGACATTTTCTTCGGGTTGGGGCCCACCACACCATCTATAGTTTCTGCCTAGGAGACCTAGCCGTCGGAGCCAAACGTGTTTGGTGTGGTCGATTAGTTGTATACTCGAAACTTAGCTTCAACGACATAACTTGGAAGCAAAGCTCTACTGAAAGAAGAAGAGCAAATATAGCCACCTACAGTGGGGGGGGGGGTCTTCTTAAATCCTTCTAGAGATGAGTGTTTAAACAGCTCTCTCCTGAAAACTTGATTGTTGTTACACTGGCCACAACCTTGGAGTCTCTCAGCAGGTTGTCTATGAAGCAATGGCTGCAGCAGTCGCGATAGCAGCTACGGATAGTCGTGGTGTATGGGGCTGCTAGACGAGCGATACACGTAATTAGCCTTTCTTTAATGATAAGCAGTTTTTTCAGTGAAAGGTGTGGTTTTGGTTGCTTATCTGTTGTTATCAATGGCTGCATGGATGCTCAACGTTTCGGTGTCTACGCGGCAAGCCCTTGTGGAGCAGTTTTTTGATTAAACAATATCCACATATTTCTTACTTCAGGATGCTGCAGCAGAAGCACTGTACCAGAAGATAGAAGCAGCCTGTGAGGACGGCTTGAAGGTAGGCTTATCCACTGGTGTCTGGAGATGCACCTCTTCGGCAATGTACTGGCAAAAGTGAGCATCACGCTGTACACTAGTTGGCTTGCATGCCTGATTGACTCCATGGTGGTTAGCTAAGAGGTGACTGTGAAGCGCTGATGGCGTGCTACGTGGCTTCGGGGTGCAGTTGCCCTTCGTTGTCCTGCCGACCCTGAAGTCCAGCATGTGGCAGCTGTGCTGCAGTTAGCCACCGTGCATGCCGATGCCACCGGCGATGTGCAACGAGACTCTAACTTACTCAGAATACGATCTGACCCCCACATTCCTGCTGTACCCAAATGCTAGCATTGTATTGCACGTGTGATTTGGTTAGCCATACACGAATACCGAAATCTCACCGAAGATGTGTAACAGGCACACCTACACGGAACGCCGAGCTAAACCTGCGCCACATTCCTTTGGTACCATATGCAACCATAGCTCCCGGCTTCGGAATGCTCCCTCCCGGCTCGAGCTTATGCTGTCTTCTGTTAGCTGGTTTAACAGCCTCATTTGCATAGTGGCAGAAGAGCCTTAATGGCTATCACCACCACTTGCAGTTAACAATAATGGATTTCCCACTGCAGGATTCAAACCCACGACCTCAGTCGGGAAGAGCGAGCGCTCCTGGGCTATCACGGCCCTTATTGTTGTCAGAGAGGCATCTGGCGTTGGATCCCTGAGATTTCTGCCACCCCGGTTTGAGGCAAGCCATGCAGATAACCGCTAAGTGTAGTCAATTAAATAGACTCGGTTGCCTTTTGTCATGTTTGCCGTATTATTACTTTCCCGTAGTATTGCCCATATTTTTACTTTCCTTGCTCAGCTTCGCTTGCATTAATTAACCGAAATTCTCCAGTAAGCTTCATCGTGCACAGCTGCTGCTTCCTGATCCTTACCACGTCCCACTCATAGCTTCTCATGAAGTCGAGCTGGCTCCCTAGCAGTTCTCGTGCAAACGACTCCTTTCTTTGCTACACCCTGTACCTTTTTATCTAATACCGATCGTGCTATCCTTAAGAAACTACCCTCGGTTTACTAGCAAGAGGAAATAGCTCTTGGGACTGCCATGCTCATTTCATGTTCGTGCTGCTGTCTGTTGCTCCGCTGTATTTCGAAATCACTTGTAAGCAAATATCTATCTTTATAATGTAATACATTTGAATAGCACCTTAGAAGAACTAAATCTTTTTCTGGGCACTTTGCACGTGCTGGATAGGAGGCATGTTAGCCTCTTAGAGATAGCATTATACATCAATTCTGCATGTGTGCGCTTGCAAAGGACAATTCCCACAGACAAAGCAAAATGCAGAAAGTAATAAAGAGGTTAGCTGATTTAGCAGCCTTATTTTATAGTTGGCAGAAGAACCGTTGCAGCTATGATGCCCTCTTTCAGCAGGCAATATAGGCTTTAGGAGCAAACGAACAGAAGGCAGGCTTGATCTCCAAAGAGTTAGAGATGGGTTGAACGTTCAACTAAACAAGTTGAATCAGAAGAGCAGGTCTTGTGATGCAAAATTTGATTAGGAGGTATTTCCAATGGGTAGGCCGGAGCAAGAGAATAAAGAGACTTATAAGTGACTGACAGAACTAGTGCAGGTCGATGGCAAGTGGTGTGATAGGGCAGTTGCGGTGTTCACTCCAGACAAGCATGCATAACAACTGCCAAGTTTTTCACCATCTGTAAGCTTCTCTGTGCATAAGAATACCTGCAACGAGAGGACCACGTGTTTGTTCTCGTGGAGCTGCCAGGTGTGTATGAAGTTATGTGGATAATCAATGCACACACCAGTAGCTACAACATTTCCAGCATATTCATATTGACCGGAACTACCGCTTCGTACTATTAATGATGACAGGTGTATCTTTTGTTGGGCCTCGTTTTAGAAGAGCCTCCCCCTCCCACCTGCCCACTGTTGCCTCGAGCCACCGATTGAATAGTTTAGGGTTTGGGTCTTTCGAAGCTCCCGTTTTGTTGAAAACCAACAGAAATTTTATTTTGTATAGAATGATCTTAAATATGATCATCGAATGATTTATTTACATATGAGGGTTGTCATGCACACTTATCGATAAAATGCTTTAGCGTGTTTTTTCTCAGAGAATTAGTGCGGCTAGCATGAGTGATCAGGGCTCTGATAGTTGGTAAAGCCGGCTTGAAATTCGAGGACGTTGAGAACTACAGCATGTTTGTACCGTTCCCTTACAGTAATGTGAAGAAATATGGCAGCTGGTTATCCATCATGTCCCTCCTACTTGCTCTCTTGTCCTGTCGGCTTGAGTTTGATGCAGCCTATAAGGCAAGTAATCTTATTTAGCTAGCTTTTGTGCTTATAGATTTCTCAAGCTAGTTGTCACACCACTGATTTGAGCTTCTGGAGCTGCTTTCTTCATTCTGTTTATTCATTTTGGCAGCAGTGTCTTCATAGCATCTTGCTAAAAGTCATTTCAGTGGTCCGTTTTGAATTGCTTCACCACCCCGTGGCTGTTCACAAGCATGTTTTCTGTATCAACCTACAATGATTTTGGATACAGAGATGGATGCATCCTGGGTTCGGTGCATAAGGACTCGCAATTGTTGGGGTCGATATTGTAAACCTCGCGTAATAGTGCATCTGGTGATTATGTTGCAGCTTCATTGTTATTTGGCTCTGCTTATGTTTAGTTTAGCCATCAGAATGATCAGCCGTCCTTTTTTCAAGGTTGTGACATTCACCGGCAAAGGTCGAGGCGTAGTTGCAGCGAAGCCTTTTAAGCGAGGTGACTTCGTTGTCGAGTATGCAGGAGATCTTATCAACCAACAAGAGGCTCAACTACGTGAAAAGGATTACACCAGGGATGACCGTGGCTGCTATATGTACTACTTTAACTACAAAACCAAGCATTATTGGTGAGCAGTGTATGGCGCCCGACTGCGATTTTTTTCTCGTGCACGTGCATTGAATGTCGTCGTAGTCCCACAAACCATGCCCCACTCTGGGCTAGTTAGTGCCATCTGCATTTTGCCACTGGGTCTTAGCCCAGATTTAAGTTCTTCACGATCCAGGTTGTCGGTTCGAGACCTGCAGTTGGCGATCCTCTATTACCCACTGAAAGCAATGGTGATTGCCTTGAAAGCTCTTCTGCCACTATATACGCTTGTTTGGCGGGTTGAAGTTAAGAGAAATTATTGCGATACTTTTTGCAGTGTCGATGCCACTGACGAATCCGGGCGGCTTGGGCGGCTGCTGAACCATAGCAAGCAAGGTAATTGTACGACAAAGCTCGTCGAAGTGAACGGTCAGCCGCGATTGGTCATAGTGGCTGCGCGGGACATCGAGGCTGATGAAGAGCTTCTGTACGATTATGGTGACAGAAGTAAAGCATCGCTAGAGCTCCACCCTTGGTTAAAGGCGTGATGGAAAAGGGCAGCTCTCTCGAACATGAGCTTCCGTGGCGCTACCTCTCATGCCACCGTGTTACTTCATTCGGCGTCCACTTGTAATAATCTGTTTCTATTTGGAAACAATGAGTCCTTGCTTAGTCGAGGACTCGTGAAATAAGTTCATACTATGTACGAACCCTGAAATTTGCACGAGACGTTTTGCTGTCTTTTTATACTCCTAGCATCTTGTTTTTTCTTTGGACAGTGCAGGTAAGCAGCATCTGTTTTTCTTTGCCGAGCTCCCTGTGTTTCAGTAGAGCTCCTCTTGTACAAGTGGTTTTTGTTATAGCTAGACAATGCTGCCATCGCTCCCTTGCCAACGGCAAGGGAGCGATGGCACATTTAGCGATGGCACATTTTATTATCACCTACCGTGACAGGCTGAGTTGTGTCACATCAGAAGTCTAAACTAAATATCAAGCTTATGACAGTCTGAGCAGTTCATGTCACCTGATTGTATATGAATGTCACTGTGGCTAGCAATGCGGCCAAGAATCCACGTGCCTTATTTGTGTTCATGTATGTGTATCACCTACTGCACGTCTTTGAATGCAATAAATGAAGCAGCAGGGGATTTTGACACTAACACGATTGCCGTTTGCTTCCCAGCTAAAGGGCATGCTTATCTAGACAAGGTGAGTTATCCCTAACCGGTGGGTAGCTGGTAGCCTGCGAACGGAGCTGTCAACCCACGTCTAACCACTTCTCGAATCAATTGTTTCGGCTTCTGGTAGCGCAGGCTGTTCCTTGCATGCACTGACATGCATGAATTGAATGTGCAACTGCTAAGGATCAAGCATAAGCTAAGCATAAGATCAATCAGGTTTAAAAAAATAGGTACTATCCTGATTACAGCTGCATTGAATGCCCTTGCATGGCTATGGCAAAGTATCTGTTACTTATTTGGCAGTGGATGATGCTATGCATTTCGTATTGGGCCATGATGAAGTGATAAAAGAATGGGCATCTAACCACATGTTCGAATGTGAGACCGAATGACCCTACTTAAGCTCTTATCATTCATCCCTATGACACAGCTCAAGAGTGATGAGAGCCTTCTTGCCCACCACCGATGTTGGCTCTGATATGAGCACCTATTATTGCAATGAGGTTTTAAGTACAAGTAAAGGCTAGCTGCTTAAGTTGCCTCATTTATATAAAGGCAGAAGAGCCTCGATGGCTATTGCTACCACTCGCAATGAGTGATAAACGATTGCCCCTTCAGGACTCGAACCCACGACCTTAGTGTGTTGCGAGCGCCTAACCCGTAGGGTATGACAAGTCTCAGCTGGAGTCGTGCTACATACACACCATTGCGACAGATAAGTGCTCACGCACTGAGGCTGCTGGGATTGCTTCAGTCAGTGTTGAGTACCACATATAACATGTCAGGCTACGGGGTGCTCATAGGTCCGAAGCCGAAAGGGCTTTCAAGGTTGGTCGAGAACACAACGGCATATTTCCCTAGCTGAGTAATCCTGCACATTACTCGGTCTTTCTCAACAGCGTATTCTGCCTTCTGTCGAAATAAAGCAGCTCATACAGCATGCCAACCTGGTGTGATCGCAGGCATTTCCATCGGATCGGCGAATCAGGGTATGATGGAAGCATGGCAAAAACGTAGGCCTGCAAATATCGTACTATCTATCATAGCCCCATAGTAAGCCCGATACCTTGCATTTCATCCTTGCCACCGTTTTCCAGGTCAGCGAGTGATACTCAAACTGAAACTCTTGCGATTACAAGTAATAAGCGACTTGGCACTGTGGCTGGGAACTAGCGTGGATAGGTGTAGAGAAGAGTATAGTCAGTACGAGAATAATGTGTGAATTAGTGATTGAGCGGAACGGAAGCCGAAGTTTAAACTCGTGGCCTAGTGGTAAAACAGCAATTGATAAAACAATCACTAGCAGCAGAGCGATCTTAATTTGCTCATCGTGCCGCAGTCCCAGAGATCTTTTCATAAATCAATGTTAAAGCTCTTAAATTCTCACGCTACGGACATAGCCGCATCACTTTTCGCCAATCTGCACTGGCTCCCAGTCAAGCAACGCATCGACTTCAAGGTTCTGTCACTCACTTTTAGATCTCTGTTCTTTGGCTCCAGCCTACCAATCAGATCTAGTCCCCTACCAGGCTAAGCATCGTACCGCTCGCTTTTCGGAATCAAATCGTTTTAACCTGAACTTCGTGGGAAACTCAAATCCTATGGAGACGGGACCGTGCCTTTAGCTCGTATGCTCCCAAAGCCTTGGACTCGCTTTCGACTTGCGTCACGACATCCCCTGACTTGACATTAAAAAATAAACTAAAAAAGCATTTATTTATTACAGCATTTGGTGGTTCCGTACGGGTCGTCCTTTACGTGCTTATGCGAGTTGACACTTTGCATGCTGCCATTGACCATATTTGCCATGCTGACCCTGCGAACCTGACCCTAACCACTAATGTTTTGTTGTCATTGAGAATGCTACCACGAACCATTCGATCGTGTTTCCTTTGCAGTAAATGTAAAGTGCCTAGAAAGAGATTGAGCTCTCTGAGAGCCCTATATCAAATGTATTATTATTACTATTATTATTATTATCACAGCCAATGATGTTTCTAGAGGAGGCCGAGCCCAGATAGATTTTTTTTAGAATGGCTTTAAGATCATCTCAACCATAAAGTCAGATGGCTTTTCTCGGCGCCCTTTTGAGACAATTTAATATTTCTTTTAAATAACGTTCAAAAGGGCTAAAGTAAAAAAGCCCTGTTTAATGAGTTCTTTATGTCAAATAGAGAACATTGGATGAATTGTTTTCATTTTAGCATTCAGCGTATTATCACTCCACAGAGTCAGCATTGCTTCGGGTATACAACGACCTACTTAGGAATGCAGACATAGGTAGTGTCTCTGCTTGTTTTGCTTGATTTTTCGGCAGCTTTTGATATCATCGATCACAAAGTTCTTCTAGAGCGCCTCTCATCTCGCCTGGGCATCACTGGCACTGCTCTGCAGTGGTTCAGGTACTATCTCAGTGGGAGACTCCAGAGTATTGACGTGATTGAACAAAGATCATCTGAAGTACCTCTGAAATATGGAGTACCTCAGGGCTCAGTGCTAGGTCCGGTTCTTTTCACGGTTTATACTCTGCCTCTTGCTGATGTGATTGCCAAGCACAATCTAGGCTTTCACTTCTATGCGAATGACACTCAGTTGTACCTTTGCTTTGATCCCTCCCAGCCTTCGAGCACCTCAAATTCTCTCAACTCACTAGCTGCATGCATTGATGACATCCGCACATGGATGGCAGCAAATTTTCTAAAACTTAACGATGATAAAACTAACTTACTAGTTATGGGCAAACCCAGTGTAATCCAGAGATTGGACAGGCTGACTCTCAAAATTGGCTCTGCCAGAATATCTCCAGTTGAATCAGCTCGAAATCTAGGTGTCATATTCCAAAGCGACCTCTCGTTGGACGACCATCTCAGCTCCACAGTCAAATCCGCCTATTTTCAGCTTCATAACATTGCTAAAATTCGGGCTTGTTTAGATAAGGATACCACATCTAAGTTGGTCCATGCATTCGTGACATCCTGTCTCGACTTCTGCATCTCACTGCTTACTGGCCTACCAGCATGTGCGATCAGGCGATTGCAGCTGGTGCAAAACTCGGCAGCTAGACTTGTCTGCCGTGAGCTTCACATTTGCTACATTGCTCCACTTCTCGCCGACCTGCACTGGCTACCACTCAAGCAAGGGATTGACTTCAAGGTTTTGTCGCTCACTTTTAGGTCCCTTCATTCTATGGCTCTAGCCTATCTTTCAGATCTACTCCCCCACCAGGCCAAGCATCGTACCACCCGCTTTTCGGAATCCAACAGTCTAGAAATACCTCGTACAAACCTTAAATCTTTTGGAGACCGTGCATTTAGTTCATATGCTCCCAAAGCCTGGAACTCCCTCTCGACCTGCGTCAGAACATCCCCTGACCTGACCACATTTAAAAGGAACCTAAAAACACACCTATTTAGGACAGCATTTAGTGGGTCCCTGTGATTCGTCCTTGATGTGCTTATGCGTGCTGACACTGCATGCTGCCACTAACCACATTTGCATGCTGACCCTGTGCATGTCACCCCTAACCATGTTATTCATTTCGTTTGTTTTTCAAGCATGATTTTACTTACCATTCAATTGCGTTTCACTTTACAGCAAATGTAAAGCACCTAGAAAGAGATTGAGTTCTCTGAGGGCGCTTTATCAAGTGAATTATTATTATTATTATTATTATCCATTTTTAAAAGTATTGTGAGAGCTTTAATCACTAAATTGGAGCATCGCGTCATGATTTTGCCGATGTTCGTTCAAGGAACAGTTTTCTCAAAGCTTAATTGAGCGCAGTAAGATATCCTTTTGCAGTGATTACAAAATTCTTGAGTATTGCGTTGAGATGACTATGAAACTGTTCGCACGTTCAAGAGATTTGATAACATTTTTCTTCAAGTCCTAGCGTGCTACACAATAATTCAAGATCCTGATGAGCCAGTGGCTTCTTACGATAGGCTAATTTGTCGTTCTAAATAGGTGCATTGACGATGTTAAACGGTCTGCATTTTCCATTTACTATGCCGCTCTTCAATAGCATTGCGACCTTGGTTTTTCTGTCTAGTTACTTTCCGTATAATCACAGTGAGCTAGGAATCAACATATCAACTTATAGTCCTCAACGAGCAGTTAGGCTGGACAAGTAGACCAAATAATTCTAGATACTGCAAAAACGATAATCACACAATGTAAAACAATTTTGTCTCTGCGTAGAAAGAGCCATTACCTATTTTCTTATGTCTCAGAAGTAGAGAAAATGGCCACTGTTGTCTTCCAACTTTTCTTTTGTGACCAAGGCGACCAGGACAGTGTATTTATCAAAAAAATGTAGTTTGTTCTTGTCTGCAATGGAGAAAGCCAGCCGATGCCCAACACACACAGTTTATTCCAACGAACGGAGCCCAAGGGCGCATGGCTCCTTTCGGCCCCCCTCTCCCACTCGACTCCCCGCCACCACTCATCCTCTGAGTTGGTGGGAGGAGAAGCTGGCCTGTCCCTAGGCCACAGCCGTCAGACCACAGCTCGGCACCGGCCTGTCCCTAGGCCACAACCACCAGCTGTTAGACCCTAGGGTGGTTTAGGGTACTACCGGCCTGCCTGCATCGGCAGTGTGCCGGCGAGCCCAGCGATACGAACCATGCAGAGAACCCCAAACCACAATAATAATACAACTAATAATAATGCACTTGATAAAGCGCCATCAGCGAACTCAAATCTCTTTCTAGGCGCTTTTCATTTGCTGCAAAGGGAAACGCGATTGAATGGTGAGTAATATCATGAATGAAATGAACCAATTTCCGATATGAAAACAAGTTCGCGCGTTGTGGTTCACATGTGGCATCAGAAAAAACAGCGGATGAATTAATGATAATCAACATGTATTTGCTCTGAAGTCATGCAAAATGACCATTCAAAGGGGTTCAGAATTAAGTGGATGCTCTTGATATACACTAAAACCGCTTTCCGAAAGAAAACCCGAACACTGTCGTCTGCATTTTTTTCGTTCTACTGTTCTTGATAAGGGGGTTTCATGTCCTGTGAATCCTGGTGAAAGCACTTGCTTCTCTGAGTAAGCTCCCGTAAATTTGTCAAGATGAGCGTAAACGATGTGAACTTTGAGGAAAATTGTGCGCCCAATTTCGACGTGGTTGTTTATGACAGCCTGAACAGGCTGCATATAGTTTTCAGTCTTATTGGTTGCCCAGAAAGCCGTGAATCGCTTCCTCCATCCTGCTCGGCTTCTTGGCAAATTCGTCAAACTCTATGATCTTCTTTATCTGCGGTCTGACGAAAATACCTTTGGAAGATTGCTTTGATATTCCCCCACAGCTGTGAAAAGACATCTTAGAGGTTGCTGACTCTTTGTCTAGAGCCGTGATAAATTGCTTGATGATGCCAAGCCTGATGTACAGTGGCGGCATTCACACTTTTGTAGGGTCTACCAATGGCTCTTGGCTACCCGATGCTTTTCTTTCCCTACAGAGTACTCGGTCTGCCGTGGCCAGTCTCTTTTGTAACAGTGCTCTTTAGTGTCTCCCATTAGCACAGAAAATAAGGAAACCCGTAAAACTGCATTGGAAGCCCATCGGGAATGACACTGCTTTGAAGTCTCCAATGACCTCCCAGCCTTAGTCGCCATATATAAAGTCGATCAGCAACGTCGTGACGAAGATGTCGTTGTTGTATATCAGTGACTCCAGCGGCGGCGCTTTGGTGGGAGTCACAGACTTTTGCCGAGACACAGCCGGCGAAAGTTCGCGGTAAACGAGACTCTACTTTATTATTCTCAACCGTACATATATGAGAGCTCGATCAATCGCAGCAGACGACATGAAATATAACACGCATTAGTGGCCTGACGCTTCGCTGCTTCGTCAATGGCTTAACTATTATCCACTGTACACTAGTGCCAAGGCGCTTCACTAATAACAATCGCAGAAGCCGCAGGCTCACAAAGCATAGTTTTCTCTGCGGTGCGCAGAATTAGCCATAGGAAGAGGTCGGTACTTTTGCCTGTTAGCGAGCAGCACAGCTTTGAGGCTCATGGATTCAAGAGAGGACTCGGGTTGCAGGCGCTGTCGCCTCCAATAGACCGGCCACATAGAAGCTCAGAACATCTTACCGACTGAACAAGTTTGAAAAAGCTTCTAACGCTTTCTCTGATCTGTTTTTATCGCACTTTGACATAACCCACTCCTTAGGCCTAAAAAGGTTTCCTTCGTATAGCGCCCTAAGATAATCTATATCCAGGTGCTTTAGATATGGCCTCAACGCTCGAGCGCACGACACTAGTAAGAAAATGCGAGTAAATAGATCTCAAAAGCTCAGCAATAGACTTTCCAAGACCAAGATTTTTGATGAGATCGTTGAGGTCTATTTGGTTGGAGAAGTAAGGCTTTCTCCCCCTTAGCATATGCGAAATTAGAATCTGGATCTGCAATATCCTCCTTGCTGTCTGATATACTGCTCTCGATTTAAGATGGCTAATCTCTCTCCAGAGAGCTGAGGAGAAGGAACTTAAGTCTGTGCGGTACTGAGGCAATGGATGAGGCTACAATGCAAACATTTTTTAATGAAAGTTGATCCTCAGCTTATTTATAGCTCTTGGTAACTTAATCGATTTTCATTTTTCAGACAGCCTATGCATCAAATTGTCAACGGCCTTGACGACGATGGGTTGAATATTTAACCGTTGCTAACAGCATCAATAGTCGGCCTATTAAATCTACTACCAATGCTTAGTAAACACATATATTTACTTAGTCAGCTACGAAGTAACTCAAATTAAATTGTTTTTTACTGCAATAATGTTACTGTTTTATGAAAAGATTTGTATAGCCTTCTCACAGCTCTTTCCGATTGTGACTTCTTGAGTGTTAAGTTAATGAGGACGTGGCATAATAAAAAGGCAACCATAATATTGTGCCTAAGCTACTAGCTTTGAGGACGCTGCATGAGCAAAAAACGGAGAAAACTCAAAAAGACCATGCGGAACTCAAGCAACTAATGGATCTGTTTATCACGATTTTATTATCAAAGCATCAGTAGAGTACTCGTAGTAATTAAGATTTAACCCATAGCACCATAAAATATGAACTAAATGCTACTACTGCTCTCAATCCATTCAGAATTATCTCTCGGAAGAATGGAAAAATTGCAGAAACTTATTAGAGGATCAAATAAATTACGTTTTGCTAAAATATTATGGAGAAAATGGTTAGTCAAGTGAGCTGGTGTGAGCATTCTTAAATAAAAAATACCAGCTGATTAAACAGCCTCCTTGGTATACAGACAGAAGAGCCTTTACCGCTATCACCACCGCTTGCAGTAGCAATTATGAATCACCCAACTCAAGTTTCAAACCCACGACATCGGAACCGAGGTCGTGAAAATAAACCACCTTACCTAGTGTGCCATCACGGCTCGCCAAAAATAGATTTATTGTAGCAAAATTCCACGTAAATGCTACAGACTGATCGTTTCATATTAGCAGCAATATTTTTGATCAGCACAATGGCAGCGAAATTGAAAGCTACATTAATTATGAAAGATTATTTTATTCTTTTTGGTTCGAGGGCAAAATTTTTCAAGTACTTCGGACAAAATGGTGTGAAGAGCCGGGTGAATACTTTAATATTAGAGGAGTGTTAATGCCAAGCTTGTTAGTAACGCCATTTTTTTACCTGAATAGTGAGTGTTATCCCCAAACTGCTTATGCATCAGAAGTACAAAAAGAGGTCTTTACTACCTACGAAATTTGATTCTCTGCCAAGGACAATGATTAATTTGAAATTAATGCGTTTCGTTTCAGAGATGAAAAGTGAAAAATTTGCGTCTCGCGGTTTCTATTGAGTCATCAAGAACAGCATATGAATCTAAATAAACATACATTCATTTTTAAGTTGGAAAGAAGCTGGTTACGCTTTCTCTGACTTAATACTTTAATCCATTGACTTTCATTATTTGAGGCTATATGTCAAAAGCGCAGTATTGGACTTCATAAGACCGAGGTCTCTAATAAGATCGTTCTCTAATAAGTCAAGCAACGGATCGACTTCAAAGTTTTGTCGCTCACTTTTAGGTCCCTTCGTTCTTTGGCTCTAGCCTACCTATCGGATCTACTCCCCCACCAGGCCAAGCATTGTACTGCCCGCTTTCGGAAACTAACTGTTTACCTATACCTCGTACATACCTCAAGTCCTTTGGAGACCACGCATTTAGTTCGTATGCTCCCAAAGCGTGGAACCCACTCTCGACTTCCGTCACGACATTCTCTGACTTGACCACATTTAAAAAGATTAAAGAAGCACCTATTTATGACAGCATTTAATGGGTCTCTGTGATTCGTCCTTTATATGCTTATGCGTGCTGACACTATGCATGCTGCCACTAACCACAGTTGCATGCTGAACGTGTGTATGTCACCCCTAACCATGTTATTCATGTAGTTTATAAAGTATGATACCACTCGCCATTCGATCGTGCTTCCTTTGCAGCAAATGTAAAACGCCTTGAAAGAGATTGAGTTCTCCTAAGAAACTTTATCAAGTGTATTATTATTATTATTTTTTTATTCCTATTAAGTGCCCAGGGCTAAATCAACTGAGCTATCGACGCTACTTCTTGGTCGTCGTTTAACACAGAGGGTTATAACCTTTGATTAATATTTGCGCTTATTCGCACGAACCGAATCCAAGTGTGCTGCTTGAATAAATGTGTCCGAATCCATATGTACTGTTTGAATAAATGTTTATGCTTATCAATGCAAATTTGGGGAAAAGATCCAACCAATTGCGAGTTTCGCAATTTTGTTCTGACCTCGAGTACAAAAAACCGAAGCCAATAAGGTCAATAAAGGCTTATAGCGATTTGTGATTTTCAATTATGCCCATGTACAAGGCACCGCATGTCACAATTACATGGAAAGCTCAGTCCAGACCGATCACTGTTTATGCGCGCTTTCACTCGCTCTCGTGCTCTCTCACATTCTCTTTTTTATGCCCCTCTCTAGCCGCTTGTCTGACCATTTGTCTGTCTCTTTCCGTGTCTCCGTCTCTCTATGTCTCTGTTTGTCTGCCGCTGTCTTTTTACGTCTCTCTCTCCCCCTCTCTCTCTCTCTCCCACTCCCTCTCTCTCTCTCTCTCTCTCTCCTTCTCTCTCTCTCTCTCTCTCTCTCTCTCGTACCCTAACCTTCCCTCTTTCTTTCTCACCCTCACTTTGTTGTCCCCTCTCTTCCGTCCTCTCTCGTATTATAACTCTCGCCTTCTCAGTCTCGTCCTCAGTATCTAGCACTATCGTCTCTGTCTCTCTGTCTCTCATCCGTCTCTTCGTCTCTATTTTTCTTTCTCTCTGCCATGCAGACGTATTTCTAAAAATAATAGCAATTTTCCAGATCATTTCCGATTAGTAGCAATACGATTCCAAGAATAATTTATTGTCCGCATAAAGCAGGATTAAGCTTGGCGGGCTTGATTTTGGCCTAGCCCTTGCAACATAAGTGCGTAGGCTCAGATGACACAATAAAGTCTTTGCAATATAAACTCGGAGCCAAAGATTGAGGACAGAACATGACAGCAAGCATTGGTAAAATGGCAGAGCTCCAATCACTTTTCTTTTGAATTAGCTGGGTATGATTGCACCATGTTCGGAGAAAGTAGCTAGGAACGCCTTCTTTGCCTACAAAATTTGCATTAAAAATGTTCATCTAACTCTGACCAAAACAGGTTGGCGGTAGGGCGCACATTATCAACATCATAATAACAGTAAATTTGCACAGCACCTTCAGAGAAATTTTTTATTTTTAGGAACTTCATAAATGCTGTAAAGGATGCATGGGCACATAGTTAGTGGTAACCTGCACAGTGTCAACTTACACATGGTTTTTGGTAACGCGAACCGTGTCAGCACGCCTAAATAAGACAAACTACAAGGACTCAGCAAATTCTGTGAGGAACAGAATAATGCGTTTAAGCTTTTGCTTAGTTTTAAGTTCTATAATAGCTAGTCCAATTGATAGGGCATAGCTCATAAACGCATCGATGCCATAATACTAAAAAAATGGTTTTCTAATATACTGGAAAGTAAATGAAGGGCAGGAAGTGAAAAACAGGAGTGCGACCAACGAATAGGTTAACGGTGTATATTGAGGACTGTTCCAGAGTTTATGTTGAATTTATCAAGTTTGACAGAATGAGTGTTACTGATAAAACGCGAGCATTCCCACGTCCCGACATTTACATGTGAGCCATCCAGCTTATCCGGAGCGAGCTCGAACAGCTGCAACTCAACAGCTAGCCATGCCAAGCTGACCTCCAATCTGCACAGCTGCAAAAGAAATTAAGTGACGATAATTCGATTTTAATTGCGTCCAGCAGCTACTTAACGATGAAACTCTAATACCCCCTCACCGAAAGCAAACCCAAAGGAGCTTCAGCGAAGGGAAAAATCATAAGAATGGTGACTTTGCTATAAATTCATATACTATTTTATTCAGTCTTAAGCCCTTACCAGTGAAAATCAAGCTGAGCTGAGGACAAGCTTGTTTGAAAGGATTTCTTCTGGCCAATAATTTCTCTAAAAGGATTTTGTTTTGTGAGGTTCTGCTTGGATATACAAAAAAACAATTTCCGTAAGTACGCAGGCAAAGACGAGGTCTACTAATAAAAATTGATGTCAATATATCAGAACTATTAACAAGGCTGTTCAAATAGAACCTCTGATTTATTACTGTGGTAGAACATGCTATTTAACTGCTTCGATCCCGTTTACTGCGTATAAAGCAAACTTGTGGTATTTAAATTTTAAACAGGGTCATTAACTACGCCAAATCGTTTTTATCAAGATACGCTAGCTGAAATTATTAAAGACTTCGAGTGGCAAAGATAAACCTACCCCCTTCTTCAGCTAAACAAACATAGCCGGGCAAGCTAGTAGTCATAGAAATATTGAAACCGAGGAAAATTAGCAAGGCTTAATTATTACATGCATACAAGTTATTTCCAAAGAAACTGGCTAATATTGAGTGAAACTGCTCAAGTTGAATATACTTCCTAAAAGAAATATTTGCGAAGCGTTAGAATGCGTTAATTGTGTCCAAGCAACGTCAGTTCTAAGCTGGATAATCTAATATATAATATTAGAAATATGATTGAAATTCACATGATCTGCAGCTCCTTTGAAGACCTCACTCACGTAAAGCTCGGGCTATGATTTCAACACCCAAGCGCGTCAAAATGTGGGCCCGTATTTGGGAATTTGCACATACCAATACACCAGTCACAATACCTCGAACTTGCGCCGTAATCGGTTCTCGCAAATTTTACTTAAGCACGGGCACATATCCCTGCTATCTGCCTAGGCAACTAAAATTATTATAATCCGCGGTGTTTTGACTCCCAAATAATCACTTTTCGGTAATCGAATGACGCCCAAGGACTATCTGACCAGGGACCAACAGACCAGAATGCAACCCCACAAAGCCTTGGCCACACATACCTCTTGCATCGAGTTGTAAAGAGCCTGGATAGAGATTAAGTTCTCTTTGGGTGTTTTGCAGACTTTATTATTATTATGATCCTCGAGTTAAGGGCTGCTGTGACCAGGCGTAAATTTCATGCCCCTAATATTTACAACTTGATGCTGGCTGAATACTATGCGGCATTCACTATTAAAGCCCATTCAGGTTAAATACGTACGCAATAAAAAAATTGTTTCAAATCGTCAAAGGGATTGAACCTCCGGCCCGAGTTTCTAAGAAGCTGTCACCTACAGCTCCACTATGTAAATATAGCTACTATTTATATTGTAGACAAATATGTCTCCAGTAAAATAAGCATGCTCGGCACCCAATCACGCTTGGTTTTATAAAAAATCGGCTTAAAAAGTACCAAACAATACAAGTACACGTACAAACGAGCTAGTACCTCCTACCTTGGTGCTTGGTAGGCAAGGTCCAAATGCTTCCAACAATAGTTGATCCTGTTTTACTGCTTCACTGTAGTCTTGATATGAGAGCCTTCCATCATGGTCAAGGTCCTACACGATACAGTGCTCTCATGAAACTGAGCAAGGGTTTTAGTAATCAAGTCACAAGGCAGAAGCCATAAAAATAATATATGGTCAGACAACTCGCGTAAAAGCAAAGTATTGTTTTGAAAATACATGACTCGCAGGGTCGCAATGCTCACCGAATGGCTCCAGCTGCTTCCAACATTGCTACTAAGGTACTGTGACCAGGGGAACGGGAAGCTATGCCCAAATCCCCATGTGATTTATCTACCGAAACAGCACATTTATTAATACTTCTCAAAGACTAATGGAACGATTGGCATGCAAGCTGGCTCAAATGCGAATTTCTCAAACTGGATATGTAACTAGTCAATACCACTATGTCACACATTCTTGACCGTCAAGACGGTTTCCAACTTCTAGAAGCCGTCAAGTTATAGATTTCAACTAGAAGCTAGTCTATTCCCAGAGGTAAGGTGCTCGCTCTTCACGACCCAGGTCGTGGGTTCCAGTCCTGCAGAGGGCTGTCATTCAAACCCATAGCAGGCGGTGGTGATGGCCGTTAACGGTCTTCGGCTTCTATCAAAATGAGACTGTTAAATCAGCTAATCTTTATCTTTTATTGAATCTTGCTACAGAGAGTGTCCGTGTGGGCCATTGCCAGATGCAAAAACGCCCTTTTTTATCTTGATGAGCCAATCAAACATTGGCTATGAAGTGTTCGCTGGTAGTTGCAGTGCCGGTTCTGTAATTCGCCCAGTCGACAATATAAATTATGTGGGAGAGTCTTAAAGTAGGGCCTGAAGTTTTATCCATTTCAATGCATATTTAGTGGGTATTTCCAATGCAGATTATATTTTTGTGTTTCACTGGATGCTGATCTCTTACGAAAGAAGATCCTACCGACTAGTGGTCATACCGACTAGTGGTCATACGCATTATTGACGATTCTACCAATTACACTACAGACTACTGATACTGAATTGAACAAGCACAAACAGGAAAGTGCGTTATTTTCTATGGACATTAGTGAACGAATGAATGGCGAGCTGGGCATCCATGGGCACCAGACTCATTGCCGACAGCAAGGCTTGCTTCAAGACCGAGGATGGGAAGGCAGTGCCAAAGACTAACGGCAGAATGCAACATAAGTTGATACCATTAGGCATAGCGACATGACACTGAAGCTGAGCTTAACTCGGACTTAAAAAAGCCCAGGCTTGAACCGATTAAAGTAATGCCTTCCAGCTCGGGAATGGCTACTGATGCAAAGCCAGCTAAGAGGATGACCAGTAAATCGGATGTTTGAATGATAAACCAAAAAACATGGCTTGTATGGAGGGTCAAATGTTATCACGAGGGGGTGGTAAACCGAGAAGTAGGCAAGTGTTCAAGATATGAGAAAAACGATGCGAGGAGAAATCTTATTTAGTGAAGACCAACCTTGACACTCGACCAGCTTGCTGGCCTACCGGAATGTGCAATCAGGCGCTTACGGCTGGTGCAAAATTCTGCAGCTAGGCTTGTCTGTCGTGAGTTTCGCAGTTGCCACGTCACACCACGTCTCGCCGACCTGCACTGGCTACCACTCAAGCAACGGATCGACTTCAAGGTTTTTTGCTCACTCTTAGGTCCCTTCATTCTTCGGCTCCAGCGTATCTCTCAGATCTACTCCCCCACCAGGCCAAGCATCGTACCACCCGCTTTTCGGAATCCAACAGTCTAGAAATACCTCGTACAAACCTCAAATCCTTTGGAGACCGTGCATTTAGCTCGTATGCTCCCAAAGCCTGGAATTCACTCCCGACTTGCGGAAGAACATCTCCTGACTTGACCGCATTTTAAAAAGAAATTATTTCGATGATGGTCCTCAAGTAATTAAAACATCAAGAGAGCAGTACATCGCTGGTAATGGAGGCTTTAATCTTACGCCCACAAGTATTTCCGGTGACTCCGGCTTGCTTTCTGACGTTATCACATTTGGGAATGCCTTTTTTGAGCAGCACGTCCAGAAGCAATTGTTTAAAATTGTAGATTCTGGGCTGCAAATATTTCATCCTGCCGTAAGCTCCACGGTTAGTGACTGCTAGACTTATTGTATCTCCTGTCTGTAACTCCACAAAGTCATAAAGACCGTGTGGGTGTTACGCAGGAGAGTTTTGTATAGCACACTCAGAGCCTACGGGGCTTTCGGTACACATTCGGTAGAAACAGACTTTGTCTCACGCAACAAAGAGAAAGTGGGAAGCATAGCAGAGTTAGGAGAGCAGTTGAGGTAGTGAGTAGCATAGAAATAGCAGTTCAGGACCGCTGAAAAAGATGTGCCATAGTCGGCAGTTGGAGAGTAGATGTCGTTGCGTAAGAATTGTGGAAGCGAGTTCCACAGTCTAGGACCTGCAGAGCTAAAGTTTCTGTCGCCAACTGTCGGCAGGACATCCTTAGTGATCACGAGATATAGAACATGGCCACCGACGTGGGTGGTATGATTAACGTGTTGGACCAAACCAAAATTCTCCAGACAGTCAACAAATGAGTAGACCTGGCTGTTGCTAAGGTTGTCAACGTGAATGTTGAAGTCTCCTACAAGCAGTAACGGCCTGTCACACACAAATATTTTAGCGAGGAACTTTGAAAACTCCTCTATAAACAAGTTTAGACAGCCAGTAGGAGGCCGGTATATCACAACAGTGAGAGGCATTGTCTTTGATGAAGACCTGATTGCAACCGATTCAAACGATGGCCCATGCGAAAAAATGCACATCTTATAGCCAAACGATTCGCGAACAACAATTGCAACCCCGCCACCAACCTTGTCAGAACGCACGGACCGATAGAATGAGAACCCGGGTGGAGTGATCTCAGAAATACGGCTACTGGAACAAGGCGTCGTCGTCATCAAGTCATTGTCATCGTCATCAAGTTTCGGTAAGCAGAAATGCATCTAGCTTCTCCTGGACCACCTGATCGTGGATAAGTAGCCCCTTGGTTTTTAGCGAGCGGACATTTAGTAGGCGGAATATAAGAGGCGGAATCCAACTAACTGACTCCGTCGTCGCCGCTGCTTCTGCTGCTGGGCACCGGTTGCATTGCTGTCACCTGCCGCAATATTGGTAATCAGTGTCCCTAGTTTATAGATAGGTATTCGAATGTAATGATAACTATACGACGGCGATGAAATGGCTGCAGGTCTTGCGCAACACATGTTAGAAGCTCGGGTGTTATTTTACAGCATGAGCAACGCAAGGTATCTTTGGTGCGCAAGATTGACTGGTGACTAGTACAATACCCTCTGCCAGGTGGCAAACAGATTACTGCCACTGTGGCACAAAAAATATGTATGCAGCAGTGTTTAGCTTTGTGATTGTCGCTCGACACTAATAAATATCTCAGCCGATAAATAATAGTGCAAGCGACATTGGATAAATGCCGTTTGATGCTTTAATTTAAATGCACAAGATTCCCTTACCAAACCCGAGGCATAGAACACGTGAAAGTTCTCCACCACGGCTTTGTATTTATGGTTGGTCTTTGACGACTGCAGCAAAGTCTAGAATCAGCCAAATGCTGACGTGCACACTGGGAAAAAGAGGTGAACAGACAAATACATGTACTCTGAACCAAATTCGTGGAGGTCGGGCCTCTAAAAAAGTGGCGAGTGTGCAGCGGCAGGAGATACAATTCATACTGTGTTAGGTACCGATTTGTATCGCATAACATCAGGTCATATATGGCTGAACTTTGCAACGTTGACAATGTCTGGCGTTATCCGTTGGTAGTTCTTAGTAAGCAAACGTGCATATATGCATTTTTATTGTGTGGCAGATGTTTGCAGCTTGACAAGTTTTCCAGCAGGCTATAAGAAAAATTTCGTTTTCTTCTCTTTTACCTCTCCATGCATGCTTCTTTTAGTTAATTAGACACTCACTCTTGCTGCCGCTAATCTTTAGTAGCTAAAATAAGAACGAATTTTACTTGCACGTAGCTATAATAATGCATTCGGATAATTATTTCTTAAGTCTCGGATACATAACAATGAATGCTTGCCTTGCCGATATTCGATCCTGGATGTCGGAAAACTTCCTGAAATTAAATGATGATAAAACCGAACTGCTGCTCATAGGACACCCTAAGCGTGTAGCTGGGCTAAAAGGCTTTGCTGTTCTAATAGGTGATGCTATTGTGCGACCTTCACCACGTGCTCGTAATCTAGGTGTCGTGTTCGACAGCTGCCTCAATTTCAAAAGCTTCATTCAGAAGACTGCCTCTACAGCTAGCCATCACATCCGATCCCTATCCAAGATTAGAAGCTGTCTCCCACAGTGGCTTGTAAAAAATTTAACTAGCTCGTTAGTTCTGTCACGGCTTGATTATTGTAATTCCCTTTTGGCTGGGCTGCCAAAGAAAGCTATTATGCCACTACAGCAGACAATGAATATGGCTGCAAGGCTGGTCTTCAAGTCCCAGCGGTTTGAGCACGTGTCACCTTTGCTGAAAGAGCTAGGATGGTTGCCGGTTGAGCAAAGAATACAGAGCAAAGTTCTTACGTTGACCCACAAGGCCCGCCACGGCTTGGCTCCTTCATACCTAGCTGAGCTGCTGCATCAGTTTCAGCCTGTTCGCACCCTCAGGTCCTGTGTGGACAATAAATTAGCTGTCCCATTCCTCCGCTTAAAGACAGTTGGCGACAGAAGCTTTAGCTCTGCAGGTCCTAGACTGTGGAACTCGCTTCCACAATTCTTACGCAACGACATCTACTCTCCAACTGCCGACTATGGCACATCTTTTTCAGCGGTCCTGAACTGCTACTTCTATGCTACTCACTACCTCAACTGCTCTCCTAACTCTGCTATGCTTCCCACTTTCTCTTTGTTGCGTGAGACGAAGTCTGTTGGCTACCGAATGCGTACCGAAAGCCGATTAGGCTGTGAGTGCGCTATACAAAACTCTCCTGCGTAACACCCACATGGTCTTTTTGACTTTGTGGAGTTACTGACGGAGATACAAATAGCATCGTATAAGCCAGACCTGGTATTTATATTTTAAAATTATTTTTCAATTCACGGCGCCCTCGCCATTCTTGGTTTTTCCTTTTATGCAAAACGATCATCTCATGGAATAGATGGCTTGGTCAGGATAGAAAAGTCAAAGGCAGCAAAGTATAGAGTTTTCATTGAAAACCGTTTGACCTCCATTCCACAGGTAAGCAAGTAAGTGGCACCAATCGTTATTCCGGAAATCAATCGTTTTTATTTTGTACGGCATGTAGAACTCATGCCTATAAATTTGAAGCATTCTGAGGCTTCCAGAAAAACAGAGTGCAACCTTATAAGCTTGGGGGAGACATTGGTAACCCGTTCGCTAAGAACCCCGTTTTACAATGGCTGGTTCTACATGTTGGTAGATTCTTCCTGCAATATTTTTATAATATTTTAGGCTACGTTTCCTTGCACCTGCCTGCCCAGTCCACTAGTTTTTTTGCTGCAAAAACTCTTACCCTTTGGAAGTGTATGTCGAATACTTCCGTAATTAAATTTAACCATTCTTAGCAAAAACAGTCTGACATGCATCAAAACATGGCAGGCTGTTAAAAGGCTTCGCAACTAGTTTGCAACCAGTGGGATTGCCAATTCTTCAGTATGTACTTTACCTATTTCTCAAATGTGACAAATACACCGAACTAGAATTTTGGTGTGACACGCATTTTCTGAGACAAAAGTATTCAAGAGGGAGAACAGTGCGATGCCTTCGAATAAGTGTATGCCTAAGTAAAATCCTTCCAATGGCTTCATGACGAATAGAAATGTTTTGCTCACCATCTTTTTCAGAGTGATCTCGACAAGATCTTTTATGCCTTCATCCGGATCTTCTTCTGTTGGTTGCTAGAACAACATTGGAGAGTGCAGTAGCTTTCTAATTTGTTTTAGTCGCTACGCGTTTCCACTAACTTCCGTTGAACAATAGTGCAAGCGTCCTGTTCAGTACCTTGATTAACGAGTTCTTGAGAAGCTGAAACATCTCGTCTCGGGAGATGTAGGAGTCTTGATTTAAATCAAAGACGACAAAGCAAACTAAAATACAGAGATATTTATGAAAGCATAAGGTTTATTACTGCCACTAAAATTAGGAGACGCTTTTTGTAAATAACCGGGACGCTCAAAAGAAAATCTTGAAAATCGACTCCTAAAAAGCCAGTAAATGCATTTCTTCGATGCAGAACAGCAGCCTGGAGAACTTCAAGCGAATATTGCACTCATCAATTGCGACCGATGATTAAGCTTCAGAGGACTATGGATTTCAGGCTATTTATATTCCACTCAAAAAATGAGAGGGTTTATATAATCTTCAAAGGTTTATAAGTGATTTTTTAAATAGGCCAGCGGCTTGCTGTAGGGAAAATGGGAGCTTGATTATTTTTACTGAGAGGAAGCCTACAAGGCTGCTTTAACGTAGAGTCCGCTGAGGTTTGTCCTGACGCGGGAGCTGGTGTCATGAAATCAAATCCAGTCTTACCGCTACGATCAGCAAAGCACGCATGGGCAAGTAAACGAATCATAAGCTGTCATTTTTGAGGTAGTCATTAATTATTTATGGAAAATTCTCAAGAAATGCAGCCATATAAATTATTAGTTGGACTTCATCTGTTATCTAAGCACTTCCGCTGTAATTCGATAGTACGAACTGACGATATCCATGTAGTGAAATACCGTATTTCGGTCTTTTTATATAGATACTAGCTATATTGCTGTGTATGTATGTACGCATCTCTGTTTGTAATTCCACAATGTCTCAACGACTAAGTAGGCATTACGCTGGAGAGTTTTCCAGTGCACACTCAAATCCTTAGCGGTTGAGGGTTTAGGGCTCAGTAAACATATGCTGGCAAATGGACTTAATTTCAAGCAAGAAAGAGAAAATGAGAAGCATAGATGAGACAAAAAACTGTCGAGTAAGAAAGTAGAATGGAATTAGCAGTGCAAGGACGGCTGGAGAGAATATGCCAGAATTCGCCGCAAGAGAGATGCAATTTCGTAAAAATTGCCTAAGTACCAGAGACTAAGATATGTAAAGCAAAATATTCTGGGACCAACAGTCAGTGCAAGTGTTAGTAAAGCAAAATATTCTGGGAACAACAGTGTAAATAAGCGAAGCAGCTTATTTACATGACTGAGATGAGGTGAATGAAGGAAGCTAAAAAGAGTATTTTAGAGCACCTAGGTATGGAGAAGCCACGCCCTGCCGGGATGTGCGAGTCAATGAAAGAGTTTTGCTAAGCTCCCATTGACCTATCGGAAGCCATCATAGCTTCTTTGGCAAAGGAGTCGCATAAAATGTCGTCGCGTCAGGAGATGTTGTGACGCCAGTCGGAAGTGAATTTCAGGTATTGGGAGCATGCGAACTAAATGCACGGTCTCCAAACGATTTGAGGTACGTACGAGGTGTAACCAACAATTTAGATTCAGAAATACGGTTTTGCTCCAGCTGTAAGCGCCCGATTGCACTGGCCGGTGGACCTGCAGGCAGTGAGTTACAGAAGTCAAGACGGGATGTCACACCTGCATGGACCAATTTAGGTGTGGTATCCCTGTCTAAAAAAGCCCGAATTTTAGCAATGTTATGTACCTGAAAGGGGGTAGACGACTGTGGAGCTGATGTGGAGTCCCACAAAGGGTAAAGTTCCGAGGTACTTTGCTCTTCTCCATTTATAACGACCCTCGGAAATGTGATACCGGCCCAGGGGATCGGCTATAAATTCTATGCTGAAGATACCCAGATGTATTTGTCATTTAAAACACCAGGAATCTGCTGCAGCGCCTGATAAACAGAATTCTTGCCTTGCATACATTCAATCCAGGACGTCAGCCAACTTCTATTTTGATAAATGATGATAGAATCGAGCTTCTACTCATTCGGCACTCCAACATACGGCCGGACTAGCAGACTTTGCTCTTTTAATAGGTGATGCTGTTGTGCGACCGTCACCAGGCACTCGGAATTTCGGTTTCATCTTTGATAACTGCTTAAATTTTGAAAGTTTCATTAAGAAGGCTGCCTCCATAGTTAGCCACCACGTCCAATCCCTGTCTAATATTAGGGATTGTCTACCACCGTGGCTTTCACAAAATCTAACTAGATGCTTGGTTTTTTCCAAGCTAGTAAAAAACCATTCAGCCACTGCAGCTCGAGATGAATATGGCTGCAAATTTAGTCAGAAAATCTCCGAGGTGCAGCCGTGTGTCTCCTTGGCTGAAGGAGCTACGATGGCTCCCGCTAGATCAACGGGTATAGAAAAATTCTTACACTCGCCAACAAGGCCCGCCAGGAATAGCTGAACTGCTCCAACAGTTTCAGCGCCATCGGTCCCGCAGGTTCTCTGAAGCTATAGGTCTGTATGTTCTAGAATATGGAACTCCCATTATTCCTATGCAACGACATCTACTCTCCAGCAGCCGACCGTGGCACATTCGTCCCGAGCTGTTACTTGCATGCTAATCGCTTCCTTGACTGGCATCCGGACTTAACTATGCTTCTCACTTTCTCTAAGCAAATGTAAAGTGCCAAGAAAGAGATTGAGTTCTCTGAGGGCGCTTTATCAATTCTATTATTATTATTAGTGTAATTCGCTGTGTTCGATGAAGTCTGTGTGCTACCGTACGTGTCGAGAAAGCCGCTTTGGCTTTGGACTTCGCTATAGACAGTGTAACACCCACAAGAACTTTGCTCTGTATCCTTTGCTCAATCGGCAACCATCCTAGCTCCTTCAGCAAAGGAGACACGTGCTCAAACCGCTGGGACTTGAAGACCAGCCTTGCAGCCATATTCATTGTCCGCTGTAGTGGCATAATAGCTTTCTTTGGCAGCCCAGCCAAAAGGGAATTACAATAATCAAGCCGAGACAGAACTAGAGAGCTAGTTAAATTTTTTACAAGCCATTGTGGGAGACAGCCTTAACGGCTATCACCAACACTTGAAGCGGCAATAAAAGGTCTTGGAATGCCCACTGTAGGACTCGAACCCACGACATTGGTCGTGAAGAGTGAACACCTTCACCCTAGGCCAAGACCCAGAGACATAGCGCCAACATATTTTGTAAAGATAATTTCAAGGGTCTGACCACAAAAATGAACTGCATGATAAGCGTTCCGGGCCAGGCAGAAAGTTTCCGGGTTGTCAAGGAATGAGTGCAACCGACTATTTCTAAGGCTACCACTGTGAATGGTAAAAAGACCAGGAATCAACAATGATCGGTCGCTCCAGAAGACGTCGGTTAGGAACTCCGAAAATTCTTCTCCAAACAAGGCTTGACTGCCTCAAGAGAGTCGGTAGATGACAACCGTTAGAGGCACGGTCTTTGATCGGAATCTCGGAATCTGATTGAGACTGATTCAAATGGAAGATCAATGCGAAATGTTGATGGTTATATCTTGAAGCGATTTGAACGCGACGACAGCAAATCTCTAGACCCAATTCGTCAGACCGTATGGACTGGAAGAAACAGAAACTAGGTGAGATGGTCTCAGACACAGCTGCTACAGAAGGGTGTCATACGTGTCTAGAGAACGACTGTACTCGAGTATCCATTGATTATTTTTGTATGCACTTAATGTTGCCCGTTATTTGAGTTTTCATTGCGTAAAGATTGTTGGCATATCCTGCGTTGTTTATGCTGCAAGCGCAGAGGCCTGCCGTAAACCCCTTTTCATGTGGGTTCACCAGCACGGGCAATAAAATAACACCGTGCCTTTGAACAAACATCGATACAAAGGGTCAGTACAGGAGTAAGCACAGCAGGCGTTCGATGCCGGTAGAAACGCCAGTGAATACAACAGCGAGTGCTGAAGGCGGGTAGGAATAAGAAAATGAACTCTATTTGTTCAATGAAAGAGGCACTATCATTAAATAAGA
Organism: Cristatella mucedo; assembly: GCA_009760855.2. Classification (NCBI taxonomy): domain Eukaryota; kingdom Metazoa; phylum Bryozoa; class Phylactolaemata; family Cristatellidae; genus Cristatella; species Cristatella mucedo. The sequence continues at coordinate 114,635 of WPIO01000221.1, read as the reverse complement.
TGCATTCATAAAGTATGCTGCTGTTTACTGTGCCTGTGAGTAAAATTAAATTCGGAAGCCTGCCGCGTAAGCTTTTCGTCCACGATGAAACGGCACGCCTCGCAGAAGTAACATTTGGAACAGCGTCTAGCTTAGATCGTGTATCAAACAGTTGTGACCCGCGTCTCCTTAGTAAGCTCGTGGAGTGGCAGTCATTCAAGTCGTATGAAGGCTACACAATTACATAAAAGACGGTCCATGATTATTTTAGCATTCATTGATCGCTGTTGTCTCGCTCCATATTCTGAATGTACTGGCTCGACTCTTTGCATTGAACAATATCGCAATACATTCTAAGCAAAGTCCTATATTTTTGCTCATTTAAATTAACAAATACTGCGGAGCAAAACATATGGTGAATTTTCTCTCAGTAATTTTTCTTCTTTCTGCGAAGCAAAATATGTCCTTTTTCTTGGACTTTCACCAGCATGTCGCACAAATGATCCCTAATTTGAGTTTTCAGTGAACATCAGCATTGAAACAGGAATACCCGCAGTTTTCAGCAAGTAAATACACTGCCAATACCATAGGCTAGACTCACACTGCATTTCTTCGTCTAGGGTGCCTCTTAAAAACGTCGACAAACCCGTAATCCACTCTTCCATGCCGACGCAGCTGTCGTTATCTTGGTCGAAAGCTCTGAAAACTGGACAAAAACTGACCTTTAGTTTTATAAAAAAAACCATTAAAATATGCGTTTTAATAGTACTCAGTGGGTAACAACTAAAAAATTTGGACTAGCAAGTTTCACCATCATTTGAATCATGAGAACGGCAAGTATCGCTTATACTGCACGAGTTTTGGGGTTATAAACGATGGTGGAAATAGACCACCATATGAGTAATAAACAAACGCTTCCTAGAGCGGAGGTCTAGTAAATTCGCCAGCCCAGAAAGAAGTGTCAGGTACACATCGAAAAAGGGGGGCAATAACTTCACAGCAAAGAGTGCACCAACAATGCAATAGCAAGATATATGGAATTTCTTCCCATCCCGTCCATCCTTTTTCAATAGAAGTAAAACGCATTGCGATCGCTAATAAGTCTATGTATCATTGATAGAGAAGCAATAAATTAAACGGATTTAGCAACATGGCTATTGTTTTTAGCGTTTTCGGTCAGGTTATGTGCCATCTGTGGGCTTTTTTTGGTATAATTTGGCTGACCTTACTACTATCGAGCCTAGCAAGACGTCCAGACGCAGAAGAGTTCCAAACTGATGCAAAATTGAGTCTCTGAACTAATATTCTCAGTATTTTACTTACTTCTGTCCATGAGCATGTCGTCTGTCATGTCGAACATATTATGGAGAACGTCTCTGAATTTCGTTCTATCCATCTTCCCGGACGCTGTTGACCCAGGAATCAAGGTCTTAAACATTAGTAGTAATGAGTCGACTTCCTGCTTCGTGACTATAACGTGTAAAGGAAACTGACTCATTACAAATTCTTATTTTATTGACAAGCACGGCACGGATAAGGACAGATAGAGCCAGCGACAGCCGCTCAGCCCGGCTAGCAGAAGGGGGGGGGGAGCGACCCCGCCTTTGTAAGATAAGACGGCTTAAAATTAGGGCCAAAATCCTACACAAGTATCCTATAGAGTCTTTGAAAGACATTCGAGCACTTACAGTGAGTCTTTTTGATGAGCTCGTCAGCAAGCTTTGCTTGATGCTTTTTAGCGGTGATGTGCGCCATGGCTCGTGGGCGACCAGTCCCGTTGTCAGTATCAACAACAACAGCCTCAACGGCACACCGCAGTGGATTAGCACCAAATGTAAATACACATCTTGAGCTATTTTATTGTAGATAAAATAAAATTAAAATTAATATTTTAAGTAGTTTCCACTAAAGTTCTTCAAGAAAAGAGCATCTTTTCCGAATATCTATGCGTACTCATTGGTAGGGTGATCCATCTCAGGGCGAACATGGCTGATGCGGACAGCCTTGCCGACGCTAGCTCAGATGTCGACCAGGCTGTCAGCTCTGGAGATGCTGATATTGAGGATGACGAAATGCCCGTGGAGAGGTGAGCGCTGATTGTTTCATGTGAAGATCTAGTTCATTCATTCCATAGAAATGGCTGTTTTTTACGGCGTTTTCCTCTAGCCCAGCCCCCAGGTTGCATGCGACCGGCTTGGGCTCCTTCGGGCGTCGAGCATGCAGCCCGGATAAGCGTCCACACTGGAATCCTCAAGTGTTAGTGACGTGCAACCTTCTGGTTGCGCTGCGTCAGCACCGGGAAGATGTCCTCTGGACGTACTCTCCCCCGCTGACCACTCGTCGCCTTTTTTTTGTAGAGGCGATGCTGTGTCCGGTCGTCATAAAAAACTGCACAACCGTAAGAAAAAAAAGCAAGCAGTTTCACATGCTATCACGGAGACCACTAGCGATTCGGACACGAGTCAAGCGAGCAAACCTGCGCCGGCAGCGAAGGCAAAGGTGGCAGTGAGCCCGCCCGCCAGCCAAAGCTCGGACCAGCCGGCTTCTACCCCTCCAGCAGCAGCCGCTGCTCGTGAGGCCGAGAGTGTCGTTGCCGAAAAGTCAAGCGAGAGCATAGAGAAGATCAAAGAGGTTATGGCAAATTTAGGTTTTACTGCTAGTTTTGCTGCTGGTAAAGGTGCTCCGAAAAACATCGAAGAAGCTCAGCGAAAGCGCTATCAGTTCTGGGACACCCAGCCAGTGCCTAAGCTAAGTAAGTCGGGTTTTGTGTTTGCCAAGTTTGTCTGATTTCTTGCGTTTCCTTTATAGTACAAGATCCCCAACCTGGAGAAGCTACAGGATGCATGCTTATATTCCCAAACTCACCTTTTCCCTGGCAAGAATGCTCAACAGCCACGTATACGTAGTCTACACCAGGCATGTTTGAGCTCACGAGGTCGGTTACTTCACTGGTAGCTACAAAAATTGGTCTACTTACACTTTAAAAGTTTCATTAAAAAGACTTAAGTTTTATGTTTACTAACTGCATTTGCATTGCTCATTCATGGAAATGGGGACGTTTCAGCTGCTGGTTATCCAGTTTTGGTGTCTTGTTTTAAGACCTATTGTGTAGTAGTGCTCTACCCCTACGGTATACACATCTAAATCATCTGGATAGAGATCAAGTTCTCTTAGCGTGCTAAGCAAATTATAATACATTTCATATAGCACCCTCGTAGAACTCAATATATTTGTAGGCACTTTACACGCATAAGCACGTAAAGGACGAATTATATGGACCCACTAAATGCTGTCATAAATAGATGCTTTTAATTTCTTTTTAAATGTGGTCAAGTTAGGAGATGTCGTGACGAAAGTCGGAAGTGAGTTCCAGGCTTTGGGAGCATACGAACTGAAGGCTCGGTCTCCAGAGGATTTGATGTTTCATACGATGTATGGGTAAACGATTAGATTTCGAAAAGCAAGTGGTACGATGCGTAGCCTTTTGGGGGAGTAGATTTGATAGGTATGGTGCAGCCAAAGACTGAAGTGACCTAAAAGTGAGTGATAGAACCTTGAAGTCGATGTGTTGCTTGACATGGAGCCAGTGCAGATCGGTGAGAAGGGGTGTAATGTAGCAACTGTGACGCTCGCGACAGACAAGCCAAGGTGCAGATTTTTGCACTAGCTGTGATCGCCTGATTGCACTAGCCGGTAGACTAGCAAGCAGTGAGTTGCAGAAGTCGAAACGAAATGTCACTAATGAATGGACCAACTGAGATGTGGTATCCATGTCTAAACAAGCCCGAATTTTAGCAATGCTATGTAGCTGAAAGTACGCAGACTTGAATGTGTAGCTGATGTGGTCGTCTAACGAAAGGTCACTTTGGAACATGACACCTAGATTTCGTGCAGATTCAACAGGAGATAAGCTGGCAGAGCCGATTTTGAACGTTAGGTTTTTCAATTTCTGAATCACATTTGGTTTACTCATAACTAGTAGGTTGGTTTTATCATTATTCAATTTAAGAAAGTTTGCTGCCATCCATGTGTGAATGTCATCAATACATGCAGTAAGGGAGTTGAGAGAATTCGATGTGTGGGTTGGCTGGGAAGGATCAAAGCAAATGTACAACCGAGTGTCATTTGCATAGAAGTGAAAGAATAGATTGTGCCTCGCAATCACATCGGCTAGAGGGAGAGTATAAGCCGTGCAATGAACGGGACCGATCACAGAGCTTTGAGGTACCCCATACTTCATATGTTCCTCGTATGATCTGTGTCCATTCACATAAATACTCTGGAGTCTCACACTGAGATAGAACATGAACCATTGCAATACAGTGCCAGTGATGCTCAGGCTAGGTGAGAGGCGCTCAAGAAGGATTTGGTGATTGACAGTATCACAAGCTGCAGAATGATCGAGCAAAAAAAAGTAGAGAGACTCTACCTATGTCTGCAGTCTTAAGTAGGTCATTATACACCAGAAGCAATGCTGACTGTGTGGTGATTAGCTCCAGAACCAGATTGGAACTTACCAGCAAGGTTTGAAGTTTCAATACATGACCAGCTGGTCCACCACGACTCGTTCTAGTGTCTTTTATAGGATCTGTAGAAGGGTTTCTCAAATTCTCTTGGTGTAGTGTTGCTTTCTTTAGTAATGGCCTGACTACAGCCTTTTTGAAAGGTGCTAGGACATAACTTGAGGCTGATGACTAATGACATATTTATGATGGTAGATATGCATGGCAGCAGCAGATCCATGCATCTTAGAAGCAGGGCAGTGGAAATATGGTCTAGAGGACGTGTTGTCTTCTTTGATTGGGATATGAGCTTTATAATGAGGTCATTAGTGGCCACCTTGAATGTAGATATTAAGGTGTTGCATTGAATTGAGGGACTGGATTCCGGGTGGTTGCTGCCACCCTGGGGATGGACTTCCTGATCTTCTCTATCTTGTTGAAAGTGAAGCTAGAGAAGTGATCAGCTAGATCAAATGAATTAAATAAAATGACATATAATGTGAGTTCTAGCTGTGGTTGATCGCTAAGCTGTGTTGCCACTGGCACGGCAATAGATAACTAACCACTTGCACACTGGGGGTACTTCCTTCCTTCAGTTAGGTATGCCCAAGGTTTTTGAAGTCTTCTGCATCACAGGCAACTCTGAGAATTGCTCAAGTCGCCATGTGAAAATTTTTAGTAACCCAAGCACTTAATTTCAATTACTTAAATTCTTAATTCTAGTTAATCTTTGGCTGTTTTCTAACCGTGTTCATGTCAAATGAGATAAAGATGGCCAATCTTGTCTGTCGTGACTGTAGATGACAAAATCGCCGAGGATGAAAATGGACCTTTTGAGTCTGACAAGCCACTTTCTGAAATCAGACAGGAGCCTCTTTCTTTGCCCGACGGCTTTGTTTGGGATACTCTGGACATCAACAATCCACTAATTGTAAGTCTGTTTGTGATTCAACTTGATCTGCATTGACTTCTCGCTGTTTGTGATTCAACTTGATCTGCATTGACTTCTAGCTGCATATGGGTATTGAGAGCATCACCAATGTAGTACACCTAATGTTGGTAATATATATTGTCTATTGTGGTCAGTAGGAATAGTCTTGTTCTTCTGTTATAAATGAAAACTAGGGATCATGACTTCTTGATTTCTTATGCACAATTCTGTATTTCTGCAGAAAGCTGCTCCCTATAGCGTTTGTGCCATCCTTCGAGACTCGGTTCGGTAAGACTCTGTTCTCTGTACATTGCTTCTCTAAATGTACACAGTGCCTTGGAAGAGTGTAACTCAGGCTGATGGCATCGCATGGCATCATAAGACCATCGGCAAACACGCATTTCTACATTTGCACACAATAATTTTATGGTTGGGGGTCGCCACAACATGAGGAACTGTATTAAAGGGTCACGGCATTAGGCAGTAGGAAGGTTGAGAACCACTGAGTTATGCTTATCATACAAGCCCCTAGCTGTAGCGAGTAATAAGCTGAGTACCTTGCTATGCAGATATTCGGACCTTAATGTCGACCAATATTCAGAAACTAAACGATGATCGGACCGAACCTCTCATTAGAAACCCTTAGTATTCCGTTGGAATAAGTGACTTCACACTCCCAATTGGAGGGCCCGTACTGCAGCCATCATCGAATGCTCATAATTTGTGAAACCTCTTTGACCACTGCTTGGCGTTAAACAGTTTTAATCGAAAGATCGTCTCTGCAGTTAGTTATCATGTTTCACTCTGCCCGTGATTAAGGATTACATCCTGCAATGGTTGAATTGTAGCTGCTAGGTTGGTCTTTAAATCTGAGAAATTGATAGGATATTTAAAGTGCCTAGAAAAGGATTTAGTTTTCTAGTTCATATAGTGCTTCACAGATGTCTTATTATTGTTATTATTATTAAGAATTTGCCGCTAAAGGAGCTGCAGTTGCTCCGGCTTCTAGATAGATTCAGAGCAGAATTCTCAGTTTGACCTACAAAGCCCAACATGTGTAGCTTCTCCACATCTAAAGCAAAGATCAGCTGATTCGACAGCCTCATTTATATAGCCAAAGAAGAGCATTGGGATCTTTCAAGCTGCTCAGTAGCTGGTTTTAGGGACTGGGGCAGATTTACATCTAGGGTACTGTAGGTATATGTTTAGTTCACCGACTGATGTTTATAATCAGGTTGGCATATATATATATATATATATATATATATATATATATATATATATATATATATATATATATATATATATATATATATATATATACACACACACACATACACACACACATATATATATATTATGCCACGGGGCTCGAGCCCACGACCTCGGCCAGACCTTAGTCGGTATATATATATATATATATATATATATATATATATATATATATATATATATATATATATATATATACACACACATACACACACACATATCTATATTATGCCACGGGGCTCGAGCCCACGACCTCGGCCAGACCTTAGTCGGGACGAGCACCTTAACCGCTTGACCAAACCAGCTCACATATGTGAAACGCCTGAATAGAGAGTAAGTTCTCTTAGGGCTGTACAAATTAATTATATTTATATTTAGGAGTGGAACAGCTAAGTTATCGTCCATACAGGACCTGAGGGCACGAGGAGGCTGAAATTTGTGCAGTAGTTCAGCTAGGTATGAAGGAGCCAAGCCATGGCGGGCCTTATGGACCAGCATATGAACTTTCTCTGTATCTGTTGATCAACCGGCAGCCATCAAGCTCTTTCAGCAAAGGAGATACATGGTCAAACCTCTGGGATTTTTAAACTAGCCTTACAGCCATATTCATTGCCAGCTTCAGTGGCCTAGTGGGGTTTTTTGTTAGCCCTGCTGAAAGGGAATTACAATAATCTAGACGAGACACAACCAAGGAACTAGTTTCATTTTTTGCAAGCCACCGTGGAAGACAGTTCCTACGCTTAGGTAGAGATCGGACGTGATGGCTAGCTGTGGAAGCAGTCTCCTCAACGAAGCTTTCAAAATTGAGGCAGCTGTCGAAGGTGACACCTAAATTCTGAGTGCAAGTAGAGGGATCGTTCGAGGTTTCCAGTTTGATTGGCACATCTAAAGAAATGCAAGGGGCCCGAAGGCTAAAAACCAGCACATGCCTGATATAGGTTGTAGGTAGCAAGGCTGCAACCAACAAAGCACAGCTAATTGATTGATCAATGCCGCTATATATATTGAAGCTAGGGCTAATGGTTACATACTGTGAATACTGTTGAATGAGTATGATAATTGGGTTTGTTTTTATATGCTGCCAAGCTGGTTCCATCGTTAGGGCTGGTATCAGCTGCCACGAGCATGGACAACTGCCATGAGCACTGGAGTCAGTGAGCCTGTGTACTGGGTATTATATTAGCAAAACTAGTCTAGATGAACATAGCAGCTGTGAGGCAGCACAAGTAGTAAAGCCGACTTCGAAGACGATTCAAATGGTAGTAGCCTTTTTTTTTACTAAGTTGGTTAAGTGGTAATTACATTAGTTGAACCATGTGCTGATCCAGTGTTGCTACCTGCAGACAGCATGTGTAGACATCTTATTTGGCATCTCTACTCTTCGGCTGCTTATTTGTATTTATAGTGACTGCAATAAACTGTTTTAGCTTGTCTTAAACATAGTCCAACAAGTATGTGCTTTAAACTCAGCGTGAATTCTCGCCCTTCTTCCTGCAGACACTCATGCTTTTACCGCAGTTTTACTGCCTCGGCTAGTTTCTGCACTCAGTCCGACAGCAGACGGTCTTCGATCGTTTCTATTGTGAAATTACTGCTTTGCTTGCATATGCCCCTGAAGACCCTCTCACGTGCTTAGCCATTCATGGATTGCCAATGATGATTCATGGGTGGACCACTCGTGGGGGTTAAACTGCTTACCTGGACCAATTTAAGTCGTGGAGCACAACGGTATTTCATAGCAGAAAACACCTTTTGACTTCGCAAACAAAAAGGCGTCTTTGGTTGGGCCTTGCATGAAATCGGCCTAAGCCACCAGCAAGTTGCGCAGACTTAAAATCATCCACTACACAGTGAGCTGCAATCTAAAAAAGGACTTAGACGTGGGAAAGTGTGGTTAGTAGACGACGCTCAGGTCACGCAAGGAAATGCACCCGGCAGGACGACTTTGACCTGAATGTGGTGGCACTTAACTCAAGAGGGCCGCCCCAGTCCCTATCGAAAACTGTCGGCATGGTAATTAATAAGTGGTCATTAATAAGCTTATTGAGACAGAGCTAGGCATAGCAGATTTGGGAGGATCGGCAAGCACCAGCCAGGCCTTTGCGTTGGAGCAACAGAGAGATCGTTGGGAGCAACAGAGAAACCAGCACGTGTGGGCAATGGACCACGCCCACATCGAGACACAACTTGAGTCGAGTTTGATGGACCTAGTCCAAATTCACGGTTTCTGCTAACAGCATACGAAGAAAATACGTAAGTCAGCATAAAGATGAGATGGATCACCATGACTGTCATTAACAGCCAACAGGGAAATTCGGTAGTGGAAATGTCATGGTCTAGACTTTCGGCTACTTTTTTGGTGTCGACTTGCAAACCACATGAATGCCATTTGGCAGCAGGACTATGAAAATAAGGTTTGTCACTGAATCAGCTGTCAGAGTAATGAGTTGGCTGAGTCAATCGCCTGACCTAAATGACACATTGCAACTTTGAGTTAGGTTGGAGAGTCCTTCTCTGAGGTTCAATTCTGTCCCTGCTACGATTCCTGAAAGGCAGTTCAACCGGCTCCAATACTACATGGATAATTCCAAAAGATATATGTCAGCTGATCCAGCAGCCTCACAGTAGTGGCAGAAGAGCCTTGGCAGCTATCTCCTTGCTTGCAGCAGACAATAATGTGTCGTGCAGCAGACTAGTGTCTGCTGCACGACTCGAGCCCACAACCTGGGTTGGGAAGAACAAGCACCTTACCCCTGGCCTTAGACCAAGGATATCGCTCTAGAGACTTGTAAGTTGATGGACTATGCAGTGGTACACAAGAGAGGTAATTACAAACCACAGGGCTCGGCTTCTTAGTAACTTATTTGCCTTGTCAATAATATTCTTAGTAATGCAAGGCAGTAAGTATGTATGCAGTATATAGCACTCGTTATTCATTGATGTATTTCTTGTGTGCTGCTTCCAAAGGCCTCTCGCCAGCACGGAGTAGACTTCACCATACCATGTGGAACAAGACCTGTGTAAAGGAGCATGTGTCCTCTTATCTTGCAAAGGGAACTGGTGCTTGGTCTCAGCGACACTTTATCACCCTCGAAGGGATGTTTATTGCTCATTTTTGTTAATCTTATAATGACTAACTTATAATTGACTAGAAAGCTAGCCATGGACCACTTGATAAGAAAAACAAGATGCTCACTGTTAATGACCAAGGTCAATGTGATCGCCTTTGGTGACCGAAGGTGTGGGGTCGAGCCCTGCGGCATTTGGGAAGTGCCTGGATGAGATTTAGTTCTTTTTGGGTGCTATACAAATGAATTATGTTAATTATATTTACGGTGTACTCAGTAGTGGCCATGTACACATGCACATGCTCATTCTATGGGCATTTTCCCCCACTCCGCTCTCCCGGAGCTATCGCCACTGTGGTGCTGCAACAGTTGCTGTAGAACAGTTGCTGTAGGCTTATCGAATCCATTTTGTCCTTATAACTCCAAACAGCCCTTAAGTTGCAGGTACCTAAGGTATGGTTTATTTGCCACTCCTGCTTAGGTGCCCTGTGTGATGGTCCATATCACTTCATGAAGTCTGTCTTATGTTGGTATGTATGGAACGACATGCTACCATGTATACTGGCAACAAAGCGGTGTATGGCTTTGATATCATACCATGTGCACAGTGTGCAGGATTTTGGATACAATCCATTTACGGTCAGAATACCTTGTAAATAAATATACCTCGTTTTCTGCAGCTTAAAGAAGTTTACGTGCTGCTCAACGAGAATTATGTCGAAGATGACGATAACATGTTCAGATTTGACTATTCACCCGAGTTTCTATTGTGGTAAGCCTGTTATTAGTCAGCGGGTGCAGTTCGTCTTCTCGTTGGCCGAGCTGTGGCTTGTGCTGCTGCCACGTTCCATGTCAAGCTCATCTGCTGGTGCAGCAGCGGCAGGAGCAGCCAACAGTAGTGTCACTGTGTGAACTATGCATTGCTTTTAGGACACTGAAGCCGCCTGGCTGGCTCAAGGAATGGCACTGTGGTGTCCGTGTGTCAAAAAGTGGCAAGCTGGTCGGATTTATTGCTGCAACACCTGCAAAGATCAAGATCTATGACAAGTAAGCAAGTGACCTACCATGTCAATTATAACCTTGTTTGCTTCCCGGTGTGCTGGTTGTATTGACCAACTTTTGGTGGCATGCTCAATAGGGCAGATCTTAATTTTCTGAACGTTAGAAATAATAACTTCACTCTAATTTTGCTTCTACCCTATTTCTCAAAATTAAGACCGGTCTTGCATTAATATTTTCTCCTAAAGGTGCGTTAGGGCTTATTTTCAGGGGACGTTTTTCATGTATAGCAATCTACATTTATTCAAGTGCAATTGCATTTATTTATAAATATATACAATTCATTTGTATAGTGCCCTAAGAGAACTGGTTCTCTATCCGGGGACTTCATATGCTGCAGGGTTCAAGCCCACAATCTTGGTCGTCCAAGGGGAGCCACCTTGACCTCGGTCATCATAACCAAGCAACTAAACCCCTCCCCCCAAACCAGGGCAGCATTTTATTCAAATTCAGTTCCCTCATCTTCAGGGAGATAATCTAGATTTCTTACACCCATTTAACTGTAATTATGTTTGTAGTCTATCTTATTATAAAAGCCTGAAAAATCATGCTAAGTCATCAAAGAACGACCATCAGTGAGCATACACGAGTCTTTGCCCAGGAAGTAAGGTGCTAGCTCTTAACGACCCACGTCATGGGTCCTTTAGTGTCCACCGCAAGCTGTTGTGATAGCCATCAAGGCTCTTCTGCCGCTGTACAAATGAGGCTGTTAAAGCAGCTAACCTGTACATGAGCTCTCCCTAGAAGTGGTGTCGTGACTCGCAAAAGGATCGAAGAAATTTGGCTCGTTTTGTCAAGTTTTACTAAATTAAGACTGCACCTCATCAAGCTTATTAGTGAACTATGGTCAGTGCAAAAGGCTAACTTTCGCAAAGCTGGAAATACCCTAAAGTCATCAACGAAATACAGTATATACAAGTACATTATCCAGTTTACTGTGTTTGCCGTGTTTTAAAAATTACGTGCAGGTAAGTGCCATTTAAATGAGCAGTGAGCCACTGGTTTCACGAGAAAGTTTGTTCGAAGGCTCTGCTAGCCTGCTAAGAGGGGCTGAGCTAGGTGAGTGGCTAGGCTGGGCACTGTCCAGTTGTTCCATCCACCTTCAGCATGAGCTGAATTACCGTGTCTTGCTGAATGCAATTGCGCACTCGATTACTGTGCTGTTGAAACTAAAGCTAAAGTTAAGATGTGCCTAGGATCAGGATTGGCCGAAGTGGTCTTGTCGGCTGCTGTATATAGCATCGTGCTGTGCATAGGGAATTCCTTCACTTATTGCAGGACGTTGCAGATGGTGGAAATAAATTTTCTCTGCGTACACAAGAAGCTTCGTTCCAAGCGAGTCGCACCTGTGCTTATTCGGGAGATCACTCGCCGTGTGAATTGCCGAGGCATATTCCAGGCAGTGTACACAGCAGGAGTGGTCCTCCCTAAGCCGGTTTCCATTTGCAGGCAAGTGCAGCAGAACCTTCTCAGCTCCCTCCCTTGTTGGCTGGAGGTTGTGATCTGTCCAGTAGCGTTCGTTGTCTAGGTATTGGCACAGATCGCTGAACCCTAAGAAGTTAATTGAAGTCAAATTTTCACACCTGAATCGGAATATGACTCTTCAGCGCACAATTAAATTATATAAGCTCCCAGAGGTAATGATGTAATTATGCGGCTATGGCAGCTGGCAGCTCTTGCTGCGAAAGGGCACCTTTGTCTACTCCTTTGCGTTATTCACTGCAGGAGCCGAGGCTACCCGGATTCAGGCCGTGTGGTGTTGCTGATCTGCCCGAAGCATACAGGCTCGTGGCTGCCGTGAGTGTTCTCATTAGCATTGCCCGGAATTGCTTGTAGTTAATTATTGGCTAGCAGCCGTGTTCAATACACTATATTTTTTGCAGCATTTAAGCAAATTTGACCTAGCTCCACATTTCAGTGAAGATGAGTTTCGATACTGGTTTCTACCGCGGCCTGGCATCATCGAGTCGTACGTTAATGAGGTAGCACCAACTTTGCCATTTCATTGCGCAGCATCCTGTTTGCACGCGGGCGCTTGCACATGTTGCCTTTTGTGCACCACTTTCACATTGATGTAGCTGTGGATGTAGCAGTTCAAGATACTGGATCTTTATATATGGATCTTTCCAACAAACATATTGTTTTCTAAAATCCATATTCAGATGCAGTAACAGCTGCAATCAGCTGATCGGCCTAGTCGGCTGCCGTGTAGTGTGCATGGTCCCAAACCCATCTGAGATTTACACTGTGCCTCTCCACAAGCAAAGGCTTGAGCTTGGAGACCCTCTACAATATGCCATGCATTACAAGCCTCCGGCACACGGTCTGCTTATATGGCGGTAGTGGTCGCCAGCTACTGAGGCAACTCGAGAGAAACTTTCCATTGCGGGAGACCACTTCTTCTTGAGGAAGTCGTCCCACGGAGTTGTCATAATTAGGTTACCTGAGAAAATTCTCCCAGTCACACTTCCGTGCATTTTTAGCTTCGTCAGGTTGTAGCTCACCTTTCTATGGCTGATTTGTAAGCAGCCACTTACGATTAAGTGTTGGGAAAAACTGATAAAATTGAACCAATAATTAAATATTTTCATTGAGTAGCTTTTAAAAGACAGACGCTAGTAGTGGGATACTAAGTTTTGACAATTGCCTCGTTAAAGCTTAAAAAAATGCTTATGCAAACCATGTCTAAACAGGAACAGCATGTCAACAAATAACAAATTTATCCATCCTCTGCATCATATGGGACCCGTGTCCCAACTTGTTGAACCTTGTTCCGTCGAGATACATATCTGCAGTTTGTCGAGGAACAAACTTCTGACTTGTAAACAGCTTCATTTATAATGTAGCTTTGTGCCTTTTAAATTCCACAACTCGGCCAATACTGCACAACGTGAAATTTTAAATGTGAGTTCACAACTCTGCTTGTACACCACTCCAATAGCGCATTTCTGATTTTGGTTTGCCAAGTTTTGCTATAGGTGGCCTCAAATGCCATTGAATTTTATATTCTGCAATCATGGACACGCATAATAAAAATTATGCAACAGAAATCATATGCAGAGCCTGATTAGATAGCATGTCAGGTAAATATGCCCCAGGTAGAGAATGAAAGGGTCTAAAAAAAAAAGTGAGCGACAGAACCTTGAAGTGGATACAGTGCTTGCTGGGGAGCCCGGTCAGGTCGGTGAAAAGTAGTGCGATGTGGCCGTCGCAATGTAGATTGCAAACAAGTCTAGCTACCGAGTTTTAAACCAACTGAAAGCGTTTTATAGCACAGTCAGTGGGACTAATATTTGACAATCTTGACTTTACTACAGAGTATCTCAAAGGTTGCAATACGACCGTGTGCCCCAAGCCATCGTCAGTTTGCATGGAGGTGATGACAAGTACTTATACATGACATGAGAACCACAATCCAGGATCATCTGTCCTTGGCTTTAATTAGTTACTGAACCTAGTGCTGTTGCCATTCATAGTGTCCACAACATTGTCTCGACACCCTATGACAACAAGGTTGGGTTGGGGACTTAGCTGTCACATGCAAGGAACGGTTGGAGCACCAGTTGCTGATTTGGCCTCTTCCTCCGGTGTGCTACCGCTGCAAGGCAAAAAAGGCTCGTTTTGGCATGAGCGACAGCATGCAAGGGCGTGAAAGCAGGCAAGGGCGTGAAAGCAGGCACGTGCTTGGTTGCTTTGTTGCCATTGCCGAGCTGCACTTGGCTACAGCGATTTGAGTGTGAGATTTTTGTGGTGGCTCTTTGGTGCTCGGCAGCTAACACAATGGTGTGATTTTCTCTGCAGGTTGGGGGACAGATAAGGGATTTTATCAGTTTTTATGCATTGCCATCGACAGTGATGCACCACACGGTGCACAAGAGCTTGAAGGCTGCTTACTCTTTTTACATGGCAACTACGTCAGCCTCGTCAACCGAGCTGATGCAGGATGCTCTCATTGTTGCTAAAAACGTACGTGCAGCTACTAGTAACCGATTTTGGATTCAGCTTGCCATTCGTGCATCGCCTCACATAATTCTTTAATATTGCAGCTCGGTTTTGACGTTTTCAATGCACTCGACCTCATGGACAACAAGGAATTCTTAGAAAAGCTGAAGTTTGGCATTGGTGATGGCAACCTACAATATTACATATACAATTGGAAGTGTCCCGCTATGCTACCCCACAAAGTATGTCCAGAGCTTCTGCTTACTGAGAGTTTCTTGTTCAGACCTTGTACGAGCATGCTAAGCAACTATAATTTTACAGTGTGCTGTCGTGAATAGTGCATAGTCCTACGAAAGTTTTATTTCATTGTGGTGCCCACTTAAACCATCGACCTAACCCCATGGATGCTATACCCAATGACCAACCATAATGCCGAGTTGTTACCAAGTCCTTGTATAATGTCTGCTGGAATGGGCTAGTTGGTTAGATGGACATGTTCACCTCTTGTGACCAACGAGCAACACGTATTCTCCTATCACTTTTAGTAGTGACCATTTGGTAAGGCTTGTGTGTTGGCTGCTGTGTATTCGGGTTTTACTTTTAGTGGTAGCTGCCCCCAGGATCCTCACTCAGCAGTACATCTGCTAAGGCATGGTTGGCACACTGGTGCTCCTTGTAATTGTTCTTCCTTCGTACGATGCCTGTCCAATTTGAATGTGGAAACAGTTCTTTGTTGGTTTACCTGATAAGGATGTATCTAGCTTGCATAGAAGTATGACATTGGGGGGAGCTGCATTAAACTCGAGTGAGGTAGGCTCTATAGGTATATGCAGTGTCAATATTTCTTCCCCATCTATATGCAGTCCTACACCATGACACCTTTCTGTGCACACCCGGCAGCCAACCAACTCCCTCTCACAGCAACAGAGAGAAGTGAGGAGAATGTAGCTGAGTCAGTAGGGCAATCAAGGAAGTGATTAGCGTGGACATAGCATCACAGGACGGTTGGAAAAGAGACATGCCTCAGTGGGCAGCAGGATGTGTAATGCACAAGTTGGTATGCATAGTTTAGCGAACACAGTTGCACCAGCAAAGCAAACACAAGTCCAGCAATTGCGTGTGCAACACTGCACATCGGGACTTTCCTGCAGAGGGACCCTATGTGCGGCTGCCTCGTTCTTCCGACTCAACCATTGATGACGAGGTTATTAATGAGTTATCCATCTAGTCGGTACCCCGAACATGGGCCGAAAACTTAGGAAGTGAAGGCTGATCTCAGCTGTTTTCCCTCACGGTTTCAGCATGCAAATGCTATTTATTACAGTACGCACAACGAAATTCGGTCTCGTACATTCGTACTCGTTTTTGTTGGAATCCCCCATTTTTTCTCTTTCAGGTCGGACTGGTGCTGCAGTAGGAGTGTGGAGGATTCGACTTTTACCATCGAGCTACGTGGATAATGTTCTATAGTTATTAGGACATTTTTTGTACAAACCTTGGCTGTTGTGCCTTCATTACTTTGGCAGTGCTTGCTTCCGTGACAGCCGAGAGTGCCTAAACAGAAGACGGCCGCTGTTAGCTAGGCCACCCGATCGATATGGCTTGAAGCCGTGGCGTCTCACCCACGCTTAGCGAAAAGCTGCCGGCGGCAGCTTCTGCTGCTTGTTACCTTGCGTATGCGGCTGCGAATATCGAAGACGGTCTTATCCATCGAATCGCTACCGGTCAGCGTGCTTTGCTCTCGGGCGTCGGGCCCTCCCTGCGCGGTAGCTTGAGCGGGCAAGGAGGGCCCTTGCAGTTTGCCCAGCACAGCAGCGTTCAGCTTGAGCGCTGCGTCGATCGAGCGTGAGTGTCCACCACTCACTGCCTCGGTGCTCAACAATCCTCGGCTCGAAGTCTGTCTAGGGACGAACTTGGGAGTCTGAACTGTAGTCGCCCGATACTGTCTAACAACCAGTGGTGCCTCGGCAGTCTGCTGGGGAGCAGTGCTGCCAGCCAGCGATCGGCTCATCTCGGAGCGCACCCTGCCGGCCTGCGGTGCTGAGCCACCGGTGGCTGCCTCGGCAATGGGCTGCCACCGCTTGGCAGGTTCTCTATTTGCTTCGACCGTGCTTGGCCTTGACACCGGTGCGGCCAGAAGGACAGCGCCGCTCTGCCGAGTACCGCCGACGCTCGGCTTCGGCAGCACCGAGAACGTGTGCCTCTGCCACACGGCAGCTGCTGCTGCTGCCGTGGTCACGCGGGTGATCGTCTTAGTCGGTGCGTCGGTGCCGCCGGTCGCTAGCTCGGTCTCCGCGGTCGTGGGCCGACCAGCAGGCAGTGGCACCTCGGGCCACTCGTGCGGATAGCACTCGGTGCTGGGATAGTTCGTCGGGGCTACACCGACGAGGGCTACACCGACGAGCGCTCCCCTAACGGCGGTGGCTGCTCTCACCACCCCTGGTTCGCCTCCATCCGAGGCGTGTGAGCTGTATCCGGCTTGAACGTCCGGCGCAGCTGCAGCGAGTGGCGCATCGATGCGGCCTGCTGAGTCGGAGCCGCCGGCCGACTCTCCATCAAGAGACCTTGACGGCTGCAATGGTCTGGAATCTTCTTCGAGGCGGCCTGGCAGCCCTTTCTTCGACGCTTCACTGGCTCGAGAGCCGTCATAACCTGGGGGCGGGGTTAGCAAATGCAGTCATTGGGGTAAAAAAAAAAATATGCAACAAAGCAGCCGATTTCTGGCCTTCCTAGGCGACCTCTTACCGTATTCACGGCATTTTGCAGCGATTGCCTTTCTCCGCTGGACCAACTTTTCCCTGGTCTCCTCAACAGATTCGCACTCCGGTGCATAGCAAACGTGTAGCACCCCACCAAAGAATGACCTGTCGTCTAACTTTTTTTTGGCAACTCTAGAAAAGCCAGTCGAAATAAACGCCAGTCTGCAAGTGGCTGCGACGAACAGCAATCAAGAGCAACAGCATAGCAAACGCTCGAACTTGATGAATTAACAATATTTACGGGTATGTAAAACATCCTAAGAAGGAAGCTGCTGCTTCCATGTGCGAAATGCAATGTCAACATTTAGCACCAGGGGCTTGTGACTCATATTCACGACAATTAACTAGGAGCTAAGATCTGAAGTAATGCTGCAATCTCGCTGTGCCTTCAAGGAGCCCAGTGGAAGCCACAGCACCCTGAAGCAGATGCTAATGCACAGAAACAAGGACCAAATGTAAAATTGAATGGTTGAATGCAGACTTGAGCAACAAAATAAGATAGGAGCACTATAGGCACCAATATAGCGATTAGTTATAGGCAAACACATGTTAAGCTGTAAAGCTTAACGTTCAAATGAGTCACAACTGGGTAAAGTTAAGGCAAATGTTACCTGATTTAAAAGCCTCATTTGTATAGCAGACAGAAAAGCTGTAGCGGCTATCACTCCTGCTTGTGCTGGGCAATAAAGAATCGCTGGTGCAGGACTCGAACCCAAGGCGTGGTACTGAAGTGCAAGCACCTTACAGGTCTTAAAACCTATAGGCGTGTGATCAGGATAGTAGTGGTACTGGCAACCATTAGGTTTGGATGATGACACCGAGCGAAGGGTACAGTGAAGTAGTTGAGGCCGAATCCTTATGGCATACTGCGAGAAACTAGCGAAATGGCCAGCTCAAGAGACTTCTCGGTAACTGGAAACCAGTCTAAAAACTTGAGAGCGGCAACTTATTCACAGCAAGGGAAGCAATCGCCCACTACGTCGAAAGTTCAACCAGCACAAGTATTGCCACTTTTCCTGCATCATTGATAGAATTTCATTTTTGCCTTTCAGCTTGAGAGCCGTCTATGACGGCTGGAGGGTACTGAAACTGGGACGTACAGTAACTGGAATGCACGGCAAATGATATGCTGCTAAACCCTTTTTAAGAGACCGATTACATATTATTGCTACAACGAACCACATAAGAGTTGCTTCCTATCATTCAGGAACTCGATAGAGAAGACAGTGTATTCTGCGATTCCAGTATAGTAAATGATTCGGGAACTGGATGGAGTGGAGATGCCATCTTTTGCGAATTCTGCAGTAGTCTGGGGATATCTACATATGTCACTTCGATTGAGGCAGTCTCGGCTACTCTGGGTGAAAAGCACCTGGGGACTGGTCATAGGTCGATGGAAAACTGGCTTTCCAATTGGGGTCATTGTTAGCCAGTGCACGTATAGATTAGCCGAATGTTTTACTATGCAGATGTGCTAGACAAGCTTAAGCAGTAAATGGATATGGTGGGGTTGCTAGCTCTTTGATCAGTGTAGAAGCCTAAATTCTGTTGAGTATATATGAGCTAGTAAGAAAGCATGTCAATGGTTAAGTCATAACATGCAGTGTCATCACGAATGCTGTGCAGAACATGTGGGGTTTTAGCTTCCTACTAAATGTCAAATCAGGGGACACAATGACGACAGTTGGCAATGAGTTCCAGGCGTAGGGAGCATACGAACTGAAGGCACGGATTCCAAAAGGATTTGAGGTTGGCGAGAGGCACAGCTAAACAATGACACGAGTGGGTGGTACGATGGTTTGCCTGAGTAGGAAATGCTGCGGCTCGGTATTCTGAAGCCAGAGAATGAAAGGATCAAAAACTGAATTACAGCACTTTTAAGTCGATACACTACTTGGTGAGGCATACAGTAGGTGAGAAGAGGTGTCATGAGGCCGTTGCGATATTCACGAAAGACGTACGAATAACTGCCCAGTTTTGCACCAATGGCAAGCATCTCATTGCACAGGCACGAAGACCTGCAAGTAGTGAATTACAGAAGTCTACAGGGGGTGTCACAAAACCATGGACCAGCTTGGCCCTGGTATCCTTATCTAAGTAAGCCCAAACTATTGTAATAATGCATAAAGAGTAAAAAGATCAAAGTTTAGCTGATCAAACTGCCTCGTTTACATAGCGGCAGACTATCCTTGGCTAGCCTCGGCGGCTTGAAGTGGGCAACAAAAGATTGCCTGCCACAGGACTCGTGGAGTCGAATCAACGACAGGCAAACTTGAATTCGGAGCAGATAACTCATATATAAAAAGTCACTCTGGAAGAGGACACCTAGATTGCTTGCAGATACTACATAAGATATGCCGTGCTCATTTTGAGTGTTTGGCTCAGCAATTTCTGAGTAAGCTGGATATACTCAAGTGCCTCCATCAAAAATGCATCGTAAGAAACTGCTTTACTTGAGGTCTATGTGCAAGGCTGCATTGCTTGACTCTTGTGTGCCGAGTGTTAACGTGTCTATGAGGAACTGAAGATCCGGCAAGGCATTACTTATACAAAAATTGAGCTAAAACGTAAAAACAATATGCACACTGCACAGGTGCAGCCACCAGGCAACGACTCAAATGCCCAGTGACCAAACATGAATACTTTGCAAACGCTGCACCTATATTACCTATATACCTATATGACATAGAAATAAATCATAATAATAGGTCGTTTGTATAGTGCCTTAGAAGGGCAGGTTGAGTACTGTATTCAGGGCCACTAAGCTGTTTTAATTGCTATTAGGGTGCTATACTAACGACCTATCATTGGTATTATTAAATTTAATTGTTATTAGTACTATTAACTCAGCGACTTTGCACGAACAACATTCGCTGTCCATGCTAGTATGACTTCGTGGTAATGTGCCAACAAGAGGCCCTGGCTGCCTCATTCATCACGAGCAGTAAGCTCGGAACAGTAATGAATGACTCAAATGATCAGGTATTAGCAATGCCGCACGACTATCTATGCAGCACACGAAACACACGTTGGAACACTAAAATGTGGCTCAACTAGTATCATGTATGCCTTCCTACTGAGCCCAGTGCCATGCGTAGCGCGGTTCACCAAGGGTGGTTTGCCACCATGGGCTACCGCCACTCACCGTGCACTTTGTATCTGTTCATACTTGATCCAGAAAACGTCAGTGAACTGATCTGCGGTAGGGTACTCATCCAAGATACGATACTCCACAATGCGACCGTACAAGGCACACAGCTGCAGAAGTTCCTGCGAAGCACCAACTGCGGGCACGCCTTGCACAATAAGATAACGTGATTCGTCATTAACGGTGAATACCTTCAAGGGAAAGATGGCGATGACAGTATAAGAGAGGCACTGCTGATGAGCCACCTGCAGAATATAAGCGCAGTGCCAGTAAACTAATTATGCCTGCGAAAAAGCCGAGAATTTTCAATCCAGTGAGAGCAACGAGGGAATGTGGTAAATATAGCCTTCCTTGAGTCGGCTCGAAGTGCTGCTGCTTGTGCAACCAGCTTCATTCATGCTGTATCTTAGGAGGCACCTGAGTTTTGACTATCGGCAGGTGCTAAAAACCACGTATTTTAATGCTAGCAAGTGCACGATAGCATCTCCCAAGGCGACATTGATGCATTCGGTAATTACTACGTGCACGAAGTTGTGGCTGTCAACTGCCTAACAATAGACATTCTAGGCACGGTGCATTTGACAATGCACAGTTTGTTTGATGGACTACTTGAGGCACGCGTTTATTTTAAGACGTGAGCCTCGTTGGCGTAGGCTTCGGACGACGAAAAAAATCCTAGCTGATTTAACAGCCTCTTTTTGTATAGAGACGGAAGAGCCTTGACGGCTATCACCACCGCTTGCAGTGGCGATAAAAGATATCCCACCGCAGGAATCGAACCCACAACCTCGGCACCGAGGTCATGAAAGCAACCGCCTTACCTAGTGTGCCATCACAGCTCACCAACGGTTTCGTCTTTACCTCGTTTTCGTTGCCCTGCGAGTACGAGCTTGTGCGACAAATACTAGCTGATTAACCAGCCTAATTTTGTATGGCGACAGAAGAGCCTTTACGGCCAATGGCTTACTAACACGGTGGTAACTTGACCCGACTCGGTGCCAACAAACCCGTGATTGCCTGAGCTGTGTCACACTTATTCACTACACAGCTGAACCCAGCAGAATCAAAGTTGGGCATTTAAAAAAGTGCTAATTTTCTATTACCGATTCACAATATGGTAATAATAATAACTGAAAAACCTTGTATAACAGCCCAATAGCTGACCCAACCCATGCTGAATGGCAGACGGCCGTTATGAGCACCTCAAATTCTCTCAACTCACTTGCTGCATGTATTGATGACATCCGCACATGGATGGCAGCAAATTTTCTAAAACTAAACGATGACAAAACTAACTTACTAGTTATGGACAAACCCAGTGTGATTCACAAATTGGGAAGGCTGACGCTCAAAATTGGCTCCCCCAGCATATCTCCTGTTGAATCAGCTCGGAATCTAGGTGTCATATTCCAAAGCGACCTCTCGTTAGACGACCATATCAGCTCCACAGTCAAATCCGCCTATTTTCAGCCTCACAACATTGCTCAAATTCGGGCTTGTTTAGATAAAGATACCACGTCCAAGTTGGTCCATGCATTCGTGACATCTCGTCTCGACTTCTGCAACTCACTGCTTACTGGCCTACCAGCATGTGCGATCAGGCGATTGCAGCTGGTGCAAAACTCGGCAGCTAGACTTGTCTGCCGTGAGCGGCGCAGTTGCCACATTACTCCACTTCTCGCCGACCTGCACTGGCTACCAGTCAAGCAACGGATTGACTTCAAGGTTTTGTCGCTCACTTTTAGGTCCCTTCATTCTATGGCTCCAGCCTATCTCTCAGATATACTACCCCATCAGGCCAAGCATCGTACCACCCGCTTTTCGGAATCCAACAGTCTAGAAATACCTCATACAAACCTTAAATCCTTTGGAGACCGTGCATTTAGTTCATATGCTCCCAAAGCCTGGAACTCCCTCCCGACCTGCGTCAGAACATCCCCTGACCTGACCACATTTAAAAGGAACCTAAAAACACACCTATTTAGGACAGCATTTAGTGGGTTCCTGTGATTCGTTCTTGATGTGCTTATGCGTGCTGACACTGTGCAAGCTGCCACTAACCACATTTGCATGCTGACCCTGTGCATGTCACCCCTAACCATGTTATTCATTTTGATTGTTTATCAAGCATGATATTACTCACCATTCAATTGCATTTCCCTTTCCAGCAAATGTAAAGCGCCTAGAGAGAGATTGAGTTCTCTGAGGGCGCTTTATCAAGTGCATTATTATTATTATTATTATTATTAGCAAGGCCATCTTAAAATGTTAAGCGTGGTTTGCCCCACCGTTGAACATGTCGCCATTAAACATCACTCATCCCACCTGAAGTTGGCTATCTCCGCCCCTTCCCAGCATTTGCTGGTAGTTTTCAGAGGCGGCGACAGAAGCGACTCCGTGCTTGCGAACACGGGTGCATAAAGATGTCACAAGCTTCGCTCGCTAGCAGTTGCGGTACATGCAGGCAAGCGTTTCCAAAACATCCGTCAAACAAAAGAGCCAAAACATTACAGCGCCCTGGAAAGGATTGCGCAGGGAAATACTTTCAAGAGAGCAGGAATTGATCGCTGAGACACCGTGCGTACTAGCGGGGAGAAGCCTTTTTTTCAGGAGCTTTAAAAGTAAGTGTACGAATAGAAAGCAGCAACAACTGAGAATATCTCGCAGTTTTTGCTGGCAGCCAATCAAATAGCCTCCGCCTGCAGACACAGCGCAAAGACGCAACGGCCGACAGCACATCAGTGCAAAGCAGTTGGAAAGACTCGGGACATGGCTCACGAGGACAGCCGAATGCGTATTCACGCTTACCCGGCGTTAGCAGTAGCGTCGTATAAATTACCACTTACTTTGACAGCTTTCAGCTTTCTACCTTCCCGATAAGCTGGCCTCGTTGCGCAGTACTCCTGCTTCTGATGATGCAGCAGCAGCTCAGACTCTGCCATCTGCGAAGCTAGTCTAGGGGGTCCTGTATAGACTTGCCGTCCCAAGATCGACAATAAATGGAAAGGGCATTAAACCTAGATGCCGCTTTTACCGACAGCCGATCCACGGCAACAGCGCAAGTAACAGGAAGTTGAACCCCGCGACTCGGTAAGCACGGTCAAGGTAAACCCAACAAACCCGCAAGATTGTCCACCAATAAAGGGATAACTCCCAAAAACTATAAGGAGCCGGTCATGAAGCGTCGTTTCTTACAAGTGCAGTTACGAACGATAGTGTTCAAGAAGTTATAGATTTTTGCATTATGCTTTTCTAATATAATGCCCGTGATAATGAGCTATGAGCTTGACAGCGGAACCTTAATTACGAACTAAGAGCTTTGCCACTGAATTAGAATGCATATAAAATAACCGAGACTTATGAGCTAAATTACGTATAATTATGTGCAAAGGTTTTTGTTGTCTGAATTCATGATCTGGCTGCTATAGAACACTTGTGCATGACCGCAGTCGCTCTCCTGGAACCACGGTCTGCTAGTCGACGAGTCCTAGCGTTGAGCGGAAGCCTGTTGGCGAGGTCACCTGTGTGTATCAACCGTAAAATACAGGCTTTTATTGTGCATTTTATAGTAAGATGTTTGATAGCGCTGAGTGTAGAATATCGAGTGCTGTGTTGTCATCATCGGCGTATTGCTAGCGTCATGTCTTAGCCCATAGCTCGCGTTGCGCCGCTACCTTAACTAGTGAGGGTCGCGCGGTCATAACGACGTGCCCTCGCCGGCCGCTAACTCAGCTCATGTGAACCGCATTCTAGATTGATGTAACGAGCTCAGAGAACCCTAGGTTTGACCTCATTCCCACAGTGCGAGCTGGCTAGCTCGGATCGTGCCATTCCAGGCCGGGGAGGGGGGAGCGGGAGGGTGGGCGTGTTTTTGTTAGAAAGCTGCTAGCTGGTCACGCTGTGGCTCCGCCCCAGCGTAGATCGGCTTTCACCTTGAGCTGCGGCGAGCGGGCTTACTCGCGCCCTTCCTGACTTTAGTCCTGGCGTCTCCTGCCTCGGGACCCGAGAATGGTCAGCCAGAAGGGTCGTACGTGCCTTCTATTGCTAGGCATCGCGCTCTGCGTTATCGGAGTGGTGATGATACCAGCGGGTAATGCCATCTTCAAGCACGTCGTTTCGCAGGTAATGCACTTGTCTCGCTGGGTCGGGTGCCGTTTACTATCGCTGGCTGTACGATCGCCAGACGACGAGGCTTTGAAGTGAATGGTGGCGATTGCAGCCGGCTAAGTTTCCCTGGTCGATCCTATGCTATCAAGAAATTCCTACAAAGTGAGACCGCTGCAGGAGCCGACACTGGAGTGTCGGCTATGTTTGTACCGCTTGTCACCATTGTCACCAGTTACGAGTGGATGTAGCGTACGATCACCAGCGGAGGACGAGGGTGCCGAGGAAATGGGTCAGATAATGAGGAGGAGTAGCGAGAGCTTGGACCGAAGCAAAACTCTCAACCTGCAATGCTCTGCGAAGCTGTCTCTACGCGCTTTGGCTTGGCGTGAGCCCTCTCTATTTGATCACGGCATCCTGTTTTTGTCGCCGCCCACTTGATAGTAGATATGGACAGAATGGGGCAAGTAAAGCCTTCGTTAGGTGTGGGGCGTAAAGCTGCACGAGTAAGAGATCATAGCAGCGTAATTCTGCATGAATCTGGGCTCCAGAACCGTATAGATAATGCCGATGGTATTCGGGTCATTCAAAATCCTGTCCTGTATCTTATCACTGGCGCCCGCCTCCATGCCGAGATAGAGTTGTTTTTCAACTTGACCCACGGAAAGTCAGGTGCTTGTACACATCCCTAGTGTCATGTAATGGTGGTAAATTCAACATAGTCCATATCTGAAATACCATAGCTCCATAATAAAAGTAACAATACATAGTAATAATGAATAAAGCATGTTGGCAAGTTAAGACTTCACGAATTACTCGAAGGACACGGAGTTTTGTTAACGAAAGAGAGAGAGAGGAAGAGGGAGAGAGAGAGAGAGAGAGAGAGAGAGAGAGAGAGAGAGAGAGAGAGAGAGAGAGAGAGAGAGAGAGAGAGAGAGAGAGAGAGCCAGAAGTGACTGCTTGAAAAGTCTTTCTGACAATTTTTACTGCGAAACTTGGATGAATTTGTTTCTGCAGGTCTATCGCATGGAGGCGTTTTTGGGTTTTGTGTGAATCGTCTTGCACTGCATACCTTGGAGCACTGCCGTATTGCCTTATGCTGAAGCCATCAAGTCGAGAGGAAAGAAGGCAGGTTGATCGATTGAGTGTGTGGCCCACTTTGTTCTTTCGCTCTAACCCAAACATGAGAGGCTACAGATTCAATTGAATGCAATGGAGATAAGATTCGCTTGTTAAAATTCGGTGACCGCACGGTTCAGGACAAACCTTGAGTTGGGTCCACCAAGCACCTGGATTTTCATCGACATGTGGCTTGAAGTGCCGCCGTGCTTGTTCTGCTCACAGTAATAATATAATAATTATAATGCACTTGATAAAGCGCCCTCAGAGAACTTAATCTCTCTCTAGGCGCTTTACATTTCTGCAAAGGGAAATGTAATTGAATGGTGAGTAAGATCATGCTTGATAAACATAGTAGCTGCCCTCAGACTTGTTAGAAGCTGATAGAGGAGTCAGTTTGTATTTTTATAGTTTTCAGTTTTTATAGTTTTTTAGTTTTATAGGATCGTCGTTGCAAATTAGCGTTGCCGAAATCCCTTTTAGTTTTGAATGCTGACCGTTTGCCTCTTTTAGAGCAGATGCACATACACACAACTGCGCTCACATACACACACACTGTCTTTCTCTGTCTGCTTGCTATGGCTCATGTTGTAAGGCTGATGCTGGCATGCTGAACGTGCCATCACGTGCTCAGGAAGTGAGTGTGACTGAGCCAAGAATGACGCTTTGTATTAATGGCTGCATGTTGAGCTTCGCTGCTCCAGAAAGGCTCGCTGCATGCAAATGAACAGGACCTGAGTGCTACCAGTGTGCTCAAGCAGTTGCTTTGCTGCACACCCCGAAAAATATTCGTGCACATCGTCCATTGTGTTTTGCTTGCTGTTTTGTTTTGCTTTTTTTAGATGAGGAGGCATTGGGCTGCTGCAACATGACTAAGTTAGGCGAATATTTTACAATAAGACCTTGCTCCTCTTTCAGCCACTCGCATAAGCTGATTAGGGAGTGTTTCTGAACAAATGATTCGACTGTGGGAGGAAGAGACAAGAGGAAAGAGCAGGTGAACAGCAAAAGCAGAGAACAGTATATATATATATATATATATATATATATATATATATATATATATATATATATATATATATATATATATATATATATATATATATATATATATATATGTATATGTATATATGTATATATATACTGTTCTCTCTCTCTCTCTATATATATATATATATATATATATATATATATATATATATATATAGAGAGAGAGAGAGAGAGAGAGAGAGAGGAGGCTAGGGAGTAGAGAGGAGAAGCACAGTGTCAGAGTGGATATATAGTGCCAGAGCAGAGAGACAGTGGCAGAGGGAGAAGGGAGGAGAGAGGGAGGGATAGAGAAAGAGGGATCTCATACTCGGGTCGTGCCTGTTAATTTTGTTGAGAGCTTTATTAGTTAGGGTACAGCTGGTGCTTCAGATTCGATGCACTTTGAACCCACCCGCACTCTCAGCTCATAACGGCATCTCTCCATACTAATTTACAGTCTCCCTGCTTGCATTTTCGACTACACGTTGTCATAGGATCGTCGCAGCTTAGATTTGATTCTCTAACGTTGTCGTAGCCTTCCCGGTTAATGGCCTATTCCGTATATCTTCATTTACACTTGCCCTTCGTTACGATATCAAGTTTTTGCTGGCTGCAAATGGGTAGTTAGTATGCTGACCGATTCATGTTAACATCCGACTTTGGCCTTGTGGACCTCAGCGAAGCATTGTGGATGCCTCACTCTGCACGAAGAGACCATGCAGTCACCTTGACTGGCTTTCCAGATGTCGGCTGCAGTCGAGCAGCCGAACTCTTTTAGTGCTTCAGATTAACCACTCGTCATTTTCGAACCAGGACTTTTGGGCGACAGACCCGAACAATGACCTGCAATGACTACGACCCCTAGATTCTGGGCAGCCACTCAGCTTCAGCTGCCGCTCGAGTGTTATCCAGAGTCTGGCATGTTATTTTGAAGAATATTAAGTAGGTTTTCGAGTAGGAATGCTTTGTTTCTAAACTTGGTGTTTAGCCCACGGGAAGGTGCTCGCACGTCACGACCCGAGTTATGGGTTCGAGTGCAGTAGCAGGCAGTCTTTTACTGCCCCCTGTAAGCAGAGGAGGGGGAGGGATGATAGCTGCCATGGCTCTTCTGCTGATAATCTAAACGAAGCTGTTGAATCAGCCGACCTTTACTTTATTTTTAGTAATATGTTCACCTTTCTAGCACAGCATTTCTGTTCTATCAGCTTCCTTGCAGCTTGTATAGCTGATACTGGGATTTAGATGATAGCATTCTTAAACTGAATGACGACATGCCCAAACTAATAGTAATGGACAAACCCACTATCACTCAGAAATTGGAAACCGTTATCCTCGCAATTAGATTAGCCAGCATCTCTCTTGTAGTCTTTGCACCGAGTTTTGTTTCGTGCCTCAAAGTGACTTTTTGCTAGAGGACTATAATAGTGATAATAATAATAATAATAATGCACTTGATAAAGCACCCTCAGATAACTCAATCTCTTTCTAGGTGCTTTACATTGCTGCAAAGGGAAATGCAATTGAATAGTGAGTAATATCATGCTTGATAAACAACATGAATAACATGGCTAGGGGTGACATGAACAGGGTCAGCATGCAAATGTGGACTATATGAGATCTGCAGTCAAGCCTGCATATTTTTATCATAGTAGTATTGAACAAACTGGGCTGCTCAGATTAGAGCACTGTAGCAAGGTTAGTCAATGCATTTTTTATATTGTGTTTATATCTGTAATTATCTCCTTGCAGGTATTCCTGCCTTGACAATAAGAGGCTCACAGGTGGTGCAAAACTCGGCAGCTAGGCTTGTCTGTAGTGAGTGTTATAGCTGCTACATTGCAACCAATTCTCTACATCTTTCGCTCCCTCCTCATCAAGCAGCTGCGGCGGGTACTTTTACCCTCTTTTTAGTCCATATCTTGGTGTGCCTCACCTATCTGTAATGCTTGTGACTAAAGCTTCCCGTCGTGCTACCTATTCTACTAACCTAGGCCGTTCTGCAGTGCCTCTAACCAATCTCATATCTTTCTGGTGATTGGATGACATTTAAAGCCAAGGTAAAGTCCTTCGGGTTCTGCTTTTCTTTGCTTCATCGATGTGAGTTATTCTTCATATGCTGCACAGGTGCATGCTATTGTCACTAGTTAGCTGGTATGCATCCTTTACAGCCTATGTGAAAGATATTTTGTTTTCTCAGGATGCAAAGGCACTATTATTATAATCA
Organism: Cristatella mucedo; assembly: GCA_009760855.2. Taxonomy (NCBI): domain Eukaryota; kingdom Metazoa; phylum Bryozoa; class Phylactolaemata; family Cristatellidae; genus Cristatella; species Cristatella mucedo. Next base: position 85,499 of record WPIO01000221.1, on the reverse strand, counting down.
AAATAACGATGCTGCTTGGTTGACAATTATATTGCTTATGATGCCTTGTTAGATACATTATAAAAGAAGTGTAGCTGTTTTAACAACCTCATTTTTGTAGCAGCAGAAAAGCTTTAGTGGCTATTACCAACACTTGAAGTGGGCAATAAAGGATCGCCCACAAATATTAATGACTTCGGTCACATTCTTGTCATAAGCCTTGGTGGATCACTTGATAAAAAAATAGAATTTCACTATATACATTATTTGTGCAAGCAGGTGAGTTGTCAGACTCTCATGTTACTGGTTAGAGTTTGTGGGTTCAACTTAAAAGGACTCCATACATTGAGAAGGAATTGCAGATTACAAATGACTATAATATGATTCATTTGTGTAGTGTCTTTTGAAAACTTAATCTTTATCCAGGCACTTTACAAATGCCACAGGGCTTGATCCCACGACCATCGTCCAAGGCGAGCATCTTCTGTTGAGCTAAGCCAGGTTGCTTCATGTGCTTCTTTCTAAGCAAATAATTGTGGCTTGCTAGATGGCTGCCTTAGTTTTGATCGAATATGGTTTTGTCTGCTACAATTGCACTCTTGCATTTGCACCATGCATAAAACTGCGCAGCACAATTTATATTCCCTTGGTAGGAAGTGCTATTTCCTGATCGCTAATGCTTCATATGTATAATAATAATGATAGTAACATTTGCATAGCTTTTTAAGAGAACTTAATCAGTTTGTAAGCACTTGGCATACATCTATGCTGCAAAGGAAGCACATCAATTGGTTAGTGATAACATATGCAGTGGGAGCATGCATACACATGAAAGGCACAATTCATATGGACCCAGAAAATGCCATGAGGAGCAGGTATTTAGCTTCTTTTTAAATTTCTTCAAGTTAGGGGTGTCGTGTCATGAGTCGGGACTGAGTTGCAGACTTTGAGAGCACCAAAGTAAAGTCACGGTCTCTAAAGGATTTGAGGTTGGTTCGAGGCACAGCTAAGCGATTTGAGTCAGAGGAGCTGGTTCGATGCCTCGCCTGATTGGGAAGTAGTTCGGATAGATAAGCTCGACCAAGGCATTGAAGGGACCTAAAAGTAAGTGAAAAAACCTTAAGTCGATACACTGCTTGATGGGTGGCCATTCTATGTCAGTGGGAAGTGGTGTAGTATGGCCATTCCGACGTCCATGACAGACAAGCCTAGCTGAAGAGTTTTGCACTAACTGCAAGTGCTTTATTGCACGAGTTGGAGGGCTAGCTTAAGCCGGGTTTACACGGGGATTCTTGCATCCTACCTGCTTTCCACCTACTTCTGTCCTACTTCGGTTTTCATTTTTTATGAAGTTTAAACCGCCAGTCTTCTGCTAAGTCTTGCTTCCTACTTGCTCCGTCCCCATGGCCCCGTGTTGATGGAAACATTGCTTTTGTTAGGGAGGTAGGATATGTCGTTGCACCCCCTGGTGAATTTTAGGCTTCCACGATTGCTTTTATCGCCCACCACATCACTATCTGATTCTTTTGTGACTAGCTCATATATTTCCATAAACAGGAACTCTCGTGGAACACTTCGATGATTTTGCTGATTGAGTCATCCCCCAGGCTTGTCAAACAATGAAGACGATGTGCCCTTGACGGTGCTTATGATTGGTCGTTTGCTAAGTGATACCTGAGTCTTTACCAAGAAGTGCCATTTATAAGCACAAAGCCACAAAGACTATGTGGTTGTTACGAAGGAGAGTTTTGTCTGGCACACTCAAAGCGTAAGCAGCTTTCGGTACGCCTTTGGTAGCCAACAGACTTTATCTAATGCAACAAATAGAAAATGAGATCTTTGCTGAGTCAGGAGAGCAGTTGAAGTAGTGAGTAGCATGTAAGTAACAGCTGAGAACAGCTGGAAAGATGTGCCATAGTCGGCAGCAGGAGAGTAGATATCCTTGCATAGGCAAGGCTCATCGTGTACTTCCGGCTTTAGAGTGAGTTACAGGTGTCGAGACCAGATGTCACAAATACATGGACCAACTTGTATGTGGTATCCCTGCCGAATGAGACCCGAATATTTGCAGTTGTACATAGGGAAAAGTTGGCAGTCATGACAGTGGTGCTGTTGTGATCATCTAGTGCAGTGGCTCTCAACCTTCCTAATGCCGCGACCCTTTAATACAGTTCCTCATGTTGTGGCGACCCCCAACCATAAAATTATTGTGTGCAAAATGTGGAAATGCAGGTTTTTCGATGGTCTTAGGCGACCCCTTTGAAAGGGTCGTCAACTCTCAAAGGGGTCGAGATCCACAAGTTGAGAATGGGTGAACTAGTGAAAGGTCTCTTTGGAATAAGATATTTAGAAAGAAAATTACCTTGATTCACCTCAAACTTTGCTTGTAGGACTAAGGACAGTGGTCAATTTGAAATTTACATATTTCCAATGAGAAATGGACAAATTTGCATCTTTTGGCTTACACAGGGTGAGAACAATAACAAATGAATCAAAGCAACATGTGTTTATACTGAAGTTATGAAAATGACTGTAAACGTATAGAAGTGGTAGTTTTTTTTTAGATGTATGATTATTCTTTAAATCACTTTCAAGAATCAGCTGGCACTTGCAGCCCTCCATCATGTTCTGAATATACTTTTCCTTGGTAGCAGCATTCCAAGTCCAGCAGTTCCTGGTGGAACCGTTCACCTGGCTCTTCCGAGTAAGCCCCGAGTTCTGCTTCAACTTCTGGCTCCTCCAAGTTCTCCTTGACTTTATCAAGATGAGCATCAAAGTTGCAGTTTTGGAAGGACACCCTGCAGCCCATTGTGCCGTAGTTCTTCACCGTGTTCTCAACCAGGTCTACATATTTTTCCTCGTGATTACCCAGCAAGCTCCAAACCACGGCAATGAAGCTGTTTGTAAACGTGATAAAGTGTAAACACGGGGATGAGGTGTAGCTAAACGATTTGATTCAGAAAAGCAGGTGGTACGATGCCTAGGCTGGCAGGGAGTAGATATGATTAGTAGGCTAGAGCCAAATAATGAAGAGACCTAAAAGTTAATGACAAAACCTTTAAGTCGATGCGTTGCTTGACTGGGAGCCAGTTTATGTCGGGGAGAAGTGGTTGATGTGGCAACTGTGATGCTCACGACAGACAAGCCTAGCTGCAGAGTTTTGCACTAGCTGTAAGCACCTGAGTGCACAGGCCGGTAGACCAGCAAGCAGTAAGTTACAGAAGTCGAGACAGGATGTCACAAACGCATGGACCAATTTAGATGCTGTATATCTGTCTAAGCAAGCTCGGGGTTTGTAACTGAAAGTAGGCAGACTTGACTGTGGGGCTTATGTGGTCATCTAATGAAAAGTCACTTTGGAGTAGGATACCTACAATTCTTGCAGATTCAACACGAGATATGCTGGCAGAGCAGATTTTGAGTATTGAGTTTTCACTTTCCGAATCACACTTGTTGTTTTCAATTACTAGTAACTTAGTTTTATAATCATTCAATTTAAGACAGTTTTCTACCATCTATGTGTGGGCGTCATCAATATGTGCAGTAAAGGAGTTTAGAGAAATTGATGTGCTGGACTGGTGGGAGGGATCAAAGCAGAGGTACAACTGAGTGTCATCTGCATAGAAGTGAAAGCCTAGGTTGTGCCTGGCAATCACATTGGTAAGAGGGAGAGTATAAAATATGAAAAGAACCGGTCCAAGCCCGGTCCGAGCACAGAGCCCTGAGGTACACTGTACTCAACTGCACTCAATGATCTAATTGCTCTCAATGATCGCCCTTACCTGTGGTTCCACGAAGACACTTGCATTAACCTTTGCCTCGAGGTTAGTAGTGTTAAAGGTGCTCGAAGGATGCAGACTTCTTTTTCCTGCTGTCACTTATGTGTTCTTTGATTACTCAGACGAAAGATCTTGTTACTCCTACAAGGTGCTATAGGTTGTCATCGAGAGATGTGGTCTTCACTGAAGCAGGGATGGCAAAGAATGCAGTAGGCAAACCTTACCATGTTGTGTGGTCCACTGCTCAGTTGCCCATTGAACTAGCAACTTCTGCTGGAGCAGTGCTGAACAGCTTGAGCATGCTATGCTACTGCTAAAACTGAATAACATCATTGTGCTACTGCTATGGCATTGCAGCATAATGTGCTATCAGCATTAGTGGCAAATCAGGTTCTAGCTAGGGAGCTCTTGTGCATAATGGTAAGTATTCAAAGATCGACCTGCACATCGTCAGCAGCGTGTAGAGAAGAGCAAGGATTTATTTTCAGCAATACTAGAGAAAATGCAATCCTTTAACAAAAACTATACAATGTAGGTGGGCTACCCCCCCCCAGACCCCAGGTAGTAGGCAGGAAGTCGGTCTTTAAAGCAAAGCATGATGCCGATCGTAGCAGAAGCCACTGCAAGTCCAGCCTCCCAAGTGAACAGCATCGAGTTCAATGAAACGTTTTCCGTCAAATTTAACTCGCTGTAAACTAAGCTTGCGGAAGGGCCATGCCTAGAGCTAGAAGTGCACCAGATGAACGTAAAGCAGTCCTTTTTAAAGTTGAGCTCCAAAAGGAATTTCTGTGAGCAACTAGACGGTACTGCAATCTAAGACAGGAGAACCCGACGTGGAGGCTAAAAAAGGCACTTAATGATGTAAAGAAGGGCCCCCCCGAGCTTGGAATTAGCCACTTTGCAACTTTTTTCTGCAGCCCGGCTTCATGTGACTTAAAACTGACTATAGTCTCAGTAGTTCTTCTCGTAAAGATGACGAATTTTGAATTTTGATGAAGACTGAATGAGATCCGCACGTGGTCAGATGTACATACTTTAGCAATAATAATAATAGGAGTTGACAGTATTCAATTGCAGGAGAATAATTGATTGCACGTGTTACCTTTTTTGTGAGTGCGTCCATGCACATGAGCCACAAGAGAAAATAAATCAGCCGATCTACGAAAAATTTAGCATATAATGTGTCTGTCGGTTGTTCATCGAAATGAATGTTAAAATCAAGTTTTACAAGGATAAGATGATTTATGAAGCACATAATGTAATTGAGACTCAAGTATGTGCTAGAGTTTGCTGAAGGAGAGTAGAGCTTGCAAAAGGCTTGCACACGTGATATTGACAGTTAATGATCTACAGACCAATACAGTCTTTAAGTGAAAGACGGAACAGTTAATTTATTTCCTAGGGAGGGCCCTAGGGAAGGAAGAGGGTGAAACTGGTGCAGCAGTTCAGCTAGGTAAAGGATGCCAAGGCATGGTGAGCCTTGTGAGTCAGAGTGATTTTGCTCTGTATCAATTGATCAACCAGATGTCTTTGCAAGTCCATAGGCAAGGGAGACACATTATTGAATTTTTAGATTTAATAACCAACCCTGGAGCCGTATTCATCACTAGCTTTGGAGGTTTAATGAACTTTTTTGATAGTTCTGCCGATATTGAAATTAGGAGTAAATCTAGACCGGGCTACTAAGATCTTTAGCCAATAAATTCGGTAAGTAGTCCTTAATCCTAGACATGGATCGAACATTCAGGAATACAGCATTGTTTAAGCTAATACGGCATCGTTTGTGCCTAGAGCCTGCTCATTTCCTGCTATGGGCACAGTGCTCTTAGCATGAGAACATGACGACTGGCTGTGGAGGTATCTTCTGGATAACATTTTCAACCTCAAGCAGCCACCAAGGTGGATGCCTATATTTTAAGCCAAGTAGTTATCGATTAAGCCAAGTAGTATTTTAGTATCGTGTTTAAGCTTTCAATAAGATGTTCAGTTTGATCATTGTTTAGATCAAGGACATAGGCCGACATCCAATACCGAAGGTCTGTAACCCAGGTGTTGAGTTGGTCGATCTGTGCAGCTAGTTTTGATAGCTTGAATGACAAGTAAACCTAGCTTTTATCACCAAAGAAGTGGTAGCCGATGCCACATGACTGAACTAATTTTACAAGGGGCTTTGTGTGAATGGAGAACAGCAGTATTTCGAGAATAGACCCTACTTTTGCAACTCTACCACTTGTCTGCAGGATGAGACATGACTGCCACACGACACGGACTGATGCATTTACTCACCCGGAGGCCTCTGCTAAGGTTTGCACTTGTCTTGATCAGGCAACAGTTTAGAATGTAGGCAGCATATACCCTTCAGAATTTATGAGGTGCAGTGGGGAGTCTTGGACTTTGCTGGTTACCATGAAGCTTGAAACACAGTAGCAGCGGCAATCTGCACACTCATTCGCTCTATAAACGCCTCACACTCTGGTCCTTGGTACTTGGCTGTGGCGATCTGATTGAACTCATTTGACATTGCAAAGTAGACTGGGCCAATGATAAGAAAGCAACACTAGACCAAGAGAACTTGAACAACTTCTGCCAAGTCTCCCTTCTATCGTTCCTATCAAAGACACTGGAACTTAGACTCTTAAGAGTATATTTGGCATATTTTGATCTCATGGTATTATTTCTTACAAAGTAACTTGAGGGCTCGAGCACATAACTTTCTACCTCTGCCATTATCTTTGTAGACTGTACAAATTCAAGAGGGTTCAATGACCTACTCACAATGGGAGAGCCCGACGTTGCCGATTTACCTTCAGTTCTATGTCTTCAATCTCACCAATCCTTCTGAGGTTAGTGCTGGAACTGAAAAACCATATCTGGTGCAGCTTGGACCGTATACTTATCGGTGAGTTCATTCTCTGCCTATCTATTAGGAAGTGTAGCTGCTGCGCATGTGTCTACCAGCTCACCATTCTTAGGACTGTACTTGCCAAGTACTTACCGATTACTATATGCTGCTTTGATGTGCCCACGATTATTTAAAGAATCTTAGAAGACTATATAAAGCCGTAGAGAGTTCTGCTACTCTACTTAAGCAGCCTGCCAAGCATTGAGAATGGCTGGTTGTTTAGATTAAATACCACTATGGATGGAGAAAACCTCTGTCCTCCCCATTCACTGTGTTTTCACATCGGTGGCATGTGCAGAAGGATAATGCGCTGACAGTTCAAGCTTCGGCAAGCCAAGTTGAAGTTGAGTGGTTCAGCACTTAGGCAGGCTGTGCCCAGAGACTCCATGTTGCCACAGACGAAGGTGGAACTAAATTTGCTCGAGTCCTTGGCCAACAGGGGCTGTTGGACGGCCCTGGGAACGAATAGCTGGTACAGTTAGGGCGACCGAAGTAAAGAACGAAGAACAGTAACACAAGAACTGAATGACTCAATGTTTTGTGCTTCGATTTCATGGCAATCGAAACAAGTCAATGCTGAAAGCTGCTGTTCGCTGCCACTTGCCAGATTTACTGTCTAGTGTGAACATTAAAGTAGCAGCTAAAGTCGGTACGTTTAGACGGTGATCGGCCGTAGGAGGGTGGACTTTACTGAGTGCGACTCTGAAAGCAGGTCATAACAGCAGACCCTAGATCAGGCCACAGTAGCAGACTGGTCTCTGCCCACTTGCAGCTTCAGGTCGCGACATACGGGGCTGCCAGGCCATGCTCGGGTTTGAGGTTGGTTGGGTGGTGCTAACTTTGTGCATTACTGACTCGGCCATTGCCACTGACTCAACCCCATGTTGTCTGGCCGATGGTACCACCACCTCGAACTGAGGCAAGCTGGCAAAACAGCAGGATGGTTTCGACTGCATTGAAAGGCTGTGACTTACCGGTGGCTGCCAAAGTGGGGTTCACGGATATACTAACCGGACTGTCAACACCAGCACCACAAATAGCAGCAGCAGCCCAAAGCCCTAGGGCAATAGAGTGATAGAACGGAAGAAGTTCGGGGGTATAATAAACAACTACGAAAAATATATTGTTGCTGGTGCTCTGACGACTCTCGAGAACCCAGACTAGTGCATCCAGCTTTTTTTGGTTGTAGCTGTAGATCGTTATGACAGGTGAAACAGCAAGCAAAATCGACAGCAACTACATTACGAAGTGTTTCTGTGGCAGACACATATTTCCAGGAGCAAGCAGCTTACTACCAAATGCTGCTCCTGGTATCCCCCGACTTGACGACATTTATCGGGAAGCTAAAATCTCACCTGTTCCTTGCAGCATTGGCTCCGTCAGTGTGAGCTATCCTCTGTGCTCTTGCATGGTAAAATCATGTATGTTATTACGAATATGATCTTACCAGCTCCTTGGTTCTGTCTAGACTAGACTACTGCTATTTAGTATTGCTAGGGCTACCGAAAAAAGCCATCAACTCTTTATAGTAGGTCAGGAAAATGGCTGCAAGGTTGGTTTATAAATTTAGAAACTCACTCGTGTCGCCTTTTCCCGGTTGATCAGCAAACCCTATCTAGCTGGATCCTCCACTGAAGCAGCTCTCTTCCGTGTAACCAATGACACCCTATGCAGCGATGATAATGGGAATGACACCTATTTAGGACAGCATTTAGTGGGTTGTGTGATTCGTACTTCGTGTGCTTATGCGTGCTGACACTGTGCATGCTGCCACTAACCACACTTGCATGCTGACCCTATGCATGTCACCCCTATGTAATGTAATGTAATGTATCTCCTTCAGTAACTCCACAAAGTCATAAAGACCATGTGGGTGCTACGCAGGAGAGTTTTGTATAGCGCACTCACAGCCTAAGTGGCTTTCGGTACGCATTCGGTACCCAACAGACTTCGTCTCACACAACAAAGAGAAAGTGGGAAGCATAGCAGAGTTAGGAGAGCAGTTGAGGTAGTGAGTAGCATAGAAGTAGCAGTTCAGGACCGCTGAAAAAGATGTGCCATAGTCGGCAGTTGGAGAGTAGATGTCGTTGCGTAAGAATTGTGGAAGCGAGTTCCACAGTCTAGGACCTGCAGAGCTAAAGCTTCTGTCGCCAACTGTCTTTAAGCGGAGGAATGGGACAGCTAATTTATTGTCCACACAGGACCTGAGGGTGCAAACAGGCTGAAACTGATGCAGCAGTTCAGCTAGGTACGAAGGAGCCAAGCCGTGGCCGGCCTTGTGGGCTCTGAATCCTTTGCTCAACCGGCAACCATCCTAGCTCTTTCAGCAGAGGTGACACGTGCTCAAACCGCTGGGACTTGAAGACCAACCCCTAACCATGTTATTCATGTTGTTTATCAAGCATGATATTGGTCACCATTCAATTGCGTTTCTCTTTGCAGCAAATATAAAGCGCCTAGAAAGAGATTGAGTTTTCCGAGGGTGCTTTATCAAGTGCATTATTATTATTATTATTATTATTATTATTATGTCGCTTCCCTAGCGCTGCTGGATCTATCAGCTGCCTTCGACACCATTGATCACGATATCCTACTTGAACGATTGAGAACAACGATAGATCTGGCAGACTAGGCACTGGCATGGTTCAAATCGTACTTGTCCGGTCGTGTTCAATCCGTATCGTATGGGGCTCAGGTCTCATCTACCAGACCAGTAACTTGTGGAATCCCACAAGGGTTGTTCCTCGGTCTTTTGCTGTTTTTCATTTATGCCGACCCTTGGAAATGTGATACAGGCCCATGGGATCGGCTATCACTTCGATGCTGGCGTTGCTCAGCAGTATTGATCGCTTAGATCATTGCCATCTGCTTCATCGAATGATAAACTGAATGCATGCTGTGCAGCTATTCGATACTGGGTGTCAGCAAATTTCCTAGCACAAAAAGACGAAACACTGACCTGCTACTCGAAGGACACCCCAAACATGTGGCTGCACTAGAAGACTTCGCTCTTCTAATAGCACCGGTCAACATTGAAATCGTTACCGACTTAAAAAGGCCCAAATTGTAGTTAACTAGGTGTGCTGAACACGAGTATAACCATACAATTTTTATTGGCTCTCGTTTTGAAGATATTTTATATTTTTCTAATGTAGTTCATTTTCTATGTTTCACTGCATAAATTTATCCAATAGAACTGCGAAAACATCCTAAATAAGCCTAGACTGATGTAATATTGCATCGCGTTGCACAATAACGTCATGCATAAACCCTCTCGATTTGATTGCATCAATTTCTGATGCAATGCAATACTACTGCCATGCGGCTGCTGCAGTAAGCTGACATTATAAAGCCCAAACGGAAACGTTGAGGCATTTAAAATATTTCAGGCTTTGTGCGAGACAGTTTAAGCTACATTTACATGAAACTGTTATTATTTTATCCATTGAGGTACGATAAAAAATAGTATTGCCGCGAAATTGTGTTCATACCAGTGGAAATGTTTACTATATTTGTGGGGAAGTGACATTTGCCAACCAGAAGAAAAGTATCACCTCTCAAATGAAGAAGGCATATCATTTTTACTTCGTATGCAAGGTTGGTGACCAAGACCAGCCTTGGGACCCCCATAGATGTTGTGCTACATGTACAACTTTGAGCTTTGACTGTGGTTGAACGGCAATAGACCATCAATGCCGTTTTCAGCCCCCCCCCCCGTGGTGTGGAGAGAGCCAAGGGATCACATAAATGACTGTTACTTCTGCTTGGATTCTTCTCTTTCCGGCAGAATAACGAAGCAAAGGAATTCGAGAATAGTCTACCCAAACATTCCGTTTGGATTAAGACCAGTTCCACACGGTGAGGGACTTTCTATTCCAGAACCTTTAGCAGAATATTCTCTTGATCGTCTGATGAGGAAAAGGGTGAGCCGGCCTGTTCTTCTCCTAGTACGTCAGCATGCAGTTATCACTGTGGTGCATCATCAACTCCACACGAAGTAACACAGGAAGAACTAAGTGACCCGGTTCATGATTTGAACGTATCAAAGAACAAGGCCGAGTTGCTAGGATCAAGTCACTAACAATGAAATCTTCTCGAAGAAGATATCACAATTACTTTATATCGAAAGTGTCATCAGCACTTGGAGCCTTTCTTCAGAAAGGAAAATAATCTGGTATTCTGTTTCGATATTGAGGGCCTCATATTGAATGCCTTACAAATTACTCATGACCCACAACAAGGGAGACTATTTGTAGACTCTTTGACTGAGTCTTAAAGCTGTGCTTTTGCACAATGGGAACCGTCTTTCATGTATTCCAGTAGCGCATGCTGTCCACGTGAAAGAGGCACACCACAACTTAAAGCAGCTACTGTATTCCACAGAGTATAATAAGTACAGCTGGCTCCTCTATGGTGATTTGAAGGTAGCTGCCATTTTAATGGGACTGCAGAAAGTATATACATAATACATGTGCTTCTTATGTGAGAGGGATAGCCGAGCAAGAGAATTGCATACTTGCGGAAGGAATGGACTCGAAGACAAAATGTAGCAGTTGGAGAGAAGAATATCCAGCAATCAGCTCTGTTAGAGGCTCGCAAAATCCTGCTACCACACCTTCACATCAAACTAGGTTTTATGAAGAACTTAGTGAAAACCGTTGACCGCACTTTGCCAGCTTTCTGATACCTGCATGAGAAATTCCCCTGGCTCAGTGAAGCAATGATTAAAGAGGGAGTTTTTGTGGGTCCTGAGATTCAAGAGCTCTTCAAAGATGACCGGTTCGACAACTTAATGCAGGGTGATACGAAACAAGCATGGAATGCTTATCCCTTATGCTTAGTGTCTACAAACTTTCTCGGGAATGTTAGGGCAGAAAACTACAAGGAACAAATCTCTAAAGATCTACTTCCTTCATTCCCATTTGGATTTCTTCCCTGACAGCGGTGGTATGGTTAATGATGAACGCGGTGAATGTTTTCATAATGATATCGCAGCAATGGAACAAAGATACCGAGACAATGGTCCACTACAATGTTGACTGACAGTTGCTGCACACTCCTCCGAGATGCTCCCGAACAGCTGTAAAAGAGACAGGCAAAGAAATCTATAAAGTAGTCTATGGCTTCATTTTTACAGGTATTAACCGTAGGCCTCTTACTATTGGCATGCATTTCGTGATGTACACATTGATTTATTGCAGATTACAAAAAAGTAGAGCCAATTTTGCAATTTGACTCATATTCGTATTGAGCATATACAAATTGAAAAGAAATGACAAATTTATTGTTGTTAATATATTAATATTTATTTACTATCTTCTATTGTTGATAGACTAGATATGTTTTGCTGAAAAAATAGGCAAATCATTCATGCCCAGGGATGGTATGTTTTATCTGCTATCATCTTTTTTTTGTCGTACGACGAAGCAGGCTAAGAAGCATGCTTTGTCGCAAGCGGCGTCTAAGCAAGCAAGCAAGCGTCTAAGCAAGCGGCTTGTGTGGGGTAAATTGATTATGTGAGCCAACATTCGTGTTTAACGTTTGGCAGCTTTCGTGTCTTTTTAAGTTCATGACCCAATAGTTAAAAAGAAAGTCAATGTTTTGAGCTTGCCAGAGCACTAGTCTGTTTTGGTCTGTATGCTTGTATGCGAACGTGAATATTGCATTCAATCAATTATTATATCTACACAAGGGTTTGACTAAGCAACATATAGCCCCCCCTAAAGAAAGAAAAACCACTCAAGATTCTTGTTTCTATACTTCCACAATAAATGTTGAATGGTCCCTGAAGAAGCACCTGTGCTCGGTAGCCACCGGACCTTACTTATCACAGACTGAAATGGCCAATTTTGGAACACTAGCAGAGACCCGTCGACTGAAGAATTAAGATTGTCTGCAATGAGCTATCTTAAAGTATGTTATATTTAGTGCCGAAGAAACAGGGCTCGAAACTAAACTTATGCTTTTTTTTTATTTACCGGCAGAACCAGCAAAACTGTGTGAAAGTGAGTTTATGCAACCATCTTGGAGTAAAAGAAAAACTCCCCAGAAGTTTTGAGTAGCATGTGAAACCAACAGACCACTCAAATCAGCAATCCTCGATCTCGTAGCCTTCTGTGTATGCAGAGTAGGCATTTTATGCGGCCACTTAAATCCCAGTGCTGTCGCATCTACTTATGGTGGGCAAAGCTTTTCATATCTAGGGCATAAAGGAAAAGCAAAGTACGTTTCAAGGTCATTGCACAGCACCGATTAACGAATCTGTTGGCGGCCGAATCGGTTAGTATCTCAACCGAAATACAACTTCATGGCCTACGCCTTCATGCAGCTGGCCAACCGCCCTTGTCATTGACACCGTCAGGCCAAACGGCAGGCAGCTGCAGCCAGAAACGTCCATGGCCGAAATCTCCTATGTCCGCCAGGCTCGGTGGAGGTGGCGGGTAGCTAACCCTAGCTTCTTAAGCTTCTTACTGTCGGGAGTCGGGGGTCCGAAAAAAAGCTAGCTTTTCTCCCCCTCCAAAGTCGTTCGGCAGGGTCGGGCGTACGGTCGACTTGAGCAGACCGAGAGCTGCTGCTAGGCGTCCTCGACAGCCGCTACACTCGGCCGGCAAGATGGAAGTGTCGGCCGATGCGAGCGGCTGCTTCCACTGCTGTTCATCGTTCCAAGCCTTTCCACTAGGCCTAGCTGCTGTGCTCAGCAGTGCTTTCGGATCAAGACCAGTGCTTCAGTGGGAGCCTAGCAGAAGTGCTGCAGCAGGCCTTTCTGCGGCATTCGTTACACGTCACCGAGCTGCTGCTTGCATTGCCAGCAAGCGCAAATAAATGATAGTATTATTTGGGCTGCTAGCTTTGCTCGCTAGAATTGCTATTGCAGAGCCTTGCCGAGAGCGCTCGACTGAACGTGCTTGATTGTATCTACTTGTCGTATGGCCCGTGCTGTAGTAATGGAATTTGACTTCGTATGTTCCAAGTTAGAGCAGAGCACTTCCCGTGCTCTGCTTGGGCTGCTGAGCACTGCCTATCAGTGACAATAACTGCTAGATGCTTCGCGTGCACTGATTTCTGTTTGGTTTGTGCTGAGTTAGCTTGTGTTACCAACATGGAGTGCTGTCTGAGGAAGTATCTCTCTCACGTGCAGGTTAGGTAGGTAAGCGATGGATGCGTGACGTGTACATACTGAATGCTCTGGCTTGGAAGTGTCTCGTGGGTGTTCGTATCATAATACATTTGTGTAGCGCCCTAGGAGAGTGATATATATCTCTATTTAGGCGCTTCACATATGCCACGGGGCTGGAGCCCACGACCTCGGCCAGACCTTGGTCTGGTGTGAGCATCTTAATCACTGGGCCATACCAGCTCGGCGTACTACTGTTCACACATTAGAAGGCTGTTATTGACGTGACTTATGCTAGTGGTGTGTGCACTATAATTGGCACTGTAATGCCTGAATGATATCTTCATCATAAAATCGGCATGCAGAAAAACTTGTGTGTGCTTGTGTGTGTCACCCTGGACCCCTAACAATAAGTCGATCAGGCTTGAAATATTCTACTGTCTTCGCTTAGAGAGACGAGGCGAAAAGTTAATATAACCTGGAATGAAAACGGCACAGTCTCCTATAAGCAGATTCGAAGCTGGTTCTTCGATGAAGGATTGTCGAAAGGAAAGGAAGACGACCTAATTGTCACTGCAAATTTGCCTCTTGTCGTGAGTTAATCCTTCACCCGGCCTTACTGCATTGAATTTATATGCTCTTTTCTTGTACACATCTCGGGTGTAGTAATGGTGTTTGTCTTCTTGGTATAGAAGCATTTAACTGAGTTCCTTTTTTCATAATGTGGCTTTCAGACAGTATATGAAGCTCTTCGTTATGAGTCGGCAGCCGTTCGGGAAGGATTTGCTTTAGCCTCTGCAGCGATAGAAAAAGGCGTTTTCATAGGTCTCACAGTGAATCAGCTTCTGTGGGGATATGAAGATGAGCTGATGAAGCTCGGACGCATGTTCTTTCCCGACTGGTTTTATACTGACGTCTTGGGTATTTATGCAGGGGTAAGTGGTGCCGGCGGTCCACTCTCGAGTAGTGAATTTATGTGCTTTGGTCATGCTTCTAAAATATAGCCTGGTATGTATGTAAGGTCGGTGAGCATTGCTCAACCTTGATGCCTTGACCCTAATGTTTTACCCCCTTGACGTGTTCTAGCAGATTAACGAGTGTCGGTATGTCCTCAACCGAGGTAATGCAAAGAAGGCTGCTTTCAGTTAAGTGAAATTAAGCTCATTATCAGAAGGTTATTCGTGCTTACGTGTTCCTTCCATTGTCACGAGTCTGGAGCTTTCACTGATTGTGAAATGGGGATAGCAAACGGTCAAATGGGATAAGACAAAATATAAATCAATGAGAAATGAATAGCTAGTTATAATCATTCTAGAGAATTGAATCATTCTAGGTACTTTGAAAATGCTGTTAAGAAAGCATGACCAAGTGATTAGTTGTAACGTTTGAAATGTCATCAGCCATAGCATGTAGCTCTGAAACACTCGGTAGCTTGTCAAGTACCGTGAAAATTATTACAACATAAAAACCTTGCTAATTGTGATTAGATTACATGATCTTATACATATGCAATATGCCATTATTTATAGGTAATGCTGCTATGTTATAGATTTTATGATAGTTTGTTTTGCATCATTGTAATGCATGACTGTACCAGTCAGTGCGTAGGTAGCAAGTCTTGATAAACTGGACTTCAAATAAGCATTCATATCTGATACATACACCGTAAATTAGGCTGCCATGCATAGCATGATAGAAAATTTGAGACTGTTTCAGTACATTATACCAATGGCATTTGAGCTACCACTTGAAATTGTGGATATGCAGTCCATTTTCTTGCACTGAAAACCTGATGGATATCAAGCTGCACTTGTGAGGGTACGATACTAACAAGATAGCCATGCCTGACTTTTTAATTATTATGAACCAGGGGAAGAATTTTGAAATGTGTTGCTGCTTTTCCTTACCAATTCTTGCCAGTGTCTTTCCATGGCTGGTCGTATTCTCTTAGTAGCTGGTCCTGCAGATTGGCCTATCTACCAATTCAAAGGCCTGCAATGGCTTCAGGTTTTGCAATGAAGCCACTCAGCTGCAAATTGCAATCACGTGGGTGCTGCTAGCTTGATGAACCAGCTGCTCCGTCACGAAACTATTCGGTGGGTCCTTGATAGCAGCAATGTTTGCAAGCTTTAGATTTTAGTGTTTCGTGAGACATGCTAAGCATTTTGATCTCAATTCCATTTCCAAATCTACCGAGTTTTGGTGCAAATTTAGAAGGTACTGTCGTTGATTTTAGGGCATTCACAGAGGCTACAGCTTTCGACACTCTAAATTCATAGAAGGTAGCATTGTGATTAAGTCTCTAGTTGACGTTATACGACTCTGTGAAAAGAAAATGTCATCATTATTCCATGGCTACTGCTAAGAGCAGAGGCGTGGAACAAGTTAAAGGAGTGAGTAATAACAATATTAATACATTGTATGGAAACTTAATCATTCTAGAGAATTGAATCATTCTAGGTACTTGACAGGTGCTGTTAAGAAAGCATGACCAAATGATTAATAGTAAAGTTTGAAATGTCATCAATCATAGCATGGTTAGATGTGACATGAATACGATCGACAGGTAGATATTGTCAGTAGCAGCAGGCACAGTGTCAGCAAGCATAAGCACACAGAAGGCAAATCAGATGGACCCCTTAAAAGCTGTATTACATGTATGTTTTAAGCTTCTTTTTAAATGTGGTCAAGTCAGGGGATGTTCTGACGGAAGTCGGGAGTGAGTTCCAGGCTTTGGGAGCACACGAGCTAAAGGCACGGTCTCCAGAGGATTTGAGGTTCGTACGAGGTATATCTAAACGATTTGAGTTAGAACAACGGGTGGTACAATGACTGACCTCGTGGGGACTAGTTCTAATAGGTAGGCTGGAGCCACAGAATGAAGAGATCTAAAAGTGAATGACAGAACCTTGAAGTTGATGCACTGCTTCATTGAGAGCTAGTGTAGGTCGGCTAGAAGTGGTGTGATGTGGCAACTGCAATGCTCACGACAAACAAGCCAAGCTGCAAAGTTTTGCACCAACTTTAGTGCCTGAATGCAGAGGTTGGCAGGCCAGCAAGCAGTAAGTTAGAGAAAGTGAGATGGGATGCCACGTATGCATGGACCAATTTGGAAGTAGTATCCCTGTCTAAACAAGCCCGAATTTTAGCAATGTTAGGTAGCTGAAAGTTGGCAGACTTGACTGTGGAGCTGATGTAGTGATCTAGTGCAAGGTCACTTTGGAACAGGACACCTAGATTTCGTGCAGGTGCAACAAGAGATATTCTGGCGGAGTTGATATTGAGAGATAATCTTTCTAGTTTCTGAGTCATACTTGGTTTTCCAATAACTAGTAAGTTAGTTTTGTCATCATTTAATTTGAGAAAATTTGCAGCCATTCATGTGCAGATGTCAGCAATATAAGCTGCAAGGTTGTGTAGAGAATTTAATAATAATAACAATAATAATGCACTTGATAAAGTGCCCTCAAAGAACTCAATCTCTTCCTATGCGCTTTACATTTGCTGCAAAGGGAAATCTGACGTGCTGGAGGGCTTGTAGGGATCAAAGCAAAGGTACGATTCAGTGTCATCTGCATAGAAAGGAAAGCCTAGATTGAGCTTGGCGATCGCATCGGCAAGAGGGAGAGTATAAACTGTGAAAATGAGCAGACCAAGCACAGAGCCCCAAGGTACCCTGTACTTCAGTGGTTCTTCGGATGAACTTTTGTCTGTTCACATCAATGCTCCGGAGTCTCCCACTGAGATAGGACCTGAACCATTACAGTGCAGTACCAGTAATGCCCAAGCGAGATGAGAGATGCTCTAGAAGAAATTGGTGGTCAATCGGGTAATATTCAGGGTTTGTACAACTCCTCAAAGCCCACTGGTTCACTATGGTATTTCAAAATATGGAGAGACTTTTTTAAATATGAACTTCGAATTCTTGCTAGCGTGTTAGCTAATATTACTCAAATTTATGCTTCTAGCAACTCGTCTGGGCTGATGAGTGCTGAGGGTCTTCTCAGTAGGTCCAGTATGAAGAAGACTGCCATCAACAGATACCACAAGGCCCTATTGGAGAATACTCCAATGAACCCGTTCATTATTTCTGCTGACATTTATATAACGAGGTAATTAGTTGGATTTTCCCAAAGAACAGTCAATGGTCTGATATTTCTACTAATCAATTCAGGCTGGTGCATGCTCCACATAATTTAAGTAGTACAGCTATTATACAGTCAATATTTTTAACCGTGCTTATTTTGAAGTTTTATTGTTACAGTACAATTCATAATTTGTAGGTCACATAGTCTGTTAATTGGCTTCGTTTCTAATCAACTACGGCCAACCATCACCTTTTTTCTTTTTCCGGCCAGTGTTTGTCATCATATGCAGCAAACTATCTATGTTTCTACTTCATTGAATTATTATTTTCTTATTCATTTATTCATTTTATTTCATTCATGCATGTTGGTTAATTAAAAGTGCTTCATAGTTGTAATGGATTCAGTACTTAGCTTTTTTGGGTGTCATTTGCAAGCTTGTTCTGTCTGGCCCTGTAGCATCTAGCTGCAGTCAAACTTTGTTTTCCACGTGTACGTTTGCTGACCTTTTTCTTTTTTAGAAAAACAATACTGACGATGGCACGTACTCCATTTTTACTGGTGTTGATGATATCTCACAGCTGGGAGTTATCGATACTTACAATGGTACGAAGAGACTCCCCTTCTGGTCTACCGATGCTGCCAACATGATTAATGGATCAGGTATGGTTGAATTGTGGTCGAGTGTGGGATCCAGATAAGTGGTTCTCAACCTGTGGGTCGCGACCCCTCTGGGGGGGGGTCGAACGACCCTGTCACAGAGGTCGCCTAAGACCATCAGAAAACAAGCATTTTCACATTTTGCACAATAATTTTATGGTTGGGGTTGCCACAACACGAGGAACTGTATTAAAGGGTTGCGGCATCAGGAAGGTTGAGAACCAGTGATCCAGATGAAATTTGTATGCAGCTGTTGGCAGTCTTTTACAACTGACTGCTGGTTTTAGTGCATTGCCACAAAGACACTTTTGAATTGCACGTTGTAATGGTAAATCGAGCTTTTTTGTCAGTCTACCGTCTGTTTTAGCTTAAGGAGACACGATACTAAACCGCTAGTGCAGCCCTTGAATGCACCATACCTTAATGTCGGCAGACCACGGTTAACCGGTAGAAGTTTCGGTTCTCCGTCCTACAAGGCTGGTTTCGGAAAACCATCCCATGCTACTAGTGAATAGGTGTGTATGTTTTGACTAGTTAAACAGCAAATGTTAACACACATACAGCAAAGCTAAGTCAGAACTTTATTTCAATGCACAGCCATCATATTTATATAACAGTTTTTTATCCTGACAGAAACTGTTGTGCTTCCGTTGGCCGAACGGAGTAGACTTACCTTTGAAGTCTTTCTAGCATTACCAACATCAGCTTGGTTTCCTGTGTTCCTGGTTTCTCATTTGGAAGGCACGGGCGAATAAATAGATTTTGCTACTTCCTCCCTTGTGCCCATATCCACGGCTCCGAGCAAAGAGTGGTTTCTACAGGCATAAAAAAACGAAAGCGATTTCTGCTTAGTCCTGATGGATAGCTAAGAGGAAGAAGAACACAAATTGCCAAGTTAGGCTCCAGTAGACTGGTTCTGTATCAGTTCTTTTTTTAGTAGGCTCTAGTGCACATTTGATTCAAATATTAAGAAGATTTTAAGCGGCAGGACAGAGTTTCACTTAGCGACAGAGAAAGGTCAATAGCAAACAAGCCTGTAGCTTGAGGCTACTAATGGTCTGTAAGCTTTAGTGAAGTTGCATGGCAAATTTGGGCTTATTAACTGCCAAATGTGGTACTTCTATGGCTGGCCGCCAGCTGCTCAATAGAGATAGGCCATCCTGAACGACTGCTGCCTACTTGAAGTATATCGGGTACCGCGGAAGTAGAACAGAAAGTGTCGACAGCACCAGCTAGCTGCAGATGCACGAATTTCATTCCACATGCTATACCCTACTGATCGGATTTTGAAGGTTCACTACTTTTTAAAATTTGTTGGATTCTCCATTTTAGTATCTGGATTAGGCTTTCACGTGCATTTTCCTTGCTTTATGCAGATGTTTACACGCAAGCTCTAAAAGAACAAAAATATATGTGTGTATGTGTGTGTGCGTCTGTGTGTGTGTGTGTGTCGTGTGCACGTGTGAGTGTGTGTGTGTGTTTGTCGTGTGCACGTGTGAGTGTGTGTGTGTGTCGTGTGCACGTGTGAGTGTGTGTGTGTGTGTGTGTCGTGTGCACGTGTGAGTGTGTGTGTGTGTGGTGTGTGTGTGTGTGTGTGTGTGTGTGTGTGTGTGTGTGTGTGTGTGTGTGCATGTGAGGATACCCGTGATTGCTTTAATTTGAATCACTCCCCCTAGTTCTTGGCTGACTACCATCTGTTTTGTTGTTCAAAGAGGAAATAAGTAGTTTCTCTTGTTTAATTTTCTCTTATGCTGATTTCTTTTTAGATGGCTCCCTATGCCAACCATTTTTACAGCAAGATCAGCACCTATATGTTTTCTCTACTGATGTCTACAGGTCAGTTGCAATTATCTTATTACTTTTGGCTTCTTTGTGCATACAGATGCGCTATTTTCCTAACACAGTGACCCTCTGGGCTGTGCTTCACTTAGTGAGTGATGTGAAGATCCCGTTTGATAAGTCTTATACGTTACAAACGAATGCATGCTTTGAAAGCCCTAATATGTATTACTAACTATGTATTGCTAAATATTTCTTATAAATATTACTATGTATTTTCTAAATATGTATTACTAACTTGATTAATCTGCCGGAGCTTTGCTTTTAGTAGCTGCTGCTATACTCTAGTCTACTGCACATGTATTTTATAAGCACTTTTATGCATAGATCTTCTACTGACTTGCAATCATTGCGGGGCAGTCTAGTTGATGATCAGTAGAAACACTCAATCTGGTGCAACTCTGGAGCAAATTACTGTCAGTAGCATGATGTACTTATCCCAGTTAGGCTGTACTTTCATGGTCCACGAGTTGGTAAGCATATGATATCAGAGAGGTTCTGAATTCCGGAATTCCGATGTTTGTGCCATTCTTCGTGGCCCTGTTTCGGAATTTCCATATGATATTTCCAAGCTTAGCTGCTCCCTGTTAAAATGTATGCTTCAAGCTGGAGAACTATCGCACTGTTGACTCGACATGCACAAAAAGTTCTTCTTTTCTTTGTATTACCATGACCTGTTGAACCAGGGCTGTTGTATCAAGTTAGTAAACTGTGCACATGCATTCTTGATTTTAAATGCAGATGGCATCTCTTTAATTTGTGGAAATTTTTAGGGGCTAGATAATTTCAGCCATACTTCGTTTTTATTTTGTTTTACACAGGAATATTCGAGCAAAGATTTGCTTGCACCTTTAGATTTTTTACCAACCTGCAACCAGTTTGCACGGTCGTTGGCTCGGTGGTCGATCTCCCTCAGACGGCTTGCAGCATTTATTGCTCATATTCGCACTTCGACCGTAGCAAATCTTCTCAAATTGAATGAAGATTCACCCAGCTTACTTATTATGGGCAAACCAAGTGTTACCCGCAGACTTGAATGCCTAGCCCTCAAAATGGGCTCAGCCAGCTTATCTCCTGCTGCCTTTGCACGAAATCTAGGTGACCTCTCACAATTTGACTTTTCACTAGATAACCACATCAGCTCCATTGTCAAGTCTGAGTACTTTCACCTTTGAAACATTTCAAAAATTTGGGCCTGCTTAGATAAGGAGACTACAGATAAGATGATTCATGCATTCCTGACAATCCGACTTAATTCCGTGGCTAGCTGCTTGTAGGTTATCCAGGCGGTGTAAAAGACGCTTACAGTTAGTGTAGAACTCGGCAGCTGGGCGTGTCTCTCGTAAACATAGCAACTATCACAATGCACCACTTCTAGCCATTCTTTGCTCTCAAATATCATGTCGACTTCAAGATTCTGTCACTTACTTTGAGAGCCTCCAATTCTCTCGATCCAGCTCACTTATGTAGCTGAATTAATTTCACTTCAGATCTTCCATTGTACCACCTGCTCGGCTGACTTGCGTCAATTGATTATACCCCTAACTAACTTAAAATCCCTTGGAGACCATGAAATTCCCAACTTCTTTATTAAGAACACGCCAGATCAAGGGCAATTGTTTCTAAGTCATTTATAATGAGCATTTATGAAAAATCTTGTCATCAAGTTATACTTTTGGCCTCGTGCTTTTTAAGTGCTAATATCAGGATAGGTAATTTTCTTGTTGTACAGAGAATGCACTGAAGACGAACACCCTGATTTGACCGAGGAGTAAAGTGCTTGCCTTCGAGCTCCGAATTCGTGGGCCTGCGACTGATGTGAAGTACCTGGATAGCGGTTGTTCTCCTAGGGCACTTTAAGAATGAAATACTTAGAAACTTAAAAACATACCTATTTAGGACAGCATTTAGTGGGCCCCTGTGATTCGTCCTTGGTGTGCTTATGCGTGCTGACACTGTTCATGCTGCCACTAACCACATTTGCATGCTGACCCAGTGCATGTAGCCCCTAACCATGTTATTCATTTTGTTTGTTTTTCAAGCATGATTTTACTTACTATTCTATTGCGTATCACTTTGCAGCAAATGTAAAGCGCCTAGAAAGAGATTAAGTTCTCTGAGGGCGCTTTATCAAGTGCAATATTATTATTATTATTATAAATAGATACATATTTAAGACACTGAATGGCATTCATCAGTTTCGCAGGCGAAGCGCTACTGCATAAGTACTCGAGAGAAACAATGGTCGGGCACTGACAAAAAGCACCTTGCTGCAAATACTGAAAATGGATCAGCCTGAGTACCCAGCCGGAGATTGTGGGAGTCGAAAGTTTGAAATGCTATGTGACAATAGAAGCAGCATTTTATTAGAACAATTTTCAGTGCATTTTGTGTACGTTTCGTTGGGCAGCTGTGACAGATAGTGCCAGCCGATAGAAGTACCCTACTGCTCACTGCATCTCAGAAGTCATCAGCGTTTGATTTCACCCATCCATTTGCATGGAGGCAGTTTACGCCTGCTTGCTGACACAAGAGCACTAATGTTGGCCGACAGCTTCATCCCAGCTAGCTTTGATTAATTAAAAAGTTGGTCGGATGTAGGCTGAGTCAAAATAACTCATCCGTTGCACATTTCTCCAGTGCCATAGCCTGGCATCTTTCAGTCCGGTTCGTTCAGAGTGATTTCCTTGTTAGTGATTATGATCTCCTTTTATCTGTGTATGTTACTAATCAGTTGACCTTCCTTTTCAACCTATATGAAGTTGCAGAAAGAGATGTAGTTCTCTTGGGGTGCTGTATATCTTTTAGTAGTACTAAATTATTGGTGTTATTGTTATTCAGTACTAATTATTTAGTGTTTTAGTTATACAGTCATGCTTTGACATTTCACATGGGCTCGAAAATTGGACTCACTGATTCATTGCTAAAAGGCAAAGTATCTTAAGGTTTATAAAGTGCTCAGTACGTGAGTGTTGTGATTTTGTACAATTCCATATTCATCCATGGTCCCCACGGCACAACTCATTTACGAGTTCCTAGTTGACGTCCTTGATGAAGCTCTGCATACGATTCACATGTGTATGTGCATGCTCATGCATGCATGCATGCAAGCGGGTGCATGTGTGACAGTGAAGTTTCACCGACTAGGATACGAAATAGATGCTGAACCTTTGCCTTGCAATGCAGTGCTTGCCTTCAATTAGCTAGTGACAATGCCGTTCGTGCGTTTCCACAGATCATTTTATGGTATTTACGATGGCAAGCTGGAGAATGAGTTTGGCATTACTGTGTGGCGTTTTGTTAGCAACAAAGAGCAATTTGAGAGCGGCCGTAATGATCCAGATAACATTGGGTTCTGCACGCCACCTGGAAATTGTGGTTTCGATGACGGCCTCTTGAACTTAACGGAGCCTGCTACTCGTAAGCCTCCTGTTTTTCGCATGCTGTTTTTCTCCTAGGCATGCGTTTGAGCACTATTGCACTCATCAGCTGACTGTTGCAAGTGCGTCTCCAGACTCTTTCTTTTAAACCAACGTTTTACCTTTTGTTTCATGTTAGTCTGCAAGTATTTACTAACTCACCCCTTCTTATGCAGTTAACTATTTCCACCTACCGATGGTTGCATCTATGCCACACTTTTTATATGCCGACAAGAAGTACACCAGTGCTGTGTCAGGCATGAGACCAACGGAAGACCAACACAGAACGGAAGTCTGTGTGGAGCCGGTGAGTTAGGTTTGGATTAGTGTCATACCTCACTGATTTACGTTTTTTGCAAGGTCGCCGACCTTGTAAAACCGTCTGACTTGTCCACTACGGAGCAACTTGGCAGTGCGGGCTCTCTAGGTCCTGCTTTCTTCTGACTGGGATAGTTATTGTTAAGGCTTAGTTGGCAGTGATGTCGTGTGTGCATCATTATGCCCACGTCTCTTTGCAAAATATTGTGCTAAACACAAGAAAAGCTGTGATAAGCAGACCTAGCTAGTGCTTTTGAAAGGATGGACTGTAGAAGCTTAATGACGGCTTTTGACAAAGCCACCAAAACAAAGCATTAGTCTCTGTAGTCAACGAGCTGGTAAGATATTGAGAAAGTTCGTGCTAAGTAGCTCCTAATCATGTCGATAAGCAAATGCAGAAAATTCCCCTGTGGTATGCCTTTAAACTTTGAAAATTCTCTGAAATAGCAAGGTGTCAAATGAGATCGTTACTTGAACGTCATGCATTAATTTTTGGTGAATCAGTGCTGCTTCCACCCAAATCATAATTCAACCCACTCGTTGTGAAGCTGAATATGTTTCAGTAAATTTTCTCCAAAATGCACTAGCAGATTTCCTTGGAAATGGGCATATAGTCTAAATTTAGTTGCTTGTACGCCCAGCCCGCCATGGCTCACAAGGTAAGGCGGTTGCTTTTCACGACCTCGGCCCCGAGGTCGTGGGTTCGAATCCTGTGGTGGGCGATCCTTTATCGCCACTGCAAGCGGTGGTGATAACCGTCAAGGCTCTTCTGTCGCTATACAAAAAGAAGCTGTTAAATCAGCCGGTATTTTTTTTATATTTCATTATATGAGCTTTGCGAAGTAGATTGTAGTAGGTCATGGTACATTGCTGTGGATCACATAGTTCTGGGGCAACTTGTTGCTTTTTTCCTGGTATACATACAGCCTACGAAAAAGCAGGAGAAGCGAATGAGTAACGGTAGAAGCGATCTGTAGCTGCAAAAAGTCCTGGTGCCAGCAGGACTTAAATCTGGGACCTCTGAACGTAGCCATCGATGTCATGTTGATCTTTTGATGACCTATAAGAGTCAAGGTCTCATTTTCATCAGTCTTCAACCAAAATGACTTATCTGGAAAAATCAATAGATTCAATACTATGTGTTGTAAAAATATGCATACCACCTCAAAAAATGCAGGACACTTGATTTCCGCTGACGCCATATCTGAAAATTAAAATTAAAAGGAAATAAATAATTTACGTGACACTTCAAACTGTGCATATATCTGAAAATCAAGTTCAAGGACATTTAAGAAGGGCTAGTTAGCAGCTAGTACGTGCTAACGCAACAGACAACCAAGATGAGCATTGCGTTAGCCTAAACCAGCTGATTCCAGCTTATATTACAAATTTCACATCGCTGGGATGGAAATTGGCCAATCTGTAGAATTTGCAGGTGCCGAAGACCGCTATTTTAAAAACACTTGAAGGCAGATGATTATGTAACAGCATGCAAAGAATGACAAAAAATCCCGAGTTACTTGGTTCACCATTTACAAAACTTTGACGCACATACCAAGCAGTGTATACATCACATTTACCATGATGATCAGATCGTTATTAGCCTACCTGTGACATTTGCAAATAACGTGAGTCAAATGGTGATAAATGGCTTAGAGAGAAAGCAATCAATGTTTTCCTAAAACTATTTAGACTATTTAATCCCTATAATAAAGTAAAATATGCAAGAAGGACAGCTGGAATGCTGTGGACGCACAAATAAAAACGTATGCTAAATGTAGTATATCTGATATTATTATGTATCACTACTATTGGAGATATGACATTCGCATGATAGAGCGGTCATCTTTCCTAAGCAGAGCTCGTCGGCGGTGGGGGTTCAGGGGGGCTAGACCTCAAATAAGTAAGCACCAGCCATTTATCGCATACAAATTAATTCAGTAAATAGATGAATATACACCTTTAGGATTTACTCACCTAAAATGACTGATAAGTTTCAGCTACACAATCAGTAACAACCACGTACCAGACGGCAATAGTTGAAACATCATTCATGGGCTGATTTTCAAGAATGACGGGCTAGTTCGACGAAATACTGGAGCCTAGCTACCGGCGGCAGACGGGCCAAACTGCCTCGTGGCTTTCCTGATAATAAAATGGCTACTGCAGAAACTGGATCAGCGGTCCTAGGATTCGATTAGTGCGGTGATAATTGACTCCTTAGTCAACAAGGCCCCAGTGGCAGTAAATTACTTTCTCCCTAAACGAAAGTCCAGTTGCCAAACGATAGTCACTCCCGGTTTGACCGGCTAGAAGAGGAAGTTATTGCGACCAATATAAGCAGGTATGGCAAGTAAATAAGAAGTTATAGTCTTGGATAGCCGTTTGCCGAATGTGGGCTACTCCCCATGAGGGCAAGGCATTGTTTAACAGGTTCGGGTTTATACCTTTTGATTGTTAAACTACCTGTCAGCATTTGCCATCGAGGGGGTTGTCATTATTTTGAAAATTTAACGTTTTTGTCACTATTTCAACTGATGGTCCGTTTAGGGCTGAGTAGCTTTTATTGACAAAGTTGCCGAAAAAACACCGCTCCGTTGTCATTATATTTCTTAACAAAACAATTTTATTTATCATGTTCCGGTCATTTGTGAATCTTCAAAATTTAGGATTTCAGTATAAGTAATAACGTGTTTGTCATTCAAAAGGAAAATTCCAAAAACTTCGAATTTGGACCGTTTTTGACGTTCCTGTGATGACTGCCCCTCACTTTGCGATGCTGGTACTTGTTTAAATATGCTATCCGACTTCACGTATTTGATTAGAGAGTCGTCCTTACTCAAATTGTAGCTGACAGGCATTATAATGGAGGTCTATAAAAGACTTCAGATCAATGTCCACCTGCGGACTGTACCCGGCATATGGTAAGTGGTTACTGCTTTTTCTATTGCCATTACTTAATTAGGCCACTGACTTGGTTGGTTGTACTGCTTTGTTGCTCTCTTGTGTTTCCCTTAGCTTGCTCAGTTTCAGCGTGAGCACCCTAGACCTCCTGCAAGTTTTGGTAAGGCCAGCCTATAGAGTAGGTTCAAGAAGAGAAACACCTCGGAGCACTGCAAAAAATGCACCGTAATCTTATTTGATATGATACCAGCAGTAATTTGATCAATTCTGCCTATCTAAAATATGTCGACCGAAACTTTCAATCGCCTGATGCGATTTGTTGTGTGCCAGTTTGATCAGATTTGTGAACATTGTCGAGACTGTTTCAGTCAACGATTTCTAAGGAGCATTCCGAGAGAGAGCTCATGACAAGTGCCACTGTGGGGGGGGCTTGTCTAAATGCATATTCTGCTGCTCCGAGTTTGTTATCAGTAAATGGAAAGAGATTTAGTTCTCTTAGGGTGCCATATAAATATATTTTTAATATTGTTATTATGGGTGACGTTATCAAGTCTGCCAATAGAGACGCAGGCAATCCGCTATGCCTAATCAGGTTTCCCTTCAGATAGCAATCTCTGCATCTGATTCGTGACGGCTTCTGACTTTATATGAATGGAGCTCGTGCAGTTTATTTTCCCTGAAGCGCTAGTAGATCAGCTCCACGAGTTTCTGCCCGATAGAGTGATGGAGAATGAGCATCAGCTTACAGCGTTGGCCACCGATATAAACCAGTGTCCTCACTGTGTGTGCCTTTAATAATAGAGGCCACTCTGTAAGCACTCTGTATGCATTGCTCCTCTCCCCTTCCTAAGGCAGGGCATTAGGCAATAAAAAAAAACTCAGCATTGAGTAATTTTTGAGTTATGAGAAGAAGGCTTATCTCACGGGGCTTTGGCCTATTACTCATTTTTGGGCTAGCCATCAAAGAGGCTGGCAGGAATCTGTCAGGTGTTTTGCTGAGTGATAGCTGTTTTGGATTGCAGTTCTTTGGGCATTATTATCTCTTTGCTAATTTATGACAATGCTTGCCAGCAGATAGGATTTGCCTCGGCCTAGCCGCAGTCGAATCTGGAATAAGTGATGTTGTCATGGTTATTCCTGACCGTGCAAATCTGAGCGTGCAAATAGCAACGCTTCTGGAACCGACACCCTTCTGCCAGTATTCGACCATTCCTAATTGGCCGGTGTGTTGATTGACGAGACATTATAGATGATCCTGATTAGTAGTAAAGCAAATAGCATGTCTTGGGATTGGACTGCAATGCTTTTGGGGAAATCAATGTTGTCGATATATAATGTAAGTATAAACTCTCGATATTTATTGCCATACTAATGCTCTTCCGACTCGAATGGGGCAAGAGAATGAAGGCTACTGGCCTTCGAATATAATAGTCAATCGACTTGACCATCATTGAAGCATGAGTTTACTTTAATAGCCAAAGGACGCGTTGAAAAGACACAGCTTTTTAATTTTATAGTTATAATAAGAATGCACTTGATAAAGCACCCTCAGAGAACTCAATCTCTTTCTAGGCGCTTTACAATTTGCTGCTGTTGTAATATTTTGGTTTAATTTGTATACATTTCTTTTGTTTTTATCTAAGCAAACTTTGCTTTCTTTGCATCTGCTATCACTGCAGTGCTAAACCCAGTCCCGCGAGCAACTTGGAACAAATGTGCTTTCAAGCCAGTTTTGAAAGGTGATGAGGATTCTTTCACTCGAGCGTGCTCTGCTAACGACTTTCCAAGTACAGTAGCACGACAGGCACACAACCTTATCCTTCCTTCTGCTAGCCGTGTGAGCAAGTTTATAGAATTAGATCGTATGAACCTGAGGCATGCAGTGGGGTTGTCATCGTTAATCTGACTAGCTTGGTAGGAGCAAGTTTGACAATTGCAACTTTTGCAAACGGCAAGAAGTGTCTTGAAGTTTTAACGCCCATAGCCTGGTGGAGGAAGGGTGCCCAGCCACTAAAAAATGTAATTCATTTATATAGCGCCCTAAGAGAACTGAATCTCTATTCAGGCGCTTCACATATGCCTCGGGGCTCGAGCCCACGACCTCAGCCAGACCTTGGTCGGGGCGAGCACCTTAACCGCTGGACCAAAAAAGCTAAGCTGCGTAGCCTACTGTGCCGAATTCGCTTCGGTGGAATGCTGGTCCACTCTCCTACAGCATTGCTGGCACCAGCCTCCTTACCGTTACTAAGAGGTCATGAGTTCGGGGCGTGAACTGGACTGAGATACACACATAAATTGGGGATTTTACTTAATTTTATTCGCAAATGCACAATGTCGCTATGCGTCTAGTTCAATTTTTTCTCCACATTCTTTGCAAACACTCAGCAAGACACTCGCACGGCCCCGACCCTATAACTTGGGGCTACCGAGTCATCTACCTACCCACCCACCCGAACCATCCTACCGAAGAAATAACTAGCAGCACCGATTCAGGCTCCCAATGACTCCGAAGAAACCACATGTGTCCCGAATGCCGCTCTAAAGAAGACCCATTCCCTAAACCCCAGGAAACTTTATTACCTCGCCCTCTAACTCGGGGACTGGAGCAATCAACCGCATTCGCATATATTAGTGAGCTGTAATGGCTCACTAGGTAAGGCGGTTGCTTTTCACGACCTTGGCCTCGAGGTCGTGGGTTCGAATCCCGTGGTGGGCGATCCTTTATCGCCACTGCAAGCGATGGTGATAGCCGTAAAGGCTCTTCTGTCGCTATACAAAAAGAGGCAGCTAGTATTTTTGTATACGAAGTGGTCTGTCGTATACCGTCCGCCTCTCGAGCCTTTTGCCACTTACCCGACTAACACCGGAAAAGACGAAGCATACAGTATGCTGATTGTTGTAATAGTGCTTAGGGTAATAGATTATTGTTGCAAAGACTTTCACCCGTGTTGCGTTGATGGCACTCAAACCATGCCAATATGAATTGATATATACAGGTATATATCGGCATATTGATTCTAAGGTATTCAAGTAACAGAAAAACTGCATCACATGTTGATAGAGCTTGTACTGTAACCTTTTAAGTTGTGTGAAAACTTCGTTCGGTGTATTAGTTATGAATGTATTCAATGTTTTTGGATCTGAATGTGCCTCGGCGCTAAGCGGTTTTATAAGTTTTATAAGTTGTATAAGCGGTTTTGTATGTTTGTAACTTTTCTGCATATTTTCCAGGGAGCTGGAAAATTTGGATGACCTTGTTTTGCCAATCGTGTGGGTCAACGAGGTGAGACAACCAAAAGTTACAACCGGTTATGCACATCGCCGCATAGAACACATGCCTACTTTTGCACAGTAGAGAGTAAAATGGGCAGTACTGGCACTTCTAATTTTCCAGCTGCCCTTTTTGTCACACGAAAACTACGCTGGCCTTGCTTCGTAGACGTCGAGCTGCATAGTACCTTCATTCACTAGCTAACCATCGCAGGCTAATTACTAAAAATTTGACTGGCTTTTATGCAATAGTAGCTATCCTTACATGCTCAGGAATCAGAGCAACCGAGCTAGATAAAATCGAAAAAAAAGAATGAACATTAGATTTGAACCGCAAGCAGAAATTGGAACTTTAAGGCAGTCTAATTTTTTGTACGCATTTCCGTTTTACTGTTTCATTTTAAAGGATGGATATTTTTAGGTGGCACCATGTCGTGGCCAACCTCAGTGCAACATGGTTTTAAACGAACATGTATCTGACTCTATGACCAAACATCGGTCGGATCTGACGAAATGCTCCGTGAGCCGTAGTGATCCTAATGAGAGCATCGTATGTAAGCTCGTACGTTGAGCCCTTTGCTAACATGCAGACCATGTAGTCAACATAGTAAGATATTTACAATTGTATTTAATTTCTTGCCTTAGCCAGCCACTTCCATAACCCTTGCTCAAGCGCCGGACACTATTGTCGGCACAACTACTGAAATTGTGGATCACACTTGTTTAAAATTTTGTCTGCCATTTTTTCTTACTTGTATGAACTTATTAATAGCGGAACAGTTGCATTTCTCGTCAGCACAGCTTTTTGTATGATCGCGCTGGATCGTTTAAGTTAATCATCTGCATCTTGATCGACAGCGATTGATCTGTAACATGTCGATTTCACGAGGTACCATGACCAGCACAACCAAAGCCCTAAGGTCTAGAGAATCTAGCAGTAGACTTTAAAAAAAATGACACCCTTACCGAAACGCTGCTCTTGGCTAAGGGTCAGCTGACTTTTCCCCAGGAAATTCATTCCAAGTGGCCAACAGAAGAGCTCAGCATTAACCTTTGGCTAGAGATTGAAAGTTAAGTGCTAAAGGCAGGCTAAAGGTAGGGTCAGGGATGCAGCCGTTTTCAGACCATCACTGTGTAGACTAACAACCATTTTGAGGTTTTTAATAATAATAATAATAATAATTCACTTGATAAAGCGCCCTCAGAGAACTTAATCTCTCTCTAGGCGCTTTACATTTGCTGTAAAGTGAAATGCAATTGAATGGTAAGTAAAATCATGCTTGAAAAACAAACGAAATGAATAACATGGTTAGGGGTGACATGCACAGGGTCAGCATGCAAATGTGGTTAGTGGCAGCATGCACAGTGTCAGCAGGCATAAGCACATCAAGGACGAATCACAGGGACCCACTAAATGCTGTCCTAAATAGGTGTGTTTTTAGGTTCCTTTTAAATGTGGTCAGGTCAGGGGATGTTCTGACGCAGGTCGGGAGGGAGTTCCAGGCTTTGGGAGCATATGAACTAAATGCACGGTCTCCAAAGGATTTAAGGTTTGTATGAGGTATTTCTAGACTGTTGGATTCCGAAAAGCAGGTGGTACGATGCTTGGCCTGATGGGGTAGTATATCTGACAGATAGGCTGGAGCCATAGAATGAAGGGACCTAAAAGTGAGCGACAAAACCTTGAAGTCAATCCGTTGCTAGACTGGTAGCCAGTGCAGGTCGGCGAGAAGTGGAGTAATGTGGCAACTGCGACGCTCACGGCAGACAAGTCTAGCTGCCGAGTTTTGCACCAGCTACAATCGCCTGATCGCACATGCTGGTAGGCCAGTAAGCAGTGAGTTGCAGAAGTCGAGACGGGATGTCACGAATGCATGGACCAACTTAGACGTGGTATCTTTATCTAAACAAGCCCGAATTTGAGCAATGTTATGAAGCTGAAAATAGGCGGATTTGACTGTGGAGCTGATATGGTCGTCCAACGAGAGGTCGCTTTGGAATATGACACCTAGATTTCGAGCTGATTCAACTGGAGATATGCTGGCACAGCCAATTTTGAAAGTCAGCCTTTCCAATCTCTGAATCACACTGGGTTTGCCCATAACTAGTAAGTTAGTTTTATCAACGTTAAGTTTTAGAAAATTTGCTGCCATCCATGTGCGGATGTCATCAATGCATGCAGCAAGTGAGTTGAGAGAATTTGAGGTGCTCGAAGGCTGGGAGGGATCAAAGCAAAGGTACAACTGAGTGTCATCCGCATAGAAGTGAAAGCCTAGATTGTGCTTGGCAATCACATCAGCAAGAGGGAGAGTATAAACCGTGAAAAGAACCGGACCTAGCACTGAGCCCTTTCATGGCAAAATATGTCGTGTAATTAGGGTTTTTCCTGGTAAAAACAGCCGTCCTTTCGATTAAGTCTCCTAAAAGACAATATCTTAAATAGTTCTGATCGGTTCGACTGGGGTCATACTGTAGCTGCTGCAAATTCGTTATGTTCGATATCAAATGCATGTAGGCTGTGACTGGTTTATGGTCTTAGCCATTTATGGCGTTATTAATCTGTTGTGGCCAGTTTATGGCCCGCTGATATACAGTTTATTTGGTTCTGCAGCTAGTTTATGGTCCGTTGACATTTGAGGAGGTATGGGTGCTGCTATCGCGGGGTACGGATTTATGACGGGAGAGTCACAGCTAAGGGGGAGCAACAACTTTATCTGAGGCTTTCGGGGTTCAGTTCTGAGTCAGAAGCCACCAGAGCCGGTTGTTTGTGGGAGAGCCGCCAAGCCCAGTGCCGTTGAGAGGGCGAGGAAATATATTTTGGCGTCTGCTTGCAAGGAGCTTCATTTTCTCCATGCTTTATCAGCTTACCATAGTGTTTCTAAACCTTCCTAATGCCGCGACCCTTTAATACAGTTCCTAATGCTGTGGCGACCCCCAACCATAAAGTTATTGTTTGCGAAATGTGGATATGTGTTTTCCGATGGTATTAGACAACCCATGTGAAAGGATCGTTCGACCCCCAAAGGGGTCGCGACCCACAGGCTGAGAACCGCTGGCTTACCACCAGATAAGTCAGCAACGATCGCTGTCACGTTTACTTCCTGGTTAAACCACTGCTTATGGTCTTGGAGTGTGACAAAGTGATCATTGCCTTATGCAGCTTCTCCGGCTGTTAGTAACCGCACTATTCGATAGATAATGCATGCTTATTATCGTATTTCCTTTTTCGTTCAAATGCATTTCTGAATACTAATTCCTTTGCCAGTGTTCGTGAATTGGGTATCTCTTACAAGAAGCCCCGATGAATCGAGAGAAGGGGCAAAAGACCTTTTTCAAGTACAGCATGCATTCTTTCGATTCGTCCAGCTTTCTTTCCCTCGAGCAGTGAATCACATCAACTTTGATATCGTTAGGCCAGTTCTAACCTCCGATTGTCACGCTTGAGGCATGCATGTGGAATATTCGTTCAATATGCTTTAAGTCCCTGGTAATAATAATAATACTAATAAAGCATTTGTATAGCCTCCCAAAGAACTAAATCTCTTTCTAGGCAGTTCACATATGCTGTAAAAGAAGCATGTCAATATACTTAGTCGCAACATGTAAATTGTCAGCACACATAAGCACTCAAAAACAGATCGCAAGGACCGGCCGAATGCTGTGAGAAACAGTTGCATTTTAGCTTCTTTTTAAATGTCGTCCTATCAGAAGATGTTGCGACGTCAGTCGCGAGCTTGTTCCAGGCGTTGGGAGTATACGAACTGAAGGCACGGTCGGCAAAGGATTTGAGGCTGGTACGAGGCATATCTAAGCGATTAGAGTCGGAAAAGCATGTAGCACGATGCCTAGCCTGAGGGGGTAGATCTGATAGGTGGGCTGGAGCCAGAGAATGAACGAACCTAAAAGTGAGTTACAGAACCTTGAAGTCGATGAGCTGCTTGATTTGGAGCCATCGCAGGTCAGAGCGAAGTAATGTGATGCTGCAACTGCAACGTTCACAACAGGCCAGCCTAGCTGAAGAGTTTTGCTCCAACTATAAGCTCCTGATAAATTAATAAATACATAGAATTCATTTCTATAACGAATAAGAAAACTATATCTCTATTCAGGTGCTTCACGCGTGCCACCGGGCTTGCACAGGCAGGTCGACCAGCTAGCAGTGAGCTACGGAAGTCTAGGCGAGATGTAACAAATGCATGAGCCAATTTGAATTTAGTATCGCTGTCTAAGCAGTTGGCAGGCATAACTGTGGAGCTATTGGACATGCTTTCTTTCCAGCTTATGAAAAATACCTAGAGAAAGACGTGAGTTGTCTTTGGGTGTTGCACGCATATTTTTTATATTGTTATTCTACGGTTTTGTCAAAGAATCAAGCAGTCTAAGAGCCACCATTGAGGTATCAATTGAAACTTAATAGATTGCTAGGCAAAGCGTCTCCGATGCAGCTCGCAGCTTCGGCCACTTTTTGGGCGGATTGACACACTTCCAGAGTGCCACCTGAGCTGCAGTGGCTTGTGGGCAGTCTGCTACCCCAGTCTCCTACCTGTAGCTCTTCTTTGGTCAGGTCGCCAGGGCTAGATCAGGCCTTCAGTCACTGGTCTTTATCGGCCTCCGTTTGAATGACCTCATACGACAAGGGCTGACAGTCTGCGTTGCTGTGGTCATCCTGGACTACCGCATTTTTACGGAGGTTATGATGGAATGGTTCCCAAAATGTTTGGCCATTATCCAATTGGCTCTTGTAGGAAAAACTGTTCATAATTTCAGCATTCACAGCAGTAGTTTTTCCGGAAATTCTACGGATAATAAAATACTAAACATCAATAACGTCGGCAGTAAATTAAGTATTTAGTAGAAAAAAATTGAAGATGAATATATTCACTACCATTTCCAAGTCCTGTAATAGCCAATTGGCAAGACTTGCCACCATATTTAATAAACATTCCACTACTAAATTCTCATTGGTGGAATGGCGGGTCCCAATGTCTGATTTAAAGTCACTTACATCTCCTCTAGTCTGCTTATCTGGAATAGATTTATTTGCTTCGGTACAAGTTGGACGACTAAACCTTCTAAACCTGCTCACCACCAAAATGGTGTTAAAAAAAGAGCAACGAGTGTCGTAATTACTGATCACTTGGCAGTATAGTGACAAGCTGGACGGAGTTTCTAAATTTCTGTCGGATACGGGTAAGCCGTGCCAACAACGAGAAACACGGTGGAAATCGCGTCTTTTATTCGATGCTAGAGCAACGGCTGAGCATAGATTGAAAGTTTGTGATCTCATCCTTTACCACCATCGCGTCCGTTTCTTTCTCAACAAACAGCAGCATGACGTCGTTGAGGTAATCCACACCCGTCGTAGTTCAAAGGCAAGTAGTGATAAGTTAATATGCTGAACACGTTTGGCCTTAGCAGTTGATATTGGTAGTCAGAAATAGGTCGCACCGGCTTTGACAATAGATTATAGCAGGTCTCGGCTCCGCCGAACTCGGCCTG
Organism: Cristatella mucedo; assembly: GCA_009760855.2. Classification (NCBI taxonomy): domain Eukaryota; kingdom Metazoa; phylum Bryozoa; class Phylactolaemata; family Cristatellidae; genus Cristatella; species Cristatella mucedo. The sequence goes on along the minus strand of WPIO01000221.1, from coordinate 49,731 downwards.
AATCACTGCAAGATCTGAAAGCGTCCCACCGACGTTCTTCACTGCCGAGGTCAAATCTGCTTCCACACGAAGGTTTTGAAGCTGATGTCGTAGGAAATCGGCTGAGAGAATCGGCTCGACGTCTAGAAAGTCTGTCTTGTATAATTTAGTTGCAAGCTCTGTAGTTGGGCATTGAATGCAGAGAATTGTAATAGAGAGAAAATTCGAGAAGCCAATCGGAGCATCTCCATTGGCAACATATCAAACCGAAAGCCTAATTCTTATTGGATCTTGTCAATTGATGCCTGGAATAAGACGGCGCTGAAGAAGTATTCATTGCTATTTCTATGCTCGTTGCGACAAGGCCAGCCTGCTCGGGTGTAATTGGCAGTCATGTTGGGTTCCTCGATCTCATGTTGCTGACAGAAGAAACTTGTGTACTTTCGTCAACAGATCATCATAGCCACCCGTTTACATCCCTGTCAGCGCCTGAATGGTGACATCGACCAAACGCAATGCTTTGACAATATCCTGCTCCCCATTTTACCAGGCATGCGATAGCTTGTGCGTAATCACTAGCAAGTGCTGCTTGAAATGTAAGATGAAGGCGAACTTAAAGCAGATGAACTGCCTACCTGAGCATGTGTCTGGTTTTATAGCAATACTAAAGCAAAACCACTTTACATAACCCGAGTACAGCAGCAGCTGTCTGTTTCAGGGCGCCTTTCGGCCCTTTCATTGTTGCCATGGCACACCGAGTTACTGCCATGGTGGCCTTAAAAGCTTGCTTCGGTCGTCTGCTGTAACTCAGTTGCTTGTTCTTTTACTTGATTGCCGGCCCTCTCCCGGCTTAGACGGCCACGAAATATGGGACAGCATCCAGCTGCTATCTCGTTTAGTGCTGCTGCAATATTGAGCCTACGAGAAGCAGACGATTGCCTTTCGAGGAGGCTGTGGAAGGCAAGAAGGCCTACACAAGAGACGAATTATGATACATTCAAGGAGCAAACAAACTAAATTATAAAATTTAAAAAATGTTTGAACTCTCAACCAAGCAACAACTTTGTAAACAAATGGGAGATGTAGGATGCTCGTGGGTGTCAAGCAGTATTTATCATGTCCCGTCGAAGCGGTGTGTTAAAAAGGCTACTTTGATAACATGGAATGAGCGGGAATGGTTTCTCGTACCATGGTATTCTGGAGTATTGAGAGCACTTAGCAGAAGTGGGAAACTTCAGAAATGCTCCAACAACTGAAAAATGTTGATAGGCGCTTATGGTCACTTTTGGATCTCATCAGCGTCAACTCACATTTTGCTGCAGCACGAGGGCTTGATCTGCCACCATCGACCAGTCGCCGACCGCCTCAGCGTGTCTGCAATCGCTATATAGGAAGATTTAACTAGCGTGTGATATTTGAGTAGCCTTACGTCCTGAGTGGTAAGGGTTACAAATTATTGTAGAGCTTGCATTGAGCGTACCTACGTGCTTGCATGCTCCTGTATTTTGTGCTTCCAGAGTGCCACAATTGATGAAGCAACTGCAAACAAGTTCAAAACTGCAATGCTTCCTATGAAAATAATTGCGGTGCTGCAGTACGTTTTGATTGGCCTTGGTGGTGTTGCAATAATAGCTGCTGTCGTTATAATAGTTCGTCAGAGAAAGGTAAGTCATGGTCATGCTCTTTCTTGCCGGTGGTCCGTAGCTTGCCTTTACACAAAAAACTTCCATCCTGCTTGCTTATTCAGTTCCATTCCTGCCCGTTGCCACCGTTAGCACTGAAGCCAATTTCGACGTTGACTGTATGCACGTTTTCGTGAGTATTTTCAGGGTACAATTGGTGAGAAAACCCCTCTGGTCGTCAACTCGGCTTCCACCTTGGGAGCACGCGAGCAGCACCCTGCTGATCCTGCTCCAGCTCATTACCAGGACTAATGATTCACGGTCATTATTCCCATTGGCCCATACACTACTCGATTTCTCCTCGTCACCTTAAGCTGTTTGCAGTCGATATCTTTTCCTCTGCGAAATATGTTATATGACCAACGTGAAGCAATTTCAAAGTCCCGACTTATTTAAAATTATGTTTGAGTTCATTAATTTTTTTCTATATGCCATGGGAAATCTGTCATCCGCACGGCTGATGTTATTATTACAGTGGATATGCGATTTTTTATTTATAGTTTCGTGAGGGTCGTTTTCGTATTCCAGCCTGTTTGTTCCAGCCTGTTTGACCTGCTGCGACCGTGACCAAGTAACACTGTCTGTTGCACGTTGCAAAGTAAATTTCTGCATTTGCATAAGTAATAAATTATGAAAGCCATGTCGATCTTCAGTGTTTACGTTCAACAAACCCGAGTGTGTCGTGCTGGATGACGTGCGACCTGTGTCGAATCAGTTGCATTGGTCTAGGTAATAGGTAGTGCCTAATAAACCAACGAGATAGTGCTCACCGAAGTGAGTACATCCCACCCAAGATTTTGCCAGGCAGCGGTCTCTTGAAAAAAGCAGCCTTGATTTTGAGAAATGCCCTTTTAAAAGTTAGAGCTCATCTAGCCCACGGTGAAGCCCCCCCACCTGCTATACCCCATTCTAATTGGTAGTACTAATAACAAGCCAATTGCAGCTGGAGCTAACGACGCGGACACTAGCAGGGTTGCTGTGCATTTAGAAAAATAATGCCTAGTTAGTATAAATGTTTAAGGTTGATGTTGGCAAGTCATCCGAATACAAGGTGTCGTGCTCACACCCGTTAGTTGCACTCGGGTCAAGTAGACTTGTACCCAGGCTCAGTTAGTGGGACGGCTGTACCGTGGTAAGGACCACCGGCTGGACCAGGGCCTGATCTGTAGGCGTGCCCGGATATGCGATGACGCCATGTAATCTTGGCTTTTGGAGACCTGACGTTGACCGGATAAGTGGTGGGTTTTGGGCGCTCCTGGTGGCGCCCAGCTATACGTCCGGATGAATGTCAGGCGTTCGCCGACGATACAGCCATCCACGTTAGGCAACGAGGGCTCAATGGCCGGGCGGGGCTGGAGATGAGCACGCCTCGCTTCCGATTCTCCGTTACTCAAACACTGTCTTCCCAATGTCGCCATGATTTAGCACTTTGAGATTAGCAGCCCCGCCTTTAAGATTGCTCCGGTCTGAGAACGTCCTCCAACGTCGGGAAGGCTGACCTCGTGCTTCCTATATCCCCACATTGCATAATGTGCTTACGGCCCTAGTAGTTCTGTTTAGTTCCCCGGTTGTTGTTGGCGCATGCGATATTGTTATAGCGGTTTAATCAAACAGCCACTCCTCTTGCCCTCGCTCAGTGACGCGGTGAGCCGGTGGCGTGGTCGGAGCTGGGCAGGAAGTAGCCGAACCTCCAGATTCGGTTACAGACGCCATTAGCCGTGTCCTGAGCTCCGACTCGTCTACTCTAAACGATATGCCAAATTACAGAGGAGGCAGGTGATCGGAGTAATGAGTGCCTTAAGATGAAAAAAAGGGGGATAACAGAGACTGCGGTGCCAGGGTTGGCGCCGGCACGGATTTGTGAGCAATCACGTACAGATTCACGTGTGTATCACTCAAAACTATTGACATAACGGATATAATTTGGCCTAGGAGGGTAAACAGTTTCGTAGGCCATAATATACCTCTCGGGTATGCAGTGGTCTGGGCCGTCTTAATTCCGGGTATACTCCGGTCAGGGGGTATCTATCTCTATCCTGGCACACCGAAACACTGCGGCCCAGAAGAGAAATCTATTCGACAGCGATGGAGGTTACAGACGTCCTGACTCGGACATCGCATAAGAAACTCGCGGGCGACAACCTGAGAACCACTCAACGGCCGACCGCCGAAAAGCCTCGGGCTCCAACCCAAGCATGTGGCTCAAAGCCTAGAGCACAACTGCCCCTATTACACCGCTTCGGCATCTATGCCGCCTAAAAATTCGCTGTCACATAACCAGTTCCTTGCCATTACACAACTCATGAACGTCGAATAATTAATATCTCGGCAGCGTTACAAACGTGGTACGCGGCCTCCACTTTCGGCAGAACTATGCATACATCGGAGGAAGGTGACGGAAATACCCAGCACGAGTTAGCAAGCGTAATAAATACTTTAACGGTATTTTTGGTCGGCAGTGTCTTATCTTTTTCGGAAGGAGGACTAGTTGAAAAAAACGTAGATTAATTGCTTGTAGCGTTTGACATAGGTTTATTGCTGATAGCAGATACACACCGGCGACGACGAGCGCTTATACTTTAGCATATCAAGCCTGTATCCATGATACAGCCAAGTCTATTTAACAGCAGTGGGTGGTTATGGGTATTTATCAGCGGCCATGACGTACATCAACAGCTGTGTGACCTAGTGCTCACGTAAGCTCCAATGCCAATGCTCCGAGTCTCGAATACTGACCGCCCCTATTTCAGGCCTCCGGCCTTACACACGGGCTTGGCAATAAACGCTCCTATAATTGCAAAATCTGGACTAATAACTAACCGCTATACTTCGGCTGGTTTAGTTGGCACTCCTTTACAGCTGTTACAATATTGGTGATCTAGAACTTCACCATTATACCCCCTTCTCCATTAAAGAAATGCCATCCTCAACGGGAATAATAATAAAAAACCTAACGTGGTCAGACACAATAAGTGAAATGATTGGTCCCGGTCTTCTCATGGTTTATACTTTCCCTCTAGCCGATGTGATTACCAGGCACAATCTAGGCTTTCACTTTTATGCTGATGACACTCATTTGTACCTTTGCTTTGATCCCTCCCAGCACTCCAGCCCGTCAAATTATCCCCATTTCCTTCCTGCATGTATTGATTAAATCCGCAAGTGGATGGCAGCAAACTTTTTAAATTGAATGGTGATTAAACTCAACTTACTAGTTTTGGGAAATCCTAGTGTGATTGAGAAATTGAAAAGGTTAACGCTCACAATCGGCTCTGCCAGCATATGTCCTGTTAAATCTGCACGAAGTCTATGCGTCTTGTTCCGACGTGACCTTACATTAGACGACCACATCTGCTCCACAGTCAAGTCTACCAACTTTCAGCTACATTACATTGCTAAAACTCGGGCTTGTTAAGAGAGGGATAGCATATCTAAATTGATCCTTGCATTTGTGACATCTCGTTTCGACTTCTGTTACTCACTGCTTGCATATCTACGGGTCTGTGCAATCAGGCACTTACAGCTGATGCAAAACTCTGCAGCTAGGCTTGTCTGTCGTGAGCGTCAAAGTTGCCACATCAAACTACTTCTCGTCGACCCGCACTGGTTCCTAGTCATGCAACGCATCGACTTCAAGGTTTTATGGCTGATTCTTAGGTCCCTTCATTCTTTGGCTCCAGCCTAACTATCAGATCTTCTTCCTAACATAATGCCCGGCTAGACATCGCACCACCCTCTTTTCTGAATCTATCTGTTTACCCATACCCCGTAAAAATCTCAAATCCTTTGGAGCCCACGCCTTTAGTTCGTATGCTTCCAAAGCCTGGAACTCACTCCCGAATTGCGTCACGACATCTTCTGACTAGTCTACATTTAAAAAGAAACTAAAAACGCATCGATTTATCACAGTATTTAGCTGGTCCCTGCGATTCGTCCATTACGGGCTCAAGCGTTCTGACACCGTGCATGTACCACTAATCAAATTTGCATGATGACCCCGCGAATATCACCCCTAATCATATTATGCTTGTTGTCATTGAGCATGCTACTGCTAATCGTTCAATCCTGCTTCTTAGCAGCAAATGTAAAGTGCCTACAAAGCGACTGAGTTATCTAAGGCCGCTGAATAAAATGTAATATTATCATTATGTTTGGCTACCTTGTTAAGCGTACGAATTGCTGCCATGATTATAACCAGTAGATGTAGTTTGGTTCACGCGCTACACAGAACGCTAGCCAATGACCAGCACCACCAGTTTATTTTGCTGCGCACTGAGCAGGGGGAATTTACGACTTCCTTCGCCCCTCTCTCCCACTCGATTTCCACTACTCGACCACGGCTGCGAACCATCCGCCCCGATGATGAATCCAACATCTGTTCACCATTAGATTAGCGGGAGGAACATTACCGGCCTGTGTCCAAGCCACATCAGATGCGGACCACAGCTATGCACCGGCCCGCCGCGATAATACACCTAATCTCTGCATCAGCCCGCCCCCGGCCCGATGATACTCCAAAAAGCTGTTTACCGGCGGAATAGCCAAAGAACGATACCGGCTTGAGTCCGAGCCATATCGGAGGCGGTGCAGCAGCCAAGCGCTAGCATATCGTCGTAGTACAGTAGAGGAGTTGGGGGGGGGCGTTTACCCAACCCACTATAGCGAGGCACCAACCTGAACCGTCCCCTACTTCTATGCTCTCCGACCGTCACCAACGGCGTAATTATGTCCAAGTTCCACTCGTTTAGCAAGTTCGCGTTCGCGTTCAAGTTTTCAAGCAAGCTGAGTTCGTGTCGAATAAAATAACAGTTGTGAGCTAAAATTCCTATTACACGCGGATCTGTCCCACTACATAAAAATCTTGCGGGTCTACCCCCCCAGATAAAAATCCTGACTGCGCCTCGGATGATAAATACAGTGGTACCTCGGCTTACGAGTTTAATTCGTTCCGTGCCGGAGCACGTAACTCAAATTACTCGTACATCAAATCAACTGTCCCCGTTGAAATGAGTTAAAATGCCACTAATCCGTTCTGGACCCCCAAAAACCGCGATTTCTGTCAAATATTTTTAGATTAAAAAATGTACTAGTAAAGATCGAAGGTTATTTTAAAAACAATACAATAGAATATCTTGCAATAAACGGGTTTTACTAATCAATAATAATGTACAGGAGTATCTTGGAGATCAGACGACTTATAATAATAATAATAATATTGCACTTGATAAAGCGCCCTCAGAGAACTTAATCTCTTTCTAGGCGCTTTACATTTGCTGCAAAGTGATACGCAATAGAATAGTAAGTAAAATCATGCTTGAAAAACAAACAAAATGAATAACATGGTTAGGGGTTACATGCACTGGGTCAGCATGCAAATGTGGTTAGTGGCAGCATGAACAGTGTCAGCACGCATAAGCACATCGAGGACGAATCACAAGGACCCACTAAATGCTGTCCTAAATAGGTATGTTTTTAAGTTTCTTTTAAATGTGGTCAGGTCAGGGGATGTTCTGATGCAGGTCGAGAGGGAGTTCCAGGCTGTGGGAGCATACGAGCTAAATGCACGGTCTCCAAAGGATTTAAGGTTTGTACGAGGTATTTCTAGACTGTTGGATTCCGAAAAGCGAGTGGTACGATGCTTTGCCTGATGGGGTAGTATATCTGAAAGATAGGCTGGAGCCATAGAATGAAGAGACCTAAAAGTGAGCGACAAAACCTTGAAGTCAATCCGTTGCTTGACTGGTAACCAGTGCAGGTCGGCGAGAAGTGGAGTAACGTGGCAACTGCGACGCTCACGACAGACAAGCCTAGCTGCAGATTTTTGCACCAGCTGCAATCGCCTGATCGCACATGCTGGTAGGCCAGTAAGCAGTGAGTTGCAGAAGTCGAGACAAGATGTCACGAATGCATGGACCAACTTGACTTGAAGATGCTAGTAGAGTTAGAGGAGAAAGGTTGAAATGAATATCCGAATCCTATTCACCAATTGCTGCCCTTTTCGCTGGGCTTTCCTCGCTTACAGTTTATTGGCGGCGCCTTAACGCGGACGCGCCGATCGTTATCAGTTATGCAATGAACTCTCACACGCTGTCGTTGCATAAGTAGAGTACGGTACAGACGTCGCTGTTTCTGCCGTTGTCCGATTTAACACCGGAGTCCAGCGATCTTGCGCGTCCAAGCACCAGGGTGGCACGCGCGAGACCGTCTTGGAGTGAACCAACAGGTCTGCGCTCGGCAACGCAACCCGGTCGTAGGGCAGCGTCTGGCAAGGGAACGCCTTTCGCTGCCCTACCTTTATTGGCCTGAGTAACCGCACGCACTGCGACGTTCACTGTTGCAACTAGCGGTGGAGTATATGAAGCTGACTCGTAACCCGAATTTTAGCTCGCAACTCCTTAAGCAAAAAGTCGGCTGAGAGACAGCTCGTATCGCGAGACACTGGTAAGCCAAAGGTATCACAGTATACAGGTCAGAGGTCGACTACTAGCGAGCACAGAAACTTGTGGTCAATAACCATAGATATATGACAGCTACCGGTTGGGAAAACTCATAGAAGCTAGCACAGAAGACAACAGTGCCTCTATAAATGTATTAATTTACGAAAATCATTCCAAAGATATATTATTTGAATCTAAAATAGTTTCAATACTTTTTTTTTAGGAAGCTATATGTGATCGTCGACGAGCGCTTGCAGCGACGTGTTTCCGGATCCGTATTTACTGCCGAGATGGGTTCGTATAGCCGGCTTTTCTTTCTCATAATTGTCGGTGATATCCGATCGCAATTTCTTTGCGGTGCTATGAGCATACAGTAATTTTTCTTGCATTTACCATGTGTTGGAATGAATCCCCCAAGCTGGCTGAGGTATTCATAACTACCGGCGTCAAGCATCGTGGGTGTGTTCACATTATTTTCCTAAAATATAGTTGACATTGCCCGCTAGCAAGCACCCGTCTGATATTTAGAGCTGCCCGTAGAGCTGGGAGTGTGTTGACCATACTTTGTTGGTGTAGGTATTGTATGGTCCGGCCGGTCGAAAGCTTAGTCTAATTTGGACTTCGCAGGCTACCTTCAAATTGCTCGCCGCTATGTTTGGATAATAGCAGTGGTGCTTGACGAGCTTTTGGAGTGACGCGGAAAAATTTACGTGGTTTGGGATCGAGGGCTTATATAAATTGGCTGTTTCGTGCTGATTTTGACGATGGCTGTAGTAGCTGCAGCAGCGGTACCTGACCAACATGATAAGCTATGTAATAATCATAATAATAATACTACATCTGATATATCGCCCTCAGAACTGAATCTCTTTCTAGGTACTTTACATTTGCTGCAAAGGAGGCACGATCGAATGGTTAGTGGTATGTAAGTGCTGTAACATTAAAACGACAAACTAAGGAGATGAAGTGGGGAGATGATGGGTCCTGCATTTTACAAGATACTCGTGGAAGTCTTGGGTTTTTGGTTGCACTCGATCTCAATCTTGTCCCACCAGCCAGGATCTGCGTTTAATGGCTCCTCAAAATGAACTCGGCAATGAAACACCAAGTAGATGCTAAATTCTGCAGCTCGGCTCGTCTATACGTGAGATTCATGAATGTCAAACGTTGTTATTTTTTACTATTTTTTATCAACCTGCACTGGCTCCTCATGAAACAACGTATCGCCTTCAAGGCTTTGGTGCTCATTTTTAGGTCCCTTCATTCTGTGACACCCGCCTATCTATTCAAATTACCTTCCAAATTACCTACCTAACCACGCTACCAACCTATCCAAGCTGCAGACCTCTTTCAGAGCATTGGAAAGCATCACATTCTGTCGCCTCGGCACGCTGCAGGCGGCTCACAGCGCCGCCTGCAGCGTGCCAAGGCGACCGCACGTGATGCTTTCCGATGCTCTGAAAGTGGTCTGCACTCTTTAATAGGAAGGCTGACTGTATATGCATCTCACAGGCAGTAGAAGCCACTGCAGGGACAAAGGTTAGCCGGCAAATGGCAAGTCGTCGACTTGCTAATGCAAGCTTCTTTCGGCGACTGAGGAACTGGGGCTAAGTAAACCTCATAAAAGTGGCAAGGTGACCTGAGCTACACGCCACATCAAATGTGTGCTTAAAGACTTGGCTGTGATCGGTCTATTGGGCTGGCAAGAGCACAACGACATGCTTTTTTAAAACTAAAGTCGTGGAATCATCGCCTTCCTAGTGAAATTTTAATATTCAAGCAGTTTTCGAAGAGCACACCTACAGCCAAGCACTTGATATCTGGCCCTCTGCTGCACCACCAATTAGATGAGCAAATTCTCGAGTCCAACCTTAGCCTTAGGATGTCCTATAAGAAGTTCACTTTATCATCGGTCACCTTAAGAAAGTTGACGGACATTCGAAACTGTATGTCTGCAAGGCAAATGCAGTGGCATCGTTGCCCAGCCAGATGAAGGCAGTCATCAAAACTAAGATGGGTTTACTTCTTAGTGAGTGGTAGATTTGGTGTGACTGTTTACTGGGGTTTTTTTTCTGAGAGCCTAATAGTTACTGTTGGGCATTGTGCACAGCTTTTGTGCCTCACCGTCAGGAGAATTGTGGACTCAAAAGTCCTATGACTGGCCATGGTCGGCCATATTGTTAGTGGTGTGTAAACACCCGTGGACAAGACAGAACATGTGTGTCTGTTGCTTTTCTTGGCAACCGGCCACATGTCCAGCCATCGGTACGTGGCTAGGGCTGCTGAAGGTAAGGAGAGATGTTAACTTCTGCCCAGCCACTCGACCAGTGGCTAAGGGACGGCTCTTTTCTTGCTAGAGCAGTGCTACAGGGCTAGGGCAGAATCTATCTATGCCAAAACCCACGGAAAACTTGGGGGTACTGTGCCGGCAAATTCCACAGAAATCTGCTGAGAAAATGATCAATGTTTTTTTGAAGTTCCGTGTAAGCTAGCAGCTAGGGTGCTAGTTTGGCCCAGTGGTTAAGGTGCTTGCCTTGAACGACCGAGGTCAAGGTGAATGCATTTGATAACCGAGGTCGCAGGCTCGAGCCCTGTGGCATACGTGAAGCGCCTGAGTAGAGATTAAGTTCTCTTAAGGAGCTTTAAAAAATGAATAATACACAGTCAATGGGGCATGCTTTCATTTTATCGATGCCATGGACCATATGCCCCTCTTCGAAAAAGTTTGTCCAAACACTAAAAATGAACGAATTTGTCAAATAGAGCTGGAGATTCAAGCACAGCCACTGCTTTTAGTGAACCGTGACCACTGCAGTCAAAGCAAGCAGCTGCCACTTAAAGTGCATTGTTTGTTTTACAACTGCAAGACCGTTTGCGATGTAGTTGGGTATTTAGGCATGCCGTTTTAAAGTTCAAAGTTTTTTTGCATTTGGCTCTATAAAAAGTTGCACAATCGCTGTGGGAATTAGGAAGGGTTTTCCCTGCCCATCGGCAGGCCAGTTTTTTCATTCTTGTTTTTGCACCAAATCAATGTATGTATGCCTGCTAAACGTATGAAGTGCTGTTTAGCTAGCCGCTATACTATCGAGGTAATCCTTGTCAAGAGGTTGTCGGTCTCTATGATGCAGTGAATAAAAAAAGGTAATTAAAAAATCATATAGGCTGGACATTCCATTAAATTATTTACCATATCAGTAATTTTGTTTTACCTCCACTAGACATGAAATATGCGAGTAGCATGTAGTGCTCAGAAATCGTCTTATATTACTGTGTGCGACATTTAATGCCATCTTCTGGCACCAGGTCAGTGTCACCATACTGGGTGGAATAGGACTAGTTTATGTGAACTAGTGTATAGTTCCTGGACCGAGCTGAACCTTAAATGTCATTGAGCTGGATGCCGAAATGGTAGGCATTGACATGGGTAGATATCTGTCCATGTTGGTGCCAGTAAGTCATCAGAATGGATTGGCTGTAATAGTTCGACAGCCGTGGGTGCCGGCCCAATAGCTGCAACTTGCGGCCGAGTTACACTATAGAGCAGCTACCCTAGTGATAGCCTATGGTGCTGTGGTATGGCAGGAAAATCCGACTTTTGGTTCAACCACAATTCCTTTACATTTAAATAGTCTGCAAAGTTGGTGCTCGGATAAGGTGTGTGCCGAGGGCTGGCGCTGAGGCCACTTTCGCATGACCCGATGTCCCAAATTGCTTCTGGCAGGACCAGGCATTTTATGGGCATCACCGATAGCATAAAATGTCAGCCTGACGCCATGTCGCGTCTGTCCTGTGGCAGGCATAGTGAGCTGTGACATTTTCTGTTTGTAGCTGCGGCACTCAGCACCAACACGTCTCTCGTGCTGTCGCTCACACTGAGCCTCCTGCTCTTGGGCACCATGCAGGCCTTCAAGACGGAGCTGGCTGCCACCGAACTGCGCACGGTGCTCGGCGGCTTCATTGGCTCTTGGCTTTTTATCTTTTTGCTCACGGTATCCTTTCAACATCATTTGTGGTGGTTGTCGAAAGAGCAAAGCAGATCTGCCTCCATCTGCTCCAGCAGAGCATGAACACTCATTTTGCTGTGCCTTTCGAGTTGCTGGCCTGTGTGTGTGTGTGTGTGTGTGTGTGTGTGT